>JAMLFY010000001.1:25013279-25111995 GCA_030441495.1 Dalbergia oliveri | reverse complement strand
GATTCTTAAGCTATGATATCATACTTGAGAGATGTTACTTGTTAATTAGCGGACCTCTCTTAATTACTATAGCAACTTGAATACCGATACGAGATAACTAAGCATAATTCTATTAAAACATCTTACAAGTAAACATCAAGTTTATTAAACATACAGCTAAAAATACATAAGGAAGCTCCTCTATGAGCTTTAGTACATATTACTGTCTTCTAATACATTTACATACATACTCATTTCACTAAGTCCGCAGAATAAAACGGTAATTGCTATGTCAAGCAATCCTACACTCCTTTGCATAGAGCATCCCATCCCCTGGCTTAACCTGGAGGCGAACCGGAAACAAACACATAGGGTGAGAATATTTAAAATTCTAGATAGGTAGTTTCCCCATATCAAATAGGCATCGCAATTCATGCATATACAATATTCATACAAAATCATACAGGATAATTATTTTAAAAGTCCAAGGCCGGGGAAATAAGGATAATATCACCATAATCGATCGAGTAATAATATGTACATCAGAAACTCCATTCCTCATATCTTTCTCAACTTTCTCAACATAGGGAAGGCTTATTTTAATGAGAGGATACATTCACACTTTCACAATTTCACAGAGGACCATAGGGCCTGGACATGAGCTCATTCCTATTATAGATCACCGAACTTCATTTTTTCCATTTAGGATCACTGGTCTATGCTAGCCGATACGTCTCTCGACTCATAACTTTTCTTGGGAAGTCCTTCTTTTTGCCTTCCACTCTCAATTCTTCTAAGCCTTGTTTTCTTGTTTCCCCATATGTTTCGGACATACAGTAAGATATGTACATCCTATCATAGAATTTCAGCCATTTCCACATCTCATTATAGCTTGGAGAATGATGTTCTAGGCACAACAATTTGTTACCATACCAAACAACCATTCCACACTTAACGAAAATTTCACATGACACTTCAATGCGTCTAAAACAACCTGTAAAAATTTTACCAGGCAATCGAGTTATATAACCACTTCAATAAAATAGGCAAATCTGGTGGTCAGAAGCCACAAATTATAGTCCAGACTTGTGTTCTCAAAAATATTAGCCCTAAATTCGATGGAATCATGGTAAAGAAATTCACAAGAGGTATTTCAACATGTTATTAGTCTTGTGTAAAAATTTTAGGAGCTATCTCAATCAATTGCTATGATGAAGAATTCGGCAATATTGTTACTTAGAGTCTAACAATTTAGATAGCCGAGGCACAATTGGGTCCTAATTTTTTGAGGCATCAAACCTTAGAATTAACCCCTAAGAAAATTATGTATTTAGTTTAAGGGTTAACTACAACATATAATTTTCATGGCTCATGAACCACCCACAAAATTTCCAGAAAATTCGTAAAAACTCTGATTCCAGAACGGGAATAAAGTAAAGCAACCTAGTTCCAATTTCACTTTCAAAATTACAACTTTAAAACCATCCAAACACAACACAAAAATTCATACATCAATATCAATATGTTAACCATCAATATCATAAAATTTTTAAAATTAGGGCAAGCCAAAACAGAATTGAAAAATTTCAAAGGCGCGGGAACCCACTCTTGAAGGCTAGTACTCTTTGTCTCTTGCTTGCTCCAAGATGAGAGTCCTTCACTCCAAGACTCCCAAAACACCTTCAAACCCTCCTCTTGATCAGTGATGGATGAGGTGAATATGATGAGGTTTTGAACTTTTAATCGGTTAGATGTTTGGAGTTTGAGGTGTAGACAAGTTTCATGAAGAACTTTTGATGATCAACAACTCTAGGTTGGAGTTTTTGGGCTTGAAACTGAGACAAGCTCAAGGAAATAAAATGGTGGCTGTTCTCTTCTTCCTCTTGCTGACCACAAAATTGTTTACACTTGGAAGGAATTCTGACTCAGGCTTGCTTAATAAATGACATGAAGATATTTAACAAAGTAATGATCATTTAGGTGACAAGGCAATGATGGATGGCTAGGATTTGATCTTGGATTCCAAGATTAATCTTGCACCGTCACATGTCTTGATTAGGTGGGTATCATCCATTTGTGGTAATGAAAGTATCTTTCAATATTAAAAAACAAACACCGAAATTATGACGACGATTAAAGCGTACCAATATAACCGAATATTATCGAAAAATTAATTTTAAGTATAAAATTATCATTCCCACCTATTTTAACCTTATTCTCATATTTTCCTAATTTCGGGCACCTCTAGGTTCCTAATCCAGGGTTAGACCTTTACAGGACGAGCCTGCTGGGCCCGCAAAACACTATTCACAAAACTGTTTTTTTAATACATCGTTGAGTCGTCCTGGTTATTTTACCCAGCTGTTATATTTTTGAAATTACGACTAATAAAACTCAAATTAATTTTTAAGTAATTTTTAGATATACGCTTATAACCACTTTTTTATTAATTTATATTTCCTGTGGGTATAGCTTATAATGATTTTTTTTGAGGGTACAAAAAATTAAAATTTGAATTCAATTTATGTATTTAAATTTATATGTCTAAGAATAACAATCATATTAAAAAAAGAATCTAATTATATTAAAAGTAAAATAAGTCTTAAAGTATTATGTATAAATATTACAAATAAACAGAATTATATTAATTCTTAAGAAGTACATATGTTATGCTCCCATAAAGTAAATATGGTGCATACAAAATACAATTCTAAAACATGATAGGCATAAATCACCAACAATTAATAAAGATGAACACCTTCACTTCTAGTCATCACCTACAAATTACAATGAAGCATTAATATTAGTGTATGTATTTAACAAAATTAACATCAATCTTAATGAAAATTAACCAAATTAAGTCATACTATATTCATGATCTTCATTATTGAAACTTTGAGTCTTGAATTGCTTTGATCATTTGGCTTACTTAAAAACCTAAAACCATAAAAAAAATCATACAAATTTTAAATATATGTGGTAGTAATAAAACAGTATTTGGCAATAGGGAGCCAATCATTCAGTATTCAACAACTCCTCATAGCAGCAACATGAATAACAAGCACAGAGAACTTCAAGCGCATAGGAAGACTAACTCCATAAAGCAAGAACTCCAAGAGAGTTGATAATGTAGCTTATATGCAATTCTTCTTTTTCTCATACATAGCACCAATTCAGGACACAACAACACTCCAAGCCACAAAACTAGTAAAACCAAAAAAAAAGGTGCAACCAGACACCACCACCAATTACTCATATAAAAAGACAACAACCAACACAAATAACAGTAGCACCTTTTCTAAGTCTTCCATACTCCTTAATGATAATTGAGAACAAGAAAGGCTTAACGCAAAGGGAAACAAGAGAAGATAATACAATAAACTAGGCGATTAATAGTATGGCAACAATAACTTAATCAAGAACTTAAAAAAGGATACTTGTACAACAATATCGCAGGAACAGGGAAGGAGTAATCCATTTAGAAAAATTAGCAAAAAGCAAACATGTAGCCATCATAACATTAAACCACACTAACAAAAACAATAATTCATGACATAAACACAACCCCCAAAACAAACCTTTAAAGCATTGCCATCAAGGTCAGCCTTGGATACTCGAGCGTGCTCAAAGATGCAAGTAAGCGGCGAAATGCATAAAATACCATTGACACATAGGAAACCAATATCAACAGATCAATGATTACAAATCACACCAATATTACAAATCACACCCAAGCAATTCCAATAGGACACATTGAGAAGAATTAAGCTCTCATCTCAATGCAACCAACGCAGAAACATGTAGCATCATGACACAAAAGAACCATGGCATATCACGATAGCGGAGAAAGGCGAAACAAGCAAAATTATTCTTTTAAACCTGAACCATACACACCACCCCTTCCAAGTAAAAAATCAAAACCCGCTAATTCACAGAAGGAAAATAGGAAAGGGCGTGTGAGCCCAGTTTAAATCACCATCTTCGATAATCAGCAATACCAACACACAATTATTCATACTAAAACACACAAAATCAAGCAAAACCAAATAAAAACAAACAAAAATATATTAAATGATCACTTGACACTAACTTGTAATCTGCCACATCACAACAACTAGCTGTTCTCACAAAATAAAGTGTTTGTACATTCTAAACACACAATTTCCTCGTCTTAGTATCTGCCTTCTTCGCTGCAAGTTGTAAGATATTTGCACATCTTCTTCTGGAAAATGGCTTTGCATTAATTTTAGCACATTTATCAACAACCCTTAATCTTCTTAAATTCTTCACACAAATCTGCATTCTGTAGATGAGGAAGCTTTGACTTTTTGGCTGGTGGAATCTTGTCCAAACAATGCACATGCCCTCTCTTTTCATTTTTAGGTCCTTGTATTTTTGAAAGCAAGTTATCCTTCCAAAATGTGCAACCTTGTTTGCTTTGGGATGCTTGGGATGTTTCACCCTTCGAGTATGTGTTTTTTAATTTAATCCTGAAATACCATTTATATAAAAAGAAGTCATACTTGTAAAGTGTGACACACAACAAAGTAAGAATCAACCAAATAGTTGCAAAAACAAAACACATACAATAAAATCTTACAATAACACTACAAGCTTTTCATTTACAATTATTTCCATTCTTACGAGTTCAAGTGTCAATATATACCACATGACGTCAGGCAACACTCCTTTGTTTTTCTTTTTCTAAAACCAAATAAATTGTGAGTTTCACATAAAATATATAATTCAATAACAATGAATGCAAACAAACTTTCTCATTAATCACTACTGGGAGAACTGCTAATAAATTACAATTAGCAAAGTAAAATGATCATAAAAACACCAAATTGTAGTAAAGTAAAATCAATTACAATTAAAAGGAATTATCTTGATTAACATCATCATTAGAATTGCTATCATCATCATGAATAGCAGTAACATTAGCCTCAACTTCCAACACTTCATCATCATCATTAACTTCTCTCCTAAGCCAATCATTTCATCCTGAGTTGCTTCATCTATATCATGTGCGGTTTGTTCACTCATTGGCTCAATATCATTAGTGTCCTCATCACCCATATCATACGCATCTCTCATTTTAAGTTCTCAACCAGGTCAATCCTTGTTTCTCTCATCCTAGACATAAAACACCTTCTTAGCTTGTGATACAAAAACATATGGGTCATCACAAATATCTTTTCCAGGTATGCTTTAAAAACTTGAAATTTACAAGAGTCCTCCTAAACTTGTCTTTCTTGCAACCTCTATTGATATCTACCTAATCACACTTGAAAACACAACTTTATATTTTCCAGAATAATCCAATTGAATGATATCAGTTAATTGACCATAGTAGTTAATTTCATTGGATGAGATCTTAGTCTTCATGACTACTTCACTATTTTGCATTTTCAACAATCTCTCTTTCTTTGTGTGGAATCTAAAACCATTGATGACATAGTCAGAAAATCGCCTTGCCACATCTGATGGACCACGAGCTAACCACCTAAGCTCATCAGTAACTTGTGCACTCCTTTGTTCATCCAAGCATTGGATCTAAAAAATTTAGGAACATAACTTAGTCATAATTAATAAAAGAAATAAAAAATAAACTAATTTCTTTCTACTTACCCTCTCTTTAAACCAATCATTGAACTTTTTAACATGAAGTTTCTCAAGTTAGACTTAAAGACAATCATTGTAGAACTGTCTATTTAATAATGTAATGTGTTCTCTAAAAATCAATGAAAATAGAGTTATTTGGTTAACAAAATTCTCAAACTATAGAAATGAAATTTAACTTATGCCTTACTCTATAAATGAAGCTATCGTATCATGGTTGAAAGCACATGTCTATGAGCCTGTGACAACTCCATCTTGTCAAGCTTGCTTCTACTCACTCTCTTCATTTCCCTACTTGAACTTTTGTTGTCTTTTCAATCCTAGTGTTCTCCCTTATAGGATGTAAAAGGTTCCATCATTTATTAAACTTGAATCCATTTCATCATTAGTTCTTCTAGGTCTAGTAAGCCTTGTCTCCACCCGCTAGATATTGTGAACAAAATGTCAAGCACTCATTAGCCAAGTAACCTTCTTGAATAGATCTTTTAGGATGTGCTCTATTACGCATAAATGACTTCAATGTTAGAAGAAACCTAAAGGCAACACATAAGATAACTCATTACTAGGTTTTGAATCTATATATTCTTATTGGTTAAAAGGAATAGTCCATACCTTTCAATAGGATACATCCATCTATATTGCATCGGTCCTCAACCTTAGCTTCATGCGCCAAATGTATTATCAAATGCACCATTATGGTAAAAAAAGATGGAGGAAAAATTGTTTCTAGCTTAAAGTGTCTTAACAACTTGATACTCCAATTGCGTAAGAGAATCCACATTCAGCACCTTTGAATATATTTGTCTAAAGAAATTGCAAAAATTTACTGAAACGAGAGATGACTTTCTCGGGTAAGAACCCCTTAATGCAATTGGAAGAAGTTCTTGCATGAACACATGGCAGTCATAACTTTTTAACTCAAATATCTTGTGTTGCTTTATTTGCACACAACGTGGAATGTTTGATGAGCATTCATTTTTGGAGCTTTTACATTCTTTAGAACACTCAAGAAAGCTTCCTTTGCCTTTTTAGTCATTTGATAACATGCCCTAGGTATAATCACCCTAGTACTATTAGGATGTGGTTGAGGATGAAGCGCACTTCTAATACCCAAATCTACAAGATCTTTTGTGCCTTATAATTATCTTTTGATTTTCCTGCTTGATTTAACAATGTACCAAGTATGTTATCATATACATTTTCTCAATATGCATCACATCAAGGTTGTGACGCAATACATTATGTTGCCAATAAGGCAAAGTAAAAAAAAAACTCTTCTTTTTCAAAGGTTGGGGCTCACCTATATCTCCCTCACCATCTTCTAAATCATCCAAATATCTCAAAACTGAATTGCCATCAAGAATTGTCAGGTTGATCTCTAAATCCCTATGTTCCATCGAAGTCTTTTTTGTTAGGCCTCCACTTGTGATCAGGCGCCAACCACCGACAATGACACATATAACAATATTTTCTACTATGGTGCAACCACTTTGATGCTATTTGAAAACCACAACATGGGCAAGCATATTGGCCTTTAGTACTCCACCTAGATAAGTTAGCATATGCTCAGAAGTCATTAATAGTCCATATTACTACAGCACGGAGTTAGAAGACCTCTTTCTTGGAGACATCAAAGGTTTCAATTCCAGTATCCCACAACTCTTTCAACTCTTTCACTAATGGTTGTAGGCACACATCAATATTATTTCAGGAGATTTAGGACCTGGAATGATTAATGACAACATGAAAAAAGATTGTTTCATGCACATCCAAGGTGGAAGATTGTAAGGAATTAGGATGATATGGCCAAGTACTATGAGTAATACTCATAGTTTTGAAAGGATTGAACCCATCAAAGCTAACCCTAATCGAACATTATGAGTATCAAGATGAAAATATTGGATACCGAGCATCAAATTCAATCCAAGAAAGAGTTAGGGCCAGATGCCTAAGAACCATCCTTTGTTCTACCCTCTGAATGCCATCTCATTAACTCAAGGTTTTAGAGGATTTGAATAGCCTTTGCAGTCTTGGCTTTAATGGAAACCATCGAAGGATCTTTGGTACTTTCTTCAGCTTATTATTCGCTTGTGTTTCCTCATTTTTTGATTTCCACCTTGACTCACCACACTTTGGACATACTTCATCTTTGTTATAGTTGTCCCAAAACAAAACACAATCATTAGGACAAGCATGAATCTTCTCATATCCTAAACCAAATCCTTGAAATTATCTTCTTCATCTCATAGTATGACTCGGGCAGAGACATTTCCTTCTGGTAAAGCATTTCTCAATAATTCTAATAACATAGAGAATGATTTGTCACTCCAACCACGAAGACACTTTAAGTGGTACAAATGTACCATAAAAGATAACTGGTAAACTTCTACAATTTGGGTAAAGCATTTGCTCATTCTTTTTAAGCAATTGATAAAACTTGTTCACATTTTCCTCCTTGTTGTGGTTCCTTTCTTCATTATTATTGTGGGTTTCTTCTTCCATAGGATGCATTGCAAAAGCATCTTCAAGTAGTCCTTCCATGTCATGCTCCATTTCTCTAGGCTCTTCAATTGGTCTATTTGAAGGTATAGTAGTCCTTTCATAAAATTCTCTACACCCTCAAGGAACCCTTGGTGTGGATCAGTTAGATGCAAATAGACACTAGTTCTACTATGAAGGTGAGTGTTGGCACACTTTTTGCAAGGATAAAATATTTTCCATCAGCTTCTAAATTTCAAAATATGAATTCAAGAAACTCATTAACCCCCAAATGTATTCTTCATTTTTTTTGGTTGGATCACTCATCCAATCTCTAGAATCCATTCAGAGTGCTACATTTCGAGATATGTAAAGAAGAAAATAAATAGAATAGGTAATGAGAACTAGAACACATGTTTCCTATTTGAAGGATCTATGATAGTTATAATAGTCTATGACATAAGACAAATTCAATTTACATAAAGATAAGAAGTATCTAATCAGAACTAAGCACATAAAGTAACAACAACAGGATTTTGGAAAGCAATAAAGAAGAGACAAAGCAATCTATTCTAAACATCAAGATATATTGTAGCTTCCCAATATATATTCAATTATTCATAAATGAGATAACATGGACCAGTAAGAGAAAGAAATGTTGCTATTTTAACTAGTAAATATATATACGGAAATACTAAATTCACCTAAGAGTGCAAAAGAGCAAGCTTGGAGGCCTGAATTTTACTCCAACAAATTTTTCCTTCTAGGTCAATGCTCTACTTATTCACATCAAACAATTAAAACCAGATTAGTGATTTGAATACTCTATTTGTTTGCCTAACTTGATTTCTTCAAGAAAAAAAAAAAGAAAGTAAAAATGTGATTTATCACTGGAAAAGATATTTTGCACGCATGTACCATTTATGGTTGGAAATAGTGGACTTATTTGCTTGATGTTATTAGCATAACCTATTAAGTGGTTTCATGAGTAAATTAAGTCTAATAAATGGAAATTAAAGGAAACACTAATCTTTTCCTATATGAACAAGGAAGATGCAACATTATGCTACTTACATGGGGATGAAGCTATGAGCCACTATGAAACCTACAAGAAGTTAAGCATGGCATAATACTTCGCGGGAAAGGTTGGTTGAATCTTATTAAAAGTTTAAACCAAAGTTAAAGCTTAATAAAGGGCAGAGAATGTAGGGGCATAATAGACTAACTAATCTACCTCATAGTTAACTTGATAAATATCCAAAACATAGTGTAGCTTGGAAGAATTTATGTAGTCCAAATCAAGGTAATTTAGTATTTGAAAATGTCATCACACTTTATGTTCATCTGAGTTAACAAAACTTGCTAATATCTTTGCTAATTGTTAACTAACACTAAAAACCAAATTATCATTAGGATTTAATGATTTAATGGTGATGATATTACAACCTACTCTAACATCTTCACACAAGATGAAGTTGAGATGTCTCACAAGTAGGAAGCATATAATTAGTTCAATTAAAATTGTAAATGACTTAACGTAAGACAATGAAATAGTTCTCAATCAGCAAATTAATGATCGACGTTTCAGGAAATGTCATGAACAACATTTTTCCTTTCTTGTTAGACCTAGAGAAACTATTTTGTGTATTGTTAGATCTATGCTTTGAGGAATTTTACTTTGGTTATGCCTAGGTTGTGTTCTCGTTTGTAGGTAAGAAATTGAATTATATAGTAAATTACTATTACTAGCTTTTATATTATTAGTACTTTAGTGAATCTATCATATCAGGAGTTACAAGAGCTTCGATATAAAATTCAAGTGGTTTGCATATTAAGTTCTTAATCCAGAACGGATATTGTAAGAGGGTCATATTAAAACTATTAGCAATGGTTGGAAAAGTTAAGGGAATAAAATAAACTGGCTTGTATAATTAATTTCCAAACATGACCGCGTTATGTAAGAATTGTCTATCAATGGTTGTTCCCTATAGTGCATATATAATAAATCAATGAATTTGAAACCAATACATTAAACATTACCATTTGGCTCCTATAGTTTTCATTTTCAGAACCAAATAATGGTGATACCTGTTAGAATAAATAGCTTCAAATAATTTAGGCAAAATGAACAACTAGATATCAAATTTGCAAAGAAGCCTCCAGGAAACATTGATTGTAAAATGCCAATGCATTAGAAACAATACCTTGAACAACCGTCTCTTCTAAACGTTGCTTCTTAGAGAAAAAAAAACACCTAACTAAAATCAACAGCGATAATTAGAAATAGAAGAGAAGATGAAGGAAAAAGATTAGATCTAAGAGAGAGAATGGGTTACCAGAACTTATCGTGAAAGGAGGCAAAGTTACCATGAGAGGCGGTGGCGGTAGCCAAGTGAAAACCGAACGGCGAAGACGAATGGGGTCAATTCACCGTCGCAAAGAGCGAATGGTGAAGAAGAATGGGGTCAAATTCACCATCGAAGGAGAAAAGCTTCGTAGTTGAGGATCTCACGAGAACCAACGAGCTCCGAGCTGCTTGTAGAGGTGGATGAGGCTACTTGCAGCGATGGGTGGGGTTGCTTGCGGTGGTGAATGGGGCTTCTTGCACTACAAAATGGCAGAGGTAGAGAGTGCCTTGGCCAAGAGTGAGTTGTTGTATGGGCATAGGGAAATAGGGATTGGGAAGTTAGAGACATAAGGAAGACTGGGAATTAAGATGAGTTTTCAGGCTTGTATCTCTTTTGGTGAAAGTTCTATAGAAAAGAGGAAAAAGAAACAAAAAGAGGGAATAAAAAGTTTTGGGGCTTATTTTTCCAGATTGGCACTAAAGTAGAAGGAGAAAAAAAAATATAGCTGAAAAAAAAGGCTATAGTGATAATAGAATAAGTGTTGGTATAAGTCTTTTATACCATGGTGAAAAAGTGTTATAGTGACAATAAAATATGAGTGTAGGTATATATTATTTATACCCATAGAAAAAAAAAAGTTATAGTGATGGTAAATTATAAGTGTAGGTATATGCTACTTATATCCACATTAAAAAAATTTATAATGACGCAAAAATATAAATGTAGGTATAGATATCCAATACCCAAAGCATTAATATCTACCCAATAACTTATAGTGACGATACCATATATTTATGGCTATATGTTACCTATATCTACAATTTGTATATGTGTAGCTAAAACTTCTGTGGGTATATGACAATTTTCTTGTAGTGATTAAGAAAACCAATACATTTAATATCAAAAAAGGTCTCAAACATCATTCTAATCTATCCGTAAGCCCTTACACTAGTAAAGAAATCTACTCCTCCATCTTTGGAGGATTATAGTAATAAAGATAAGAGAAAACCTGAAAATAATCGCAACAATCCTTGCCACGATCCCCACGACAAAGCACTTTCACTAATGGAATCCCTAAGAGAGAAGAAGAAAAAAGACGTAGAGCGAAGATAAGAGACGAGAGATGTAGAGAGATAATAATAGCAACTAAAAGTGGCAACCTAAAAGTGAGTGAAAAGCTAGGGTAAAAGTCTGTAACATTCCTATATATCCTGCTCTTTAAAAATAGGCAAAAGTAGGCCCAAAAACATATCACGAACTACAATCCCACCATCGCAAACCGAGTCTCAACAAAATGTTGAGTCCCAGAATTTGATGGTTGTTGCTCTCTGGGCGCTAGACGCTAAATGAGCACTGTAGCGCTCACAGAGAGTGAACTTCCATGCTTTTTCTTCTTTTTTGCTCTAGGCTTTTTGCAAAAGTTTGCAACCTTGCTTTTGACATTTTGCAATTGATCCAAAGTTCCTGTGCTCAAAGCCACAAATCAGTACAAAAGTCAATAATTACAAATTATTCCGAAATCAGTGGAAAAGTCAATAATTCTTCCAAAATTACACAATGAGGAATAAATTAAAATCCTAGTAATTACATTAATAACTCAGTAAAACTCATGTAAAAAGCTAAGGTTTGATAATAGGATAAGTGGCATAATGCCTCTATCAAACTGCCCAGCATGAAGCTTTCACATGTCCTTATGTGAAACTAAGATCAAACCAAGGCATGGATAAGAAACAATTTACAAGGACTACACTAGACTCCTAAAACTAAAAGTGCATGTTGCATGAAATTAAATAACAATACACTAATCCAATGAACCTAAAGGCATAGCAATAAGCTTTCACACCAATAATCAAGAGAATTTTAACGAGCATGGCATGAAGAACAAACATAGCACACAAGGTAGAATTCACATTCATGATGTATGGACCAAGTACAAAAATCCTCTCAAGGTTAGTGTTTGCCACTTATTCACTCAAGTGTTTGGGTTTATGATGCACACTCAATCACCTCAAATGAAAATGCATTACCATAAGCTTGCCACGGGTCTCATTCTCCATTTTGTCACACACATATGCATATCAATCAAGAGGACTTACCTTTGGTTGTAATGGAGCTTAAGTGAATGTGGGTAATTATATATGCTAGTGAGCTAAACCTCTAGTCAAAAGAGAGCAAATACATACACTAATAGCACAAGTGCCAAAGGGTACACTTTGTCCAAATTAACACAATTACAGGCCTTTCTTTTGCAATGTTGTACACCTTCAACCAAACTTTTTCAAAATTTTGTTTATCAACTTTCATTCCTCTTTTTTTTTTGTGCCACTTGCTGAATTTATTTTTGTACACATTGTTCCTTCCCCACACTTAAATTGGGACATGTCCTCATGCTCTCCCCTACACTTATGCTCAAGCACATATAAAAAATGGACAATTGCTTTCCTAAGCCTAAAAAGTTAGGATTTTTCATGGTTTTTCACTTTTGACTAAGGATGTGCTAAAACCAAAGACTGGGTAATGAGGCTCAAATGGGCTAAACAATGGTAATATGCAAAAGTTGGCTATATGGGCAAGTAGCTAAAAATAAGAAAAATGCCTCAATCATATTCAAGCATGCACATGAAAAATATATTTTCAAATAAGACCCTAAACGAGTTCTAGAATACAAATTCAAAGAGGAAAACACACATGAACAAATAAGCATGGTATATAATAGTCCAATCAAGAGGTTGAAAATCTCAAGGTAAAAGTATATGTACTCAATCCAACAACATAGTGAATCCACCAAGCATGCAATACAAATAAAGTCAATGCCAAGCATGTCAACATAGTGCATGTGGTGTGAGTCTATGCATGTGATCTCTAAGGTGCTAAAGGAATAATGTAGAACACAAATAAAAATAAACATCATGCAAAAATTAAAACTAAAAATGACAAAAAATAAAATGTAGAAAAATAAAAAAGAAAAGTAAAGAAAAACCTCATGGTAGGTTGTTTCCCACCCAGCACTTTGCTTTAACGTCCCTAAGTTGGATGGTCCGTCATAGAGGGTGTGCAACTTTAACCTACAAACATGCCAACTGAGCTCTTAGATCCGTATGGGCCTCATGGAGGTGCATCAGCGAATACTCATCAATGGTAACCATCTTAGAGTTCTCTAACTCAATTGCACCATCAGGGTGCACATAGTTGAACAAGAATGGTGCCTTCTCTAGACTTTGGCCTTCCGCCATTAGTTTTGCCTTGGGTTCATGCAATAAGATCCATTGCCCTCACAGGCTTCTAACCCAACATGGGTTGGTCATGGAGCACTTGCAAACTGATGACTGCCCTGGTGGTGTACCTCTATCTGAAAACTTAGGACATTCTAAAACAATAGGTGCATCATATCCCATGGAAGAAAAAAAAGTGAAGAAGGGGGGATCTGGATCCTTATAAAGCAAATTTCTACAAGCATCATCAACTAAAGAGTCAATGACATTAATGCCAAACACGGAGAGTTTTTCATGGGGATGTTTCATAGTATTAGATAAGTTAAATTGGACTTTCATGTCCCTACACTCCATGGATAATGTATCAGCATAAACATCAATCATGGTTCTAGCAGTTTTTAAAAATAGTCTACCCAAGATTAATATATGATGGCTGGCATTAGTGTCATTTTCCATTTCAAGCATATAGAAATCAACAGGAATATAAAATCATTTACCTATGCTAGAACATCTTCCAATACTCCCTCTGGCTTAGTGATGCTGCGGTTGACAAGTGACTTTGCAACTTGGTTAGCTTGAGTTCTCTAAAGTGCAAGGACTGATAGAGTGATTTAGGTATAATATTAATGCCAACTTCAAGGTCAGCTAGGGCTTTTATGATATGCAAGTTCCCAATGGTACAAGGAATATAGAATGTGCCTGGGTCCTTGCCCTTAGTTGGTAGGTTGCTTGGCTTGATGATAAAGCAAGCATTTACCCTATAGTCACCTTATCCTCCTCGCCCTTAATCTTCTTTCTATTGGTGCACAAATTCTTCAAAAATTTTGCATACTTAGGAATTTGTTTAATTGCATCTAATAGGGGTGTGTTTACTTGCACCTTTTTAAAGATTTCCTAAGTTTAAGAATCCAATTCTGATGCAGGAGATTTTCTAGGTTGGATCCTTTGTGGGAATGGTAGTGGGGGAATGAATTTTGGAACCTTTTTTGGTTATGTGGAGTGCTGTAGTGCCTGTTTGAGCAATATGGCACTCAATAGAAGTATAACACCCTAATAATTAACCCAATACACCTAGGCAGTATCTGATTAATTACTAGACTTTACTCTTTGCTTCAGTTCCTTAATCATGCTTTGAAAATACTTAGTGAAATTACGAGCCATTTTTTAAAACATAATTGAAAATGTGAGCCGCACATAACATGAACGATAATCGAATAAAGCAGAAACGAAGACATATCATGAAGAACACATCATATTGGCTCCATCATATGACATCCATAATTACATATCACATAGATATTTTGCCTACCAACGAGTTAAGCTAGATGTAGGCAATCAAACAAAACATAAATAATATATGGATGGAAAAACATCTATTAACGGCACCTATTGATAACACTCAAGATAGGAATAGATATCCGAGTTCATGCTCAAGGTCTAGCGATATGTTCCTCAAGGATAATAAGCTGGTTCACAAGATCACGTGCATCTACCAGGTGAGAGCATCAACGGAATCACGAGCATCACCATCACTTTCTGAAGACGAGATGGAAAGAAAGAAAGAGGAATGAGAAACTTATAAAAGAATCTCAGGAGGTATTCACCTTATATGCATCGTGTCATCATCATCGTCCTTAGGAACCTCGGGTTTCATTATGAAAATGTGAGCATGCTAAGATTCATTTATTTAGTTCGAAAATATACTTTACCGAGGTCGTTCATTTTAATCATGCGTCTTATAATGCATCATAAACTTAGCATGTCATGTTTATAATGAACTTTTCCTTTCATATATAATAACATAGTTATGCATACAACCACATCATATTCCTCATCATCATTTTATAAATACTATGTATAGAAGAACATCACATTTACACATGCATTACTTAGTTCCTTAGGTGACTTAAAGTTACTTTCATTATCATTTTCCTAGGCCACCCTATACTCCACCCTTTTAAGAGTAATCTAGGTTATTAGCTCATACCTACCATATACTTATCCCTTTTGATAAGTTAAAATCCCGACTTTACCCTTTTGAGAGAACGGTTTAGGGGCAAGAATCACCTTTTCACCACCTATAGTCTGGGTCCAAAGGATCATTTCCTCATAAGTTTAAGTCACCATTAAGTCTTTGTATGTTATATCATAATACAACTCCCAATTCATAATCATCAGGATGCATAAACATTCTCATTGTTTGCAACAACAACTATAACATGCAAACCATGAAGTTATTCAATGAAATCAAATACTTAATAAGCATCAAATCACTACATAGACTTATCATTTCAAACATCAAAGAGGCATCATCATAAATCCTCACCGAAAAGCTCCCTTAAACAGCCGCAACTTTAGAATCAGGTCACCTCAATCATTATCTAACTTTCTTATACATCTAAGGGATTCATTATCATTATTACCCTTAATTATAACCTTCAAGTACATTATTAAACCACATGGGTCAGCATAGGCGATAGGTTATATTTAAGGCTTTACGTGTGCTAGAAGTTGCATCTTTAACCCTTTCTTGTTATCGGCTTCCCTATGATGCTAAAATTAATTACTAAACCAATTATGAATCATTTTCACTTATCTAGACATAAAAATCCGATTCTTATAACTTTTAAAGGTTCTGAAGACATGTATAAATTTCATTCTCTAGAGTCCTAGAAATCTTGCTTTTACGGTTTTCTAGGAAGCTAGTTTTATCTCTAACATGCATAGAATCATTCCTTTAGCAATAAACCATAATTATCACAACTTTAAACATATTAAACCATCATCATATAGTAGTACTAAACTTAGATTAGTGGCTGAATCATGAACCTCATATAATTTCTTAAAGTCACATTTCAAGTACACATGTGATACTAGTTTACCATAAAATATTTGCAAAACCTCGAAACTCCTTTAGAAACTAATTCTTTTTGTTAAACTTGAAAGAAATCATAGGACTTTAGGCCTTCCTTAATCATGAGGCCGATTTATACATTGAAAGAATGTTCATGATTAAAATTTTCACTTAAGATAAAAGGAGCAAGTCTTGAGCTTTAGAGATTTAGGTGATAACTAGAATCATAAACATAATATGCAAATCCCTTTCTTTATCTTTAAGATTTAAGGTGATGACTTGGAAATTAAACATGATATGCAAGACTTGAAATTTAATCATGATGCAAGTGCTTGAAATGAATAAGAAAATGAAGCGGCGATAGTCCGCACTGACCAGTGAGAGAGAGAATCTTAATAAAAGAAAAATAAGAAGGAGGCGATAGTCCGCGGGACCGGTGAATAGAGAAGAGAATTCTTATTACATCTTATTAAGCTCCAAACTCAAGACTTCTTAAAAATGAATTCTTTGACTCCAATAATCTTAAGGAAATTGAAAGTGAGCTTTAGAGTTCTTATTACCATGGTTCCAACTTTGCTTGTGATACTTGGGCAAGTCTTTGAGCTCTAGGATTCTTAGGTGATGACATAATAATAAACATGCCATGCGTTGATTCTTTTAGCCATTATAAAATAAAGTGAGAGCATAAAATAAATATGAGATGCAACCTTTTATCATCTTTAGAGATTAAGTGACAACTTGAAACATAAACATGAAATGCAAGCTTGGAAATTTAAACATGAGAATGCAAGTTCATTTATTCATTCTTGAGAATTTAGTGATGGCATAGAAAGTAAACATGGTTATGCAAGGCATAAACTTAAACATGGAAGCAAGTTCATTTTATTTCTTTACTAGAGCTCCTCCAAGACTTTAGAGAAATATAAATTCAACCTAATATATCTTAGCAAGACAAAGTGAACTTTAGAGTTCTTTATGCCAAAGTGTCAAAGACAACCTTATAGCTTGAACCTCATCATCAAGCTCAAAGAAATGGATTAAAAGATGAACATAAACACTTTTTGAAATCAATTGAAAACTATTTTTACATAGAGTTCTAAGTTCAAGGTTAGCATAAAAACATCATTCCTTAAAGTTTTGCATCAAGTGGAACTTTCAAGCTTTAGAGGCTTAACTGGTGATAGATTTACAATCCACACTCAAGGTCCTTATCATCAAGCCATCATTTCATTCCTACTTAGGCCATTTGGCTGAAACCATTAAAGAAAAGGGAAGGAAAATCGAATTGAAAAAGCCATAGAAAAGGTTCATTGATTCAACATTTTGAGCTGGAAACATAACTTGTCATAGCATAAAATGAACTTAGAAACAACACCCTACCTAATTTGGTTTGAAGGAAAGGAAAAAAACTTGGTTTCTTGGAGTGAAATGAAAGAAAATCTCTTTGAGAAAGTGAAGAAGAAGTTTCGGCCAAGGGGGGAGGAAAGAAAGCTTTAGGTGTTTGTAAAAACTAGAAATGTGCAAGTATGAACTAAGGCCTTTAAAACATCCTTAAATATGCCTATTTATAGAGATTTTGAAGCTCATAAATGGACAAATGGAGGAGGAAGGCTGGCAGATTTTAGAAAAAAAACAAGGAAGAAAAATCATCTTGGTTGGTGGCTTAAAACATGGAATCATGTTTTCATGGTTCCTTGTTTTCATACCTTGGATTTTGTGCATTCTTTGACAAATTTTCTGATGCATGGAGGCACCAGGAATTCGGCCATTACAGCCCCATGGAGGAGAAAATTTGTGTTCCATGTATTATATAGGTGTAGGTAGGTATCTTTGCAATTTAGAGAATTTGCAATTAAGAGCTTAGGTGAATTAGTAAGCAATTTGGATGTTTTTAAGCAATTTTAGGTTCTAATCACCCTAAATAAATAATTTTGACTCTAAATTAGTAATTAGAATTTAATAACCTTTAATTTGAGCCTAATATTGCTTAGGTTTCGTGACGAATAAAATTTGCAAAACTCACAAAGTAGGGGCAAAATGATAATTTTACTCAAAAATGCCTGAGACCATCCGGATTTAACCAAGGGTCAATCATAACTTAAAAACACCTTTTAAAACATTTTAGTGAGGTTCGGTTCTGCATGCAAATGAGTTAAGCGGCAGGGCGTTTTCGTAATTTCACGCATCGAAACTCAAAATTGAGATTCTTCTCCTCTATTAACACACATAACACAAACAATCTTTTATTATCATCAAAACATCCCCTTGAGGACGGCCGAGGCCCACGATCCTCATTTTCTGAGTAAAATAACCTCAAGGGCATTTTGGTCATTTTACGCGTAGAGAAATTTGAGGTTTGCGACTTTCGCACGAATCGCTCCTAACTTCTCTTCTAATGTTATATTCCATTTTTGAGGATTGTTTGGTCTCAAATTTTATGTAAGAATTACCTAGAATAATTCGGTAATTTCTAACGAGGAAAAATTCGGCGTACAAGAAGGTTCTTCAGTTTGTGTTCTTCCTTGGATGACTGCTACATCACTCTTTTAGCACCGTTCATTCAGGGTCTTCCTCTAAATCACTAGCAGAAACATCATCATGCTCGGCTAAGTGCTACGCTTTGAGCACTGCGCTCAACAGAAACCTTTTCTCTCTATTTTTTTCTTATCTTTCTTCATCTACAGGCCTTGTTACCTATGGGATTTTGTCCTAGACCTCAGAGTGATAGCACAGACATTTCCCCTTGGATTGGGCACGGTCTGAAGGTAACTGGGAGGTTGGGGCTTGCTGACTTTGGTTTTGCTTTATTTGAGTCACCTATTCTCTAGCTGGACATTCTCTTTTCTTATTTCTTGCATTTGCTCCATCATCATCTTCATTATTTCAGTCATAGTGGGATTTGAGGATAGAGGTGCAAGAAGGCCCAGTTGTCTCTGATAAGGTGCCAAGTATTTCGTTGTGAAGGTTGGCCCTGTGGTTGAGAGTTATTTTCCCACTTCAAATTTAGGTAATTCTTCTAGTTGGAGTTATATGTGTTCCCAAATGGGAACTAGCCTACCTTATTCTAGGTGGATTCTATAATGGGCTTGTTGCTGCTACCCCAATGGTTGATTCATCTTGCAGGCTATGCACATATTTGTCTGATGTTCAGTGGAAATGCAAATGTCATAGATCATAGGGACCATTGGAGTTGCTACCTAGCTCACCATCAATTGCTTTATCAACCCAAAGAGTGCTTGTAGAGTCTGGGTTAACATTGGGTTCTCTAATTGGCTCACTTGATGAAGGCCTCCAGGAGTTGTTGCTGAAAATTGCTGAAAATTGGCAATCATGTTCTCAATCAAAGCATTGGCTTCCTCCAGTGTCTTATCCAAGAACACCCCTCCACTAGCAGCATCTATCATACATCTATCAGGGGTACCAACCCCTCATAAAAGTACTGAAGAAAGAGTTGCTCCTGAAGTTGATGGTTGGGGTAGCTTGCAAAAAGAAGCTTGAAGCACTCCTAATATTCATTTAGAGTCTCATTAGTTTGGCAGATTTCCTAGATCTTTCTGATAGAAGCCACTCTAAAGGTAGGAAAATACTTCTCCAGGAAAAGCCTCTTCATCACATTCTAATTATTTACAACCTCATCAGGAAGGTTGAAGAACCAATTTCTCCTACACCTCAAGGAAAGGGGAATGCTCTTAGCTTAACATCATCCACCTCCACCCCATTAGGTCTCATGCTAGAATACACCATATGAAGCTTCTTCAAGTGTTGGTGGGGGTCTTTTCCAAACAACCCATGGAACTTGGGTAAAGCATGAACCATATACCCTCTAAGCTCAAAATCATTGTCAAGTCTAGGATAAGTAATGGCCAAGGGTTGCTGGGTAAAGTAAGGAGTAGTGAGCTCCCTAAGTGTTCAATTCTGATCTCCCATGTTACCTGGATTACCTGAAACACTAAACAGAGGATCATAATGCTCAAATGGTTCTACTTATTGGTGCTTTGCTTATCTGATTTTTCTCAAAGTTTTCTCAATTTTATGATCAAGAGGTATACAATTTCCAACAGACAAGGAATGCCTCATACAAGGGAATAGAAAATTTTTTTTTAATTGTCATTTTTTTTTGTATAATATAATAAATAGCAAAAAATAAAAATAGTAAATAAATAAATAGAAAATAAAATAAAAACTGGAATAAAATAAAAAAATAAAAAATAAACAACTAAGTTTTAATGCCTCCCCAACGGCCGCCAAATTTGATACGGGTTGTCGTGACTTACAAACAAATTAAAATTTATAAAGTGCTAAGTTGAACAAAAAATGTAGTAGAGGGCACAACCTAGGTCGTCTCTCAAGGAGACTCCAATAGTTAGTTGGGAAAAATGGGGGTTTGGAAGAATGAGATTTAAAATAATTAAAATTAAAAGATAATAGCAACAGTGAACATGACACTAGTGCAAGGTATTCCTAGGATTAGAAATTAATTATCATTGACCAAATATTAAACCAATTGGTGGCTATTGGTAATAAATTACTGGCAATTCTACTATCAATCGATTGACCTCTAGAATTTGACCAATGCAAATAACTAAGAAATGAGATCTTAATTTAATTAGAAATTACATTGATTTAATGAACCAATTACTATAACCTAACCCAATGGAAAGTTAATTCTAATGTTCTTTTTCAAACATAAACCAATAGATATATCAATTTATGCCCAAAGGGTTTCCCTAAATGAAGATCGCCAATTTAGTTATCCAATGAAGATTATAGCAATCACCACAATAATTATAGGAATATAAATCACAGAACATTAAGAAAACCAATGCATTTAATATCAAAATGGGTCTCAAACATCATCCCCATCTATCTGGAAACCTTTACACTAGTGAAGAAATCTACTCTCCATTTCTGGAGGATTACATCAATGAAGATAAAAGAAAACCTGAAAATAATAGCAATAATCTTTGCCACTATCTCCAAGACAAAGCATCTTCACTAATGGAATCCCTAAGAGAGAGAGAAGATGTAGAGAGAAGATGGAGAAAGAGATATAGAGAGAATGATAGCAACTAAAAGTGGCAACCTAAAAGTGAGTCAAAAGCTAGGGTAAGTTTGTAACATTCCTATATATACTACTATCTAAAAATGGGATAAAGTGGGCCCAAAAACATATTAGTGAACTACAATCTTGCTAGCGCGGTGCTTAACAGAACGCTAAGTCCCAAAATTTAATGGTTGTTGCTTTGCTGAGCACTACGCTTACTCGATAGTGAACTTCCACACGTTTTCTTCCTTTTTGCTCTAGGCTTCTTCCAAAGACTTTCCAACCTTGCTTTTGACATTTTGCAATTGATCCAAAGTTCCTATGCTCAAAACTATACTAAAAGAGACAAGTTAAACACAATAGGGTGTAATTACAAATTATTCTGAAATAAGTGCAAAAGTCAATAATTATTCCAAAATTACACAATCAAGAATAAATTAAAATCCTAATTAACTATATTAATAACTTAATAAAACTCCTATAAAAAGCTAAGGTTTGGCAACAAGATAAGTGGTATAAATGCCTCTTACTAGAGGTTGGATGAGAGGTATCACCATAAACTTGACCTTGGGAGTTAGAAATGACACCAACAACTGCCATAGAGCAACATAAACACATGAATAAACTATGAACTTACTAGAATAACTCTATGAACATTGGGACAATACCCAAACTTAATAACAATTAAAAAGAACAACAACCTAACATAAGAAGAGGAAGGAAGGGAGGAACTCTAACATAAACCATGAACAATCTTTACCTTGAAGCTTGAAGGGGATATGATTGAGAAAGGATAAGAATGAAAGGTTGAAGAAAGGTTGGGGAGGGTTGGGTTGGAGTTTGGGTCAAAAACACATGGGGAAAAGGTATTTATAGGGTAGGAGGTCAGTTAACAAAATTACATCATTTTCGAACCGTTTTGACATTGGGGGCACTACTATAGCAGTCCATGATCGCTATGGTGGTCAACAGAGGAAAAATGTCATCATCGGCATACATATGACTGCTATAGCTATCATAGACCGCTATAGTGGTCTCTAGTGACGGAAACCTCATCATGCCAACATGCTTGACTGCCATAATGGTCTATAACCTATAGAGGTCCTTCCCATGTCTCAGAGGACTTGCTATTGGTTAGTTGCACCAACTACTGCTAACCACTATAGCAATCATAAAATCAGGTTATGCATTCTTGTTGTCTTTCATGCATTCGAGGCCTTCCTGGCAACACGGGTGGTTCTGGGGACCTAATGGCTATATTAAACTTGTCTAGGGATACAGGGACTTGACCTATCACACAATCTATTATATTTTAGATATAAAAATATATTTCTAAATCAATTCATTTCCTATTTTATTTAATAATTCCAAACATATTATTTAACTTAGAAACCAAATAATTTCAAATCAAATCAAATCAAATCAATTCACTTCCTAATTTTAATCATTCCAAGCACTGCTAAAAGGAATTTTTGGTCGGAATTATTTGGTGAATACTAATGAGAATACCTTTAATGTCTGGCAAAAGTGTCATTTTTGTAACACCCTAAAAGGACCCAACTACGCTTAAGTTTGCATTTGGATTCTATTAGATGTTACTTATGCCTTGCATTCATTTTCTTTTGCAATTAACTTATAAAAATAGTGGATAATTTTTTTTCTTTTAAATTACTTTTCAAAAGCTTAAGCTTGTAGCAAGAATTGAAATACATAGCGCTTACATAGATGATACTCAAAATTACTTTGCGTACTTACTTAATTCAATACAACGAAATAAAGGACTAAATGTAAAATTACCATTACATAAGCTAAAATCTAACTACTTAATACATAAGTCATATCGGGACATATACCATAGTGATAAGTTCTTAATAAATAATAATATAAATTCTACTACTATAGGTATATTTTTCGTATCTACAACATAACTAAACTTGAGTGCAAATTCTTGAAGGTCTGAAATCTTTATGTGATTGCCTCATTCTAGCTTCTTGCTTTAGGTGGACTCATTCATCTTTGGTAATGACAAGGAAAGAAACATAGGAGTGAGAAATACAAGATTTTCATAGGAGTTCCTACTTGCACTTAACGTGTCATCGTTGCCGTCTTAGTCACATCACGTTTATTATAAAAAGGTGGATATATAAATAGTTCAATTACTAAATTTTAGCAAACGTAATTAGCTAAAGTGCATTTGATTTTAACTATTCTTATAACATTAATAGAAATATATATATTCAGTCATTCATCAGTCATGCATCCAAATATATGATATAAAATCACTAATGGGAAATAATAATTTAGGAGATGCATGCATTTCATGATTACTCATCCTCAACATTTATATTATCTTGGGTACCACACCTTCAGGTTCCCATTATTATATTTCTGAATTACTCATGGGATGAATGCATCAATGCCTTAGACCACCCTAAAAGGTAATGAGCTCAACCTGGCGTCGCTACAATCTTATGGTTTTCTTTCCATTCCTGTGATCTCAACGATTTAGGGGTTAAGTCGTGAGCTTAGCTCAAGTCCATTTTTCCAGACTATCATTGCTACTTTTACAGGCTTTACTTTTATTCTCATCTGAGTGAAATCACCAATACCTTAATCCTCTTTTGAGGATTAAGCAGTGAGTTTGATCATTTATTATTTCATTTGAAACGGAATATATGCACATCATAATGTAATCATTAATAAATCATGGCACTCAATCATTTCACATCTCATCACTATATATTCATATTACTGTCTATCACTTCATGCCAAAATAGTAGACATGTCATGTATATCTCATAGTAATCAGCAAATAATCTCATATAGATTTCTCATAAACGATTTGTATTAAGCAACCCAAGTTATCAAGTCCCTAGTGTTCCTAAGGGGTCATGGATGTCTTGATTGGTATGTATACATTATGAATGTCTTTCTTTGTACTCTTTAGTATTCCCTTATTTCATTATTGCATTTCAAAATATTATTAGAGGTTCTTTATATATTTTTAGGCTCCCCTATGTTTGAAGATTATTGCAACTTGGATCCTTAAAATCTCTTTACAAGACTTGAATCTTCTATTTATAGTTCTAACGTCTTTTATAAGAAAATTTGTAACTTTCTGTATACTTGTTATCCCATTCTTTTAAATATAGTCCCATATTCTTCTCTCATCAACCTTTCTATTAAGGGTAATTTTATTAAAAATACACTTATGGTTATGGCATAATACCCTTGTAAAGTTAACCTTTTTCAAACTCTCTCAGCATACTATCCTGAAAATTTATTTCTCATTTCGTTTTTATGTAGCATAAATCTTTATGCATAGCATACATGGGTGTGTTCCTAGATGTGTTAGCTTTCTAACAGAGTTGAAATCAGTCCATTTGTATTTTTCTAAAGTGAGTTACACCTATTTTACTACTACAAGGTCAATATAGAGTTTCAGTCTTAGGCTCCACTTTAAAAATTTATATTTTGGGCTAGAAAACTCCTTTTTAGGTGATTCTTTTGGAGATTAAGTCTAGTTTATAGAAAAAATAGTCTTATTCCAAAAGCTTCATATTCTATGATTTTCATATTTCGAAGTAGCTACTGCCAAAAAAAGCCAAAAATCCAACATATATCATTCTCATGTTTGATGTTACTCCCTTAAGACAAGGACCATCTACTATGTTTTTAAGCCATATATAAGCATGAAAACATCATAAAGACATTTATAATAGAGAAGTGCATGCAGTGATTCATAAAAATATATTTCACTAACAACCATTCAAAACTCTTATAAATAATACAAGCTTGAGGCATTCTAACCATGGACAAGGTTAGAAACCAACAATGCTTGAACAAGTAAAGAAGAAACTCCTACCTCTTATGTAGGGTCTAAAAAGAGTTCTTCTCTTCTTCTTTGAGCTTGAGCAAGATTCCTTGGAGTGGATGACCTTCCTTGTATTTTGGCTCTAGAACTTGAGTGCTTAAGAAATATTTTTCACTAGAGTTAAAGATTATAACTCTTGTGAAGGCTAGTGAAAGTTTGGGCTTAGAATTTAAGTGTTTAGATGAAGTTTGGAAAGTAAAGAGAAGTTTTTGAAGAGAGGAACATAAGAAGAAATGGTAAGAAAGGATAAGAGAGAAAGAATACTTAGAGAGTTTCTAAAGCTTCAAGACTAGTAAAAGTGTATGTATTTTACAAGAGTTAGAGGATGTAGCTCTTGCAAAGCATGGTGAGGTCTCTTTGTGACTTGGAAATGGAATGAATGGTGTAACACCCTAATAATTAACCTAATACACCTAGGTTGTATCTGATTAATTACTAGGCTTTACTCTTTGCTTCAGTTCTTTAATCATACTTTGAAAATACTTAGTGAAATTACGAGCCATTTTTTTTAAAACATGATTGAAAACGTGAGCCGCGCATAATGTGAACAACTAGCGGAATATAAAAAGACATATCAAAAATTAAATACATCATATCACATTGGCTCCATCATATAACATCCATAATTACATAACACATAAATATTTTGCCTACCAATAGAGTTAGGCTAGGTGTAGGCAATCAAACAAAACATAAATAGTATATGGATGGAAGGACATCCATTAATGGCACCTAGTAATAACACTCCAAGGATAGGGATAGATATCTGAAATATACGAGTGAAACTAGAGGATCAAGTTCAGCTACCAGGTGAAAGCCTCAATGTGATTCACGAACGCTTCCTTTTTTTTCTAAGACGAGATGGAAAGAAAAATAGAGGGAGTGATGCGTTGTGTCATCATCATCATCCCCAAGAACCTCGAGTTTCATTATGAAATAGTGAGCATGCTAAGATTGATTTATTAAGTTCAAAAATATACTTTATCGAGGTTCGTCGGTTTTAATCATGCGTCTTATAATGCATCATAAACTTAGCATGTCATGTTTATAATGAACTTTTCCTTTCACATATAATAACATAGTTATGCATAAGACAACATCATATTTCTCATCATCATCTTATAAATACTATGCATAGAAGAACATCATAATCACATAATACGTTACTTAGTTCCTTAGGTGACTTAAAGTTACTTTCATCATCATTTTCCTGGGCCACCCTATACTCCACCCTTTTGGGAGTAATCTAGGTTATGAGTTCATACCTTACTAGTCGTCACTAGCATATACTTATCCCTTTTGATAAGTTAAAATCCTGACTCTACCCTTTTGAGAGAACAAGCTAGGGGGCAAGAATCACCTTTTCACCACCTATAGTCTGATGGGTCCAAAGGATCATTTTCTCATAAGTTTAAGTCACCATTAAATCTTTGTATGTTATATCATAATACAATTCTTCATTCATAATCATCATAACATTTTCTCATTTATAGTCTTATGCCGAAATAATATATACCAACTGTAATCATGCGTCTGGGAGATTCAGGAAAGAAAGGTGGGTCACAAATGGACACGCTTAAATACCAAGTCTTTCCTAGCAGAACCTTTCCAAATTACACTTTTACAATAGTACACTTTCTTCTAGTAACAAGGGTAATATTTCTTTATTTCATGCGTAAGTATTCTCATTGTTTACAATAGCAACTATAACATGCAAGCCATGAAATTATTTAATATTATCAAATACTTAATAAGCATCAAATCTCTACATAGACTTATCATTTAAAACATCAAGGAGGCATCATCATCAATTCTTACCGAAAGCTGTCTTAACAACCGAAACTCTAGAATCGGGCAACCTCAATTATTGAACTAATTAATTATGCATCTAAGGGATTCATTACCATCATTACCATTAAGTATAAGCCTTAGGAACATTATTAGACTATATGGGGCAGCATAGGCAGTAAATCATTCTTAAGGTTTTACGTGCTAGAAGTTGCGTTTTAACCCTTTCTCGTTACCATCTTTCCCTACGATGTCAAAATTAATTACTAAACCAATTATGAATCATTCTCCCTTATATAAACATAATAAAATCTGGTTCTTAAGGCCACTAAAGGTTCTGGACAGATTGCATAAATTTCATTATCTAGAGTTCTAGAAATCTTACTTTACGGTTGTTTTATATAGCTAGTTTCTCTTCTAACTTGCATATAATTGTTCCCTCATCAATAAACATAATAATCACAACTTTAAACATATTAAATCATCATCATACATTGGTAATAAACTCAGATTAGTGACTGAATCATGAACCTATCATAATCACATTTTAAGTGTACATGGAATACTAGTTTCTTGTAAAGTCTTTGCAAGGCCTCAAATTTCTTTTAGAAACTAATTCTTTTTGCTAAACTTGAAAGAATCTTCATGATTAAAATTCTCACTTAAGATAAAAGGAGCAAGTCTTGATCTTAAGAGATTTATGTGATATCTTAGAATCATAAACATGCTATGCAACCTCATTTTAATCTTATCATTATAAGGTGATAACTTGGAATTATAAACATGATATGCAAATCCATTTCTTTATCTTTAAGATTTAAGGTGATGACTTGAAAATTAAACATGATGCAAGAGCTTGAAATATAAACATGATGCAAGAAACTGGAGCGCGGTAGTCCACAGGACCAGTGGAGGGAGAAGAGAATCTTAGAAGGGAACGCGTAATCCGCACTGACTGGTGAAGGGAGAAGAGAATTATTATTACATCTTTTTAAGCTCCAATCTCAAGACTTCTTAAAGAATCAATTCTTTAACTCCAATAATCTTATTTCTTTGCTTGTGATACTTGGGCAAGTCTTTGAGCTCTAGGATCTTTAGGTGATGACATAAAAATAAACATGTCATGCGTTGATTCTTTTAGCCATTATAAAATAAAGTGAGAACATAAAATAAATATGAGATGCAACTTCTTTATTATCTTTAGAGATTAAGTGACAACATGAAATATAAACATGAAATGCAAACTTGGAAATTTAAACATGAGTATGCAAGTCCATTTATTCATTCTTGAAATTTTAGTGATGACATAGAAAGTAAACATGATTATGCAAGGCATAAACTTAAACATGGATGCAAGTTCATTTGATTTCTTTACTAGAGCTCCTTCAAGACTTTATAGAAATACAAATTCAATCCAATATATATATCTTAGCAAGACAAAGTGAGAAATACATCTTTCAAGTTCTAAACTCAAGATCATAAAAACATCATAAAAATATTATTCTTTAAAGTTTTGCATCAAGTGGAACTTTCAAGCTTTAGAGGCCTAACTTGTGATGGATTCACAACCCACCCTCAAGGTCCTCATCATCAAGCCATCATCTTAGTCCCACCTAGGCCATATGGCCGAATTGTTAAAGAAAAAGGAAGAAGAAAACCAAATGAAAAACTAGAGAAAATCCATGAAATCATCATTTTGAACCAAGAACAACACTTAGCAAAGCATAGAAATAAACTTAAAAACAACTCCCTACCTAATTTGATTTGAAGGAAAGGAATAGGACTTGGTTTCCTTGAGTGAAATGAAAGAAAATCTCTTTGAAAATGGGAGAAGAAATTTTGGCCAAGGAGGAGGAAGAAAGAAAGCTTTTGGTGCTCCTAAAACTAGAATTTGTGTAAGTTATGAGCAAGGCTTCCAAGGCTCCTCAAGCATGCATATTTATAGAGGAATTCAAGCTCATGTATGACAAGAGGAGGAGGCATAATTTTCAGATTTTTCATGGGGAACAAAGGGAGGAAAATCATTTCTTGTTTAAGGCATGTTTTATGCCATGTTTTAGGAAATTTTTTGGCATTTTGTTTTAGTGCATTATCTTGCAATAATTCTAATGATTATGGCTGAATTATTTCGTGCATTACAGCCTCATGGAAGAGGGTTTTGTGTGTTCCATGTATTATTTAGGTGTAGGCAAGGTATTCATGCAATTTAGAGAATTTACGGTTAAGGGCTTAGGTGAATTAGTAAGCAATTTGAGTGTTTTAAAGCAATTTTAGGTTCTAATCAATTTAAATAAATAATTTTGACTCTAGATTAATAATTAGAATTTAATAAGCTTTAATTTGAGCCTAATATTGCTTAGGTTTCGTTAGACGAATCAAAAATCTCAAAATTTGTAAAACTGCACAAAGACGGGGCAAAACGGTCATTTTACTTAAAAATTGGACTACCGAGCTTAACCAATGGTTAATCATGGCTTAAAAACACCTTATAAAACATTTTAGTGAGGTTCGGCTTAGTCCACGCAATCGGGATTAAAATAGCCGCATGGGCGTTTTGGTCATTTCGCGTCAGAAGCTCAAAATTATGATTCTTCTCCTCTATTAACACACATAACACAAACAATCCCTTATTATTATCAAAACATCCCCTTGAGGACGGGTGGGGCCCACGATCCTCTTTTGAGTAAAATAACCTCAGGGCATTTTGGTCATTTTACACGTATAGAAAATTGGGGTTTGCAATACTTGCACGAATTGCTCCTAACTTCTCTTCTAATGTTATATTCCTTTATTAAGGATTGTTTGGTCTTAAATTTTATATAATATTTACCTACGGTAATTCGGTAATTCCTAATGACAGTAAAAATTACAGTAAAAATTGGGCGTTACAAATGGAAGAGAGTTTGAAGAGTATTTATAGTGGAAGGAAAAATAATGAAGCACTTAGAGAACTAATACTTGGAGCATGATTTATGCAAACATGTTGGCCAAATTTTGGGATAAGAAATGCTCCATGTTTTATGCAAACATGTTGGCCTAATTTTGGGATAAGAAAATGCTCCATGGTTCATGCAAACATGTTGGCCTATTTTTGTAATTATCAAAGTAGTGGCATTATTATAATTATTAAAGTAGTGGCATCGTAGTAATTTCTTCAACCAAGACAAGGGTATTTTTGTAATTAGATAATGATAATGGTATTCTTGTAATTATACTAATAGAATAAGGGTGTCTTTGTCATTTATTACTAAGGTAAGGGTAGTTTGGTAATTTCTTTTACATAGCAAGGGTGTTTTCATAATTTCATTTAAGTGATGACATTTTTGTAATTCTTTGCATTTTTCTCTAGGCACACTTGAATATTCTAATAATATTTGTTATGTATCATAGCATTTGTTTATATTCTATTGGTTTTGCTCTTTTTCATCTAAATCACTAATTAGGATTAATCGATATTTATCCTAGTTATGAATTTGGGAATGTTACATTTCTCCCCTTCTTATTAAAAATTTTGTCCTAAAATTTGATACCTGAAGGTTAGAAATTCTTTCCGCATGTCTTCTTTAGCTTCCACGTGTGTTCTTCCATTCCATCATTCCCCAGCCACTAGAAGAGATAAGATTTGTTTCTCAACTACTTAGTGCCACGATCCATGATCCTCATTGGTAGTAATTCAAAAGTTAGGCAATCTCTTAATTGTATAGTTTTTGGCTCAAACACATGACTGGGTTTAACTCATACTTTCTCAATTGGACACATGAAATATATTATGTAGGTTGGAGAGATTTGTGTTAATGCAATTTGGTAGGCGGAGGACCTATCTTTTTGAGGATTTGAAAGGGTCCTAAGAATCTAGGGCTTAGCTTTTTGACTTTTATTGCATGGCCTATAACTGTTGAGAGTAATCCGCAAGAATACGTGTTCCTTTCTTGAAATTCAGGCTTCCTTCTTTTGTAGCATAGCGTTCCTTGCTCTCTAGGCTGAGGACTTTTCCCTAATTCTCCTTATTTGTTTAGTACCAACCCACCAAAACTCTCATCCGCTTCCATCATGTAAGTAGCAAAGGCCACTTTCTGGATTTCCGTACATGGAAGAACCAGAAAATCTTCTCCATAGCTTTAATCCATTCTTCTACTTTGTTTGGATTAAAGCTCCTGAAATGGCGGAGGTTTGCTTTCCTAAATTAGCGAACTTCTGGTATTCCATGTCCACTCCTACTCTTCAGGAATCCCAATTGGATTTCCTTCAGCATGTCGATCCAACCTTTCCATCATCCTATTGGCTACTGGAGCTTGTTCTCTCATAGCCGCCCATTTCACGAAAGGTGTCCATCATTCCAGTGTTATTCCCGCTCGCTCCTAGTTTGCCGATTTGAAGTCATCAATTCCTGTCACACCAAACAAGAATTATTGAGTTGATCAGGCTCAATACCAAGCTAAGTGTGGCAGCAATCCACAACATTCAAATCAATGTCATACACATATATAGAATTATAATGCATGACATTTACTAAGGAAGCATAGTCCCATTCCTCAAGGTCCTACAAGGATGACTCTGATACCATAATGTAACATCCCCCCAAGTACAACGTCATCCTTAAGTCATGACATTATGCTTAGGAGTTGTTACTTATAAATTAGCGGACCTTTCTTAGTTATCTATAGCAATATTGATCGAGTCGAATAGTAACTAATTCGTGGTTTTACTAAATATATACAACAAATACACAAAACATTTATTTATTTCATAAATAAATACAAAAGGAAGCTCTTTTATGAGCTTGAATACATACATGTTCTCTACTTCGTTTACAAACATATACACACCACTAAGTACAATATAATAAAAACACTAACTACTAAACTACTGCGATCGATTCCTTTAGTGTAGCAACCTCGTAGTCCTCTGATCAACCTGGAGGCGACACGGAAACACAAAAACATAGGGGTGAGAATTACACAATTCTCAGGAGGATAACTCCCCAGATACACAATCATAAATGTCATCGTCATCGCCCCAGCCACTTTCGGTTTATTAGAAAAATATGATCATGTAATGTAAACTAAAGATTCATTTTAAAGTTTCAAAATCATCTTTCCGAGTGGGTAGCTTTTATTATTCAATCGCTTAATATGCACACATAATACTACTCAATAGCATAGTATTACATTTTGAAATATACGTGCCCTCAGGACATTGAGGGGACTTTTTCTTTTCATGCCCATTAAAAGAGACTTTCTCTGTGCCTATTAAAGAGGACCTTTCCGTGCCCATAAAAGGGGACTTTTCTCTGCCCTCCACTTAATATAGGGGACTTTCATTTCTCTACTTAAAACATGTACCATCATCAAATTCACATATAAACAATCAATCACAAGTGATTTTCATTCATTTCCCATAAACCAAACCTTAAAGTCACTATCATGCATTCATATACCATAGACTTGGAATAGATATCAAACTATCACAAATTTCCAGTCATTCTCACATTCCAGCACTTTGGCAGAGTTATTGTTCTGGGTGCAACATTTAATTGCCATATCAAACAACTATTCCAAGAGCCACAAAAATTCTGTATGACACTATAATGTGTCTAGGACAACTGTAAAAATTTCAGGGCAATCAGAGTTATATAACCACTTCAATAAAATAGGAAAACCTGGTGGTCAGAAGCCACAAATTCATAGTCCAGACTTGTGTCTCAAAATATTTAGCCCTAGAATTCGATGGAATCATAGTACAAGAAAATTCATAGAGATATTTCAACATGTTATTAGTCTTGTGTAAAAATTTCAGGAGCTATCTCATTCAATTGCTATGATTAAAAATTCGGGCAAGTTTGTCACTTCAGTCTCAACAATTCAGACAGCAGCAGTTACAATTCGGTTTCTAATTTTTTTGAGGCATCAAACCTTAGAATTAACCCTAAGAAAATTCGTGTGTTTAGTATAAGAGGTTAGCTACAACATATAATTTTCATGGCTCATGAAACCACCCACAAAATTTCCAGAAAATTCGTGAAAAATTCTGATTACAGAACAGAAATCAGTCCAGCAACCTAGTTCCAATTTCACTTGAGAGAAAACCCTTTTTAAAACCATCCAAACACAACACAAAAATTCATACATCAATATCAATATGTTAATCATCAATATCATCAAAATTTTCGGAATTAGGGCAAGCTAAAACAGAATTGAAAAATTCCACAAGAAAGGCAGCAGAAAACCCTACTTTGAGAGCTCTTGAGCTCTATGCTCCAAAGGATGCTCTAGAATGCTTTTGCTTCACTTCAAAGCTTCCCCACCAACATCAAACCCTTCCTTTAACCTCTGATTGTGTGCCCTCAAAGTTGGAAAAAGTGATGGATTCAAATTATAATCGGTTAGATTTGTAGGTTATGATGAATAGAATAAGTTTAGTGAAGAGAATTTGTGGTTTTAGTGACTTTGAGCTAGGGTTTTGCAAGCTTGAAGCTTGTTAATGGAGTTTGAGAGGAAGAAAATGGAGGAATGGTTCTTAGAGAGGTCTGGACGAAATTTTCATGAAGGAAATGATAAGATATTGATTTTATGAGTTTATGACAAAATGCATAGAATTTTCAAGTCCAAAATGTTTTCTTTTCTTAAAGATAAATGTAGAAATTTTTTGTAAGCATCCTATTGGTCCTAATAAAGTGGCAATGTTGTGGCTTCTTCTAAGCCACACACTTGTCTAGATGGGTGGCAAACTTTCACTGAAGTTTCATTCGTGTAGAAACTGCATATTTAAATCTCACCGAACGGTAAACACCGTACCCATTGAATCGATATTGCCCGAAAATTAATTTTAAGTATAAAATTATCAATCCCACCTATTTCTAACCTTATTCCCATGTTTTCCTAATTTTGGGATCTCCTGGCCCGAATCTAGGGTTTCACGTCTCGGCGAGCCTTTGGCCCGCAAGGTTACTATTCATTGGCCCGAAATTTTTTTTTTAACAGGTCCATTGGGCCACCCTCATCATCGTTGTACTTTAAGATTTCCTAAATTATGAATAACAAAGCTCAAATTAATTTTTAAATGAATTTCTGGGTGTTACAGAAACTACTTTATATTCTTTATTTTATTGCTCATAGGCTTCAATCTAGCGTGGATTCTAGAACGGCGACCAACTTTAAGATTGGCAAGGGTAAGCTTAGAGCTTTTTGAAGTTCTTCAAACATCTTTTAGTGATCTACTTAACATTTATATCAAACTTTTTATAACAAAAGGAAATGGAAGGAAACCATTAAGGGGAAAAGGAAACAAGAACTGAAAACTTTGAACAAGGAAAGGAAAGGAAACTGAAATCATTTATGGTCCAAGACCAAGTTTTCAAGCTTTAGAGGTTTCATTATGATGAACTCCAAGTCATCATCTAGAACTCTCATCATCAAGCTATCATGAAACATCATCAATGGCCTTAAAGGCCGAACATGTAAGGAAAAGAAAGAACTTGAAAGAGAACTCCCTACCTAGTGGTGAAGAGGAAAGCTTGGTTCTTGAAGCAAGTTGAGAAGAACAACTTCTTCCTTGATGCTTGATGATTTTTGACCAAGGCAAGGAGGCAAAGAAGATGAGGTGTTTTCTTTGTGAGCTTGAAGAGGTGAAGAAAAGGAAAGGAACTCTTGAGTCTTGAGAGAAAGAAAGAACTCAATATTACTCTTTGAAGCTAATCTTGGCAAATGAACAAAAATGCAACCAAGCTCATCCAAGCATGGTATTTATAGAGGGAATGAGACCTTGTGGCTGATTTGGGAGGAAGGCTTGGCCTCATGTTCCATGAGGTGAGAGAATTTGCTTCATGGAGGCATGGTGAGGTATGGTGGAAAGTATGGGCAAGGCATGGGCATTTTTGTGTGTAAAAATAAATCAACATGTGAGGAATGGGGAGGGATTTTCTGGTATTATGCAGCCAAGGGTGTAACATCCAAGATATATATATATACATATAAAAATAAATAAATAAATAAAATTTAAATTAAGCTTTATTAGTTGGAATTTTCAAAATCCAATAACGTAGAAATGATGAGAGTGATTCAATGTTTTTATAAAATAAAAAAATGTGAATAGTGTTTTGCGGGCCGGAGGCTTTTGGAAGCTAAACCCTAGATTAGGACCCGAGGTGCCCGAAATTTTGAAAATATGGGGATGAGGTTAGAAGTACTTAGAAATGAAAATTTCATGCTTAGAATTACTTTTCGGGAATATTGACTACCCGGAATTGGATTTCACCCGTTTGTGAAATTTCTGTGTGCGATTTCTAACATTTAAAGCTAATTTAACCTTTACAAAATGATTAACCTTATCTTTTTACATTACATGAATGGCTAAGATTCAATTTTGAATTTTAAAATTGAATCATAGCCATCCTTTTCATCTTTAAAGATTAGAACTATCCTAGACTATTACATAACATTATGACATCATCACTTAAGAGATAAACATGAACCAAGGCTTCTTTAAGAAGCCACACCTTCGGCCACTTCAGAAGGAAGAAGAAGAAGATGGTTCCTCCATAGCCAAGAGCTTGAATTGGCTTTCAAATTCCAAAAGCCCTAGCTTAGAGCCATTAAAACATAAACCTTCCTTCACTAAAATTGATCTACACTTCAATCTCTACCAATCCAACCGATTAGAATTTCCAAACCTCATCATATTCACCTCATCCATCACTGATCAGAGGAGGTTTTGAAGGTGTTTTGGGAGTCTTGGAGTGGAGGACTCTCATCTTGAAACAAGCTAGAGACAAAGATAGACTAGCCTTCAAGTGTAGGGTTTTTCATAGTTCTTTCTCTTGAAAATTTTGCTAATCTGTTCTACTGTTTTATTTCGAAATTTTGATGGTATGTGGTTGATGATATATTGTTATTGATGTGTGAATTTTGGTGGTGGGTTTGGATGGTGTTAAAAAGGGGTTTTCACTAGAGGAAATCTGACTAGGCTGCGGAGTTCAGGCTATCTGAAGCAGCAATTATGCACGAATTTTCTGATATATTTGTGGGTGTTTTCATAAGCTATAAAAATTATATGTTGAATAAACCTTAAAATAACTACATGAATTTTATTGGGTGTCAACTTTAAGTTTACTACTTCAAAAAAATTAAGAACCGAATTGTGACTGGTGTTGCCTAAGTTGTTGAAATTGAAGCAATAAAGTTGCCCGATTTTATTATCATAGTAAATGATTGAATGAATCCTTGAAATTTTTACCTGAAGTTAATAACATATTGAGGTATCACTATGAATTTTATTGTGCACTAATTCAATCATTTGCTAGGGTTAAAAGTTCTAAGAATCCGGATCTGGTCTGTGAATTTGGGGTCCCTGACCACTAAATTTGTGCAATTTACTAAAGTAGCTAGAGAACTCTACTTGTCCTGAAATTTTTACAGGTTATTCTAGACATTTGGGAGTGTCAGTGAGAATTTTTGTGGCATATGAATTGGCCATTTGATATAGAAATAAAATGCTACTATTAGCATAGTGAATCAGCCCAAGTGCTGAAATGGTAGAACTGCACTAAAATGATGATAAAATGACACTTAGCCCAGGCATAAATTATATTCATGCATGATAGTTACTTTAAAGAGTTATTTAAGAGATATAAATGAGACCCTAATGTGATTGAATGCCTCTGAGTGATGTATGCCATGCCTTGTAAAAAGAGAAATACATGATACGGTAACATGACAAAGAGAATCTATAACTCCTAACTTGGCATGTTTTAACCTATGGGGAAAACAGAAAACAAGGCTTATATGAGTTAAAGAGGGCAAAAATAAGAACTTCCCTAAGAATGGTATGAGTCGGTAGACGTATCGGCTAGGAATAGAACTGTGATTCGGAGGTGAAAAAATGAAGTCGATGATCACGAATAGGAATGAGCTCATGTCCTAGCAGTCTATTGTCCTTTATAAAATTATCCACTGGAGATGTTGTCTAATGTAAATCAAGCCTTCCCTATATGAAAGAAAAGAGGTAACATATGAAATTAAGTTGGTTATTTATAAGATGATATGTACGATTATTATTGCTAATTTTATCAGCATTTTTGTATGGGACCTAATATAATATTACTTACATGAATGACCTTATTAATTAGGCCTATCTATGCTAACGGATTTCCCTACTGAGAATTTTATAATATTCTCATCCCTATGTGCATGTATGTTGTATTGTGCTCAGATCCCAGATGTTACCGTGATCTTCTTTCTTGATTGAAGTGGAGGTGGCATTATGACGCAGAGTTGGATTCACTGGATGTAGTAGCGTATTCCGATTCCGAGCGTATATTTTCTTCACTCGTTCCTTTAGTAGCTCCTTTTCACTGAAAGTTCGACCCAGGTTTTCCTTTTGATGGTGTGCCCCTTCACCTGCACACCCAGCTTGTTCATACCTCCTGCCACCACCTATGCCCCCTCCTGAGATGGACCTTCTTCATCCTCCTCCTATTCAACCATCGGAGGTTCCCGCCTCGTGGAGGTGAGGCCATCATCCCGATGGCTAACGGTTTCACCTAGGAGGATGCTAGACCTATAGGGACTTTTGACTTGTATGTAGTTGGAGTGTAGTGATGGGACCGTGCCAGGTAGGCTATTCTCATTTGAAGTTATAAGATCCATTTTATGTGTATACGATTTTTGCTGGATCTTAATATGAGTAGGCTAGGCTTTATGTTATCGATAGGTCTTTTAGAAAAAGTCCCTATGTAGCATCGTAGGTGCTCTAACTTATCTACTGTTGCGCATATGTATAGATAGTTGTGTACAAAATATATGTATATAGTGGAGCTTTGGTGGTTGCTGTACCTTATGTTTTTATTTTATTGTATGTTAATTGTTTATATCTCTTGATTAGCCTATAGTTTAATCAGGGAGTATACTCTCCTAATTACGATGCTACTGTTCGAGTAGTAGAGTGGTTAGGAGGGTGTTACAAAGGGGGAGGAAAAATCTCATTTAATTGTGGTTTAATGATGTGTTTAGGTGTGTCTTTGATTAGGCTTTTGATTAGGCATTTGTAAGCAAGTGTTTAGGTGACAAAATGGCTAATTAAGGTGGTTCAAGACTTGATTAAGGAGTGGTCATACTAAATTAGAAATCAAAACCATACTTTAGTCAAATCAAATCATAGACACAATTCCATGATTTAAGGAATTGGAGAGAGAAACACTATTCATGAAAATTGACATAATGTCTAAATTCAAAAATAGGATTTTGAGCTTCTCTAAGCAATCTTAGGTTCTAATCAACCTTGATTAATTATTTTGACTCTAGATTAGTAATTAGAATTTACTAATCTTTAATTAGAGCCTAATATTGCTTAGGTTTTGAATCGTGTCATTCGGGCCATAATGCACTTAGCTAGGGGTAAAACGGTAATTTTCACTAACTGCCCTGGCTACTCCTGCTTATCGACATAAAACATCATTTAAAACCTTTTGGTGAAGTTGTTCAACCGGCACGTAATGAGGTTAGACGATAGGGGTATTTTGGTAATTTCGCGTTGAACTAAAAAATGAGATTCTTCTGCTCTATTACCACACATAACATACACAATCCCCTACCATCACAAAAAAAAATCCCTCGAGGATGGCAGACACGCGATCCTCGTTTTGGAAAATAACTGCATTTCCTTCATTTGTACACGGGAAATTGGGCGTTACACAAGATACTTTGCTTGCTCAGGTCACACCAAAAAAGTGGCGATTAGCATCCCTCCATAAGGCCTCATAAGGTGTCATCCCAATGCTAGAGTGATATCTGTTATTGTATGCAAACTGATCAGTGAAATGTTTATCCAGCTTTCCCGATCTAAGTCACACGCTCAACACCTAATATTTAACCCAACACGCTAGGACGTATTAAGATTAATTATTAGTTATTACTTCCTTTTAAACTCGTTTAAAATTACTTAGCGGAAAATATAGGTAAATTTTTTTTTTTGAAATATGTAAAACAAAATGCAGCCGTCGGGTACTATCATGAGCGAAACATGAAGTAGCAAAGGACTAAAACATACATTTAAAAGCAATCAAGAACACATCCATCCATAGAAGCAAATATCATAGTTGAATACATGTTCCTAAATACACCAACTGAAATAAAGACTAAATAAAGTCATACCCATATAAAGTGGGAAGAGCTCCGATACATATAATAAGAAAATACATCAACAGAAAGTAAACATAAACAACAAGTACAGGGATGCCCCAAAAGATCAAACCCCAGCTAGCTACCCCTCCCTTAAACCTACCTGTGATGCTAATCCTCCAGCATTGGGAAATGTGTCCCACGATTGCTCCAGCTCCTCCTCGTGACCCAACGAAAAGGGGGCTGGGCATGAGAGCGGGGAACAACATGGCCTCCTTGGCACGGGTGCTTCTCAGCTGTCGGACTCGCCTCGCAAGCCTTGGCTGGGTGATAGTATCCTCGCTTGACGTCTCTCATTTCTTGAGTACAAATGACCGAAATGCCCATGAGGTCATTTTTAAATTTCGAGGACATTGACCCAATCCTCGAATGGGTCAACTCAATGTTTAAAGGGTTATAATTGTTATGTTTGATATCCGAGGTGAAAATCTCATTTTCTTTTTCGGCTCAAAATGACCAAAATACCCCGATGTTCTACGCGGGTAAAAGGTGCCGTTTGAGTCGAATTTTTCCAGGAAGTTTAGAATGATGTTTTTAAGTGATGTTTGATGTTCAGTTGGGCCGAAGGTCCCGGGCAGTTTTAGTGCAAAATTACCATTTTGCCCCTAGAACAGTGTACAGTGAGCCTAATGATGCAATTAAGCAAACCTAAGCAATATTAAGCTCTAATCGAAGATTAATTTATTTCGATAATTAATCTAGAGTCAAAATAATTTATTAAGGTTAATTAGAACCTAAGATTGCTTAGAATAGTGTTTTCTCTTCAATTCTTAAATTAAGGAATTGTGTCATACCTCATTTGATTAAGAAAATGAATTTAATTTGTTAATCTAGTATGACCACTACCTAATCAAGTCTTGACACTCCTAATTACCCAATTACTTCACCTAAACACTTTCTTACAACTCCTAACCAAAACCTTAATCAAAGAAACACCTAAACACATCACTAAACCACAATTACATGAACAATTCTCTTCCTCCCTTTGCTGCCCAATCTGGCCGAATGCAAGGCCAAGGAAAAGTGTCACATTTTGATTTTTACTTCACTCAAAGGCCATACCTCAAGCCATACTTTGAGCCATACTTAGCCATGCTTTCAACCATGCTTTGCCCATGCCTTTCCCATACCAATCAAAGAGATTTTCCTCACTCTTTCTTTTTTTTGGCCGTCGGCCATGCACCCCCAAGGAAGCCTCCATGTTGCAAAATTTCTATAAATACCAAGCTTGGAAGAACTTGGTTACACTTTAGAAGCTTTGCCAAGTTCAGCTTTCTTGCATTTTCTTCCTTTTCTCTCAATTTCTCTTCATCTTGCTCTTCTATTTCCTTTCTTAAAAATCCTTCCACCACCACAAACAACCATAAACCACCACTACCTCACCTTAAACCATCCCTCAAACACTTAAACTTTCCATTCCCAAGCTTAGAAACTCAAGGAAAAATCATCTTCCTTGAGCTTCCTCTTTGGCCGAACACATACCCACATCCAAGAGGAGATTTTGTCTTCTCAACTCTTCAAGAACTCAAGCTTTCTTTCATTTCTTCAAAGACTTCCTTAGGTAGGGGTTTTGTTTTCAAGTTTTACTTGTTTTCCTTAAGAAAAGTTCTAGTTTTCTCTTGGTTCAAACTCTTTTCCTCTTCTCTTTTCATTTCGGCCATGAGGCCATTTTATGAGAATAACTTGAGCTTGATGATGAGGTTTCAAGATAAAGACTTGTTGATGTCTTGTGAGAAACCTCTAAAGCTTGAAACAACTTGGTCTTGGACCATACATGCTTGTGTTTTTCATTCTTTTTCTTGCTCATAATTTCGGATTTCCTTTCTTACCTCCCTTAAAGCTTCTTCCTTTCTCTTTTTCCTTAAAAGATTTCGGTTTCCTTTCCTTTGAACAAAGTTTGCTAAAAATGTTAAGTAGATCACAAAAGTTTTGTTAAGGAAAATTAATCACATTTTTCAAAGAGCTCTAAGCTTACCCTTGCCAACCTTAAAGTTGGTCGGCCATTCTAAGAGTTTCACTCTAGATTGAAGCCCATGAGCAATAAAATAAAGAATATGATTTAGTTCTTGTATTTTGTTTAGACAAAGTGTTGAGCTTTGTGTCTATTTTCTTGAGCTTGATGATGAAGTTCAAACCTTAAGACTTCCTTGAAGTCTAGGTGCTAAGAACTCTAAAGCTTGCCTTATGATACATAATGGGTTGAGGTTTCATGTTCCTTTAAAGTCTTGCAAAAGGGCTCTAGCTAAGATCTAAAATAAGATGCATTCATGTTTACTTTAATGCTTTGCATAGCATGTTTATTTTCAAGTCATCACTAAGCAACTTAAAGATTAAAACAAGAATGTGCATCCTTACTTAATAAATCTCAAAGCCTACCTATTTCAACCTTAAAGTTGATTGTTGATTTGGGTAAATACCTCAAGGGGCCTAGAGCACTAAAATAAAGAATTGAACCTTGCATCTCTACTTTCTTGTCTAGCATGTTTATATTTTATGCCATCACTTAAATTCTAAAGATAACAAATGAGTGCATCTCATGTTTATTTTTTGTTCTCACTTTATTTTCTAATGAAGAATAAAAATGAGGTGCATAGCATGTTTAAGTTTATGTCATCACTTTAATGATCTAGAGCTCAAAGACTTGCCCAAGTATCCTATGTAAGGTTTTAAGAAAATGTTGGCATTTTAAAGAATCCATTCGGCCTTGTGGTGATGATGATGGACTTAGTATGAGTTTCCTCTAATCACAAGTGTCCATAGTTCATGTTTTGTAATTTTTCTAAGCTAGGAGCATCTAAGCAACATTATGAATAAAATTATACACTTTAAATCTATTTTATGAACAAGTTAATTTAGCTACTGACCTCATGTGTAATTACATGATTTTAATGTAAGGATTTGAGTTCTAAAAGAGTTTTGAGTTCCTAGAATTATTCCAAGAGAAAACTAGCAACTTGTATGCATTTTAATTCATGATTTATGTGACTTTATGGGCTTATGTTTTGGTTCTGCCCTTGATGTTTGGCCACTGTACTAAATCTGTTTTATGGTGTGGAAATGTGTAAAATTATGTTTGAGTGAAGTAAGGAACGTTTTAGAAAAGTTAGAAAAGAATAAGTAACTTGAAAGGATAAAAATGAGAATTCTAGAACACTTTAATGCACAAAAATGCAAACCTGTTCCAGCATGATTAATTCAAGGATAAATGGTTCATAATCAGTAAAACATGTATAAAAACCCTTCATAAATGATTAGGTATTAATTACAAAGCTTAAGGTGATGATAAGGACTTAAAATGGGAATTCTAGCACACTTAGACATGGTAATATGCAATTCTGTTCCAGCATAGTTAGATTGAGGAAAAATGACTTATAACTTAGAAAACATGCCTAGGAATCCCTCATAATTGGTTTAGGAATTGATTATGGAGCCTTAGGCGAAGACGGATTTTAAAAAGGGTCACGAATGGAGATTCTAGAGCCCCGTAAGCGTATGATGTTTTTTGGCCCTTACATGCACAATGCTGTTTGGAATTTTTAGTAAGCCTAAATCTTAGAGAAAAGTTTAAGTGATGACCTCTTGGGGGTAATAAAGATGTAATATGGGTATTGGAATAATTAGAATACAAGTTTAAGACCCGTAAGGGCCAAAACATAAGATACTATGAGATAGGAGGCCGAGTGAGCATATTTATGATGATGAATCTCAAGCATATTTATAATGATGTGATTATGTTAATATCTTGAGCATGAAAACTTATGTGTATAATTGGCGTGTTGATGTGACGAAGTGTTATGCTTCAATTTGAGATGCATGAGGTTCGAAATATGAACGAGCTAGAAGAGTATGCTCATGTGAACTAGAAAGTTGTTAATTGAGAAAGTTCCATAAGAATGATACATGTGATTGAGATTATGTGGCATGACTCAAATTTGAGGAAATTCGAGTGTAGCGTCATGCTTCGAATTTCCGTCAAATTTGAGGGACCTAAGAAAGTTTTGAAAATAAGATGTTTAATGTGACACACGAGACGTACTTCTCCTGGTGAGGAGAAGGCAAAACCGTGAGGGCATAGACATTAGCTTGCCAAAGCGGACAAAGTCGCTGGTCTTAACAAGTCGATGCGTTTCGAAAAGGAAAAAGTCCCATGATGGGTGATTAGGCCCCCTACCCGTACTCTAGGAGTCGGGATTATTATGATGATTATGAATATGATTATGATTATGATTCGCTTATCAAGAGGATAAGTAAGAACTAGTGACGACTAGTTAAGGTATGAGCTCATAGCCTAGTTTTAGAGGTGCGGTTACTATTATGTTTAGTGTGACAAGTATGAGAAAAGGAAAGATGTTCAAGAGAAGTTACATGCCACTTACATGTTGTTTGATTATTGTTTGGTTTGCCTAAAGTATTGCCATGCATCCATGAACTATTATGCTGCATACATGCATTAAAATTCATTATAAAAGACATGGACCTTGGATAAATATCTTTTGTGAAAACCTCATAATGAACCTATGCATGTTTAACCTTTTATAATAAACCCAAGGTTCCTGGGGACATAGACGATGACATTAGGATAGAGGATTTCCCTACTGAGATTCTTTAGCAAGATTCTCACCCCTCTCCTATTTTTCTTTCCGTTACGTCTCAGACTTGTGATGGCGTCGTTCGTGATTTTTGTTGATGGGCCCGTGGGAGCTGCACTACGATCCTGGATCATCAGTCCTACCACTTTGAGGGTCGTTGTGCTATACGTATTTTTGCATAGGTGGGGTTGCATTCCCAGTTCAGTTTCTGCTTCACCCCAACCTCTCCCTACGGTGATGATACGATTTTTGAGAGGACACGCCCTTGACGAGAACGTCGTGCCCGCCCATCTTCGGCGGTATGAGGCTACCTTAAGTACATGCCTCGCCCGAGACGTTCGGAGACTGACCTGGAGGATCCCCCTTCTCATCCTTGTTTGGAAGGTCCTGCCTCTGGACCCATGGACATCGGGATGGGTAGCGAGGAGACGTGACGCAGAGTTTGGCTCATCGCCCGGATGCGTCCACATTGAGGAGATCATGCCCGTCCACCCTTCCGTCTTCATGCACTCGAGGAGCTTGCCCAGTCATTGGGTATGTGCCATCGAGGACGAGGAGGAGCGACATCCATAGTTCGAGGGAGGGGGTAATCTTAGTTTGGGATGTATCTTTGGGACTTCTCTTATCGCCATTTATGTTTCTTGTATTTTATATTTCTGGACTGGAAGCTCTCCCACGTCTATGGGTAAGACTTTATGCATTTCCGTTATATTCCAGTAGTTATGTACTAAACTATGTTAATTAATGTTATGATGGATGTTTTATGATTAAGATGTTCCTTCTTGCTTTGTTTTGTATGATTCATCTGCTTTATCTTGTGTGACCTATTTTGCTCTTCCGCTTCACGTTTCATTTATGTTATACGCAAAGGCTCGCACTTTGTTTTACATGTGTCATTTCAAAAAAAAAAATACCTGTTTTTTGCTAAGTATTTTGTAAAATGAATTTAAAGGGAAGTAATAACTAATAATTAATCTTGATACGTCCTAGGCGTATGGGTTAAATATTAGGATGTTACAGCCCCTACCCATGTCCATGGGCATTGAGGGAGAGAACCCTTTGAGTAGACGTAGGGGAGTCCTCGAGTCGACCCCGTGCGTGGTATGAGCGGGGTCGTACTCCGGGTAGTCTCTAATCGCGAGGATGATGGACGGGCGCGGGAGTTTGCTCGTCGGGGTTGAGTCCTCTCGAAGATTAGGTCGTCGCATACGGTGAGGTAGGAGTGAAGCGAAAGTTGGAAATTGGATGCGTGAATGGGCGTCCTATGATGCAAACGCGACTGCACATCGACCCTCGAAATGATACGACCGATGCTCTGGGTCAAAGTGCACCTCCCAAATTGGCGTGTCAATGAAGACCACGAACGACGCCATCAAGATTTAAAGACGTAACGGAAGGAGATAAAAGAGGGTGAGAATCTTGCTAAAGAATCTCAGGAGGGAACCTCTTATCCTAATGTCATCATTTACGTCCCCAGGAACCTTAGGTTTATTATGAAGAGGTTTAACATGCAACAATTATGAGGTTTTATAAAAGTAATTATCCACGGTCCGTGTCTTTTATGATGAATCTTAATGCATGTATGAGCCATAGCAAAAATGAATGCATGGCAATGCCTTATACATGTAAACAATTAAAACATGACATCAATAATTTATCATCACATAAGTGGCATGTAACTTCTCATGAAAACCTTTCTCTTTCATAAGTATGGAACTTCTCATCCTTTTCTCCTTTCTCAAACTTGTGACATAAAGGTATCAAACCTAGAATCATCGCCACCCTTAACTAGGCTATGAGCTCATACCTCAACTAGTCGTCACTAGTTCTTACTTATCCTCTTGATAAGCGTAACATAATCACAATAATCCCGACTCCCAGAGTACGGGTAGGGGGGCTAAGAATCACCCATCATGGGACTTTTTCCTTCCTCGAAATGCATCAACTAGTTAAGACTAGTGACTTTGTCTGCTTTGGCAGGCTAATGTCTATGCCCTCATGGTTTTAGCTTCTCTTCATCGTAGCAGGAGAAGTACGTCTCGGTCTACGAAACACATCAACTGGTTAAGACTAGTGACTTTGTCCGCTTCGGTATGGCTCCATGACCATACCCACCATAGGTTTACTTTCTCCTTAGCAGGAGAGAAATACGTCTCTATGTCACTTTTAAAATCTTACTTTCAAAAACTTCTTTAAGTCTCTCAATTTTGACGGAAATTCGACAGCACAATGGCTATACATTGAATTTCCTCAAATTTGAGTCATGCCACATAACTCACTGAACACATATTTTCTCATACAATATCTCAGTGAATAAACCTTTCAAAGTCATATAAACATATTCCTCCACTTCATCATCATATTATATCCTTATGTATCTCAATCACAACATGCCGCATATCATAACAATCATGTCATAAATTCACACATTCTCATACACATAACATGAATACTATCACATGCTCTCAACATAACATAAATATATGTTCACTTATGTTCACTTGATCACTTACTTACGTTATGTCTCCTATCCTATAGTATCTTATGCTTTGGCTCTTACGGGTCTTAAAACTTGTGTTCTAGTTATCCTAATGCCCATTATAGATCTTTGATACACCTAGGGAATCGCTACTTGTAATTCTCTCTAATATTTATGCTCACTAACTCTTCCAAACAGCATTGCATAAATTAAGCAGGATAGTATAATTCAATTACGGGTTCTAGATTCTACGTCTTTGACCCTTTCTAAGTTCCGTCTTTGCCTAAGGCTCCATATTCAATTCCTAAACCAATTATTAGGGATTCCTACACATATCCACTAATTACAAACCATTTTCCTTAAGTTCAATTATGCTGAAACAGAATTTACATTTCTTGTGTCTAAGTGTTCTAGAATTCTCATTTTAAGTCCTTTCTAGTTACTTATTCTTTCCTAACTTCCCTAAATCGGTCCTTGCTTCACTCAAACACAATTTTACACATTTTAACTCCATAAAATAGAATTAATACAGTGGCCAAAGGAACAAGGCAGAAATCGAAATGTATTTCACACATAATCACATAAATTCATGTTTTAAGTGCATATAAGTTGCTAGTTTTCTCTTGGAATAATCTTAGGAACTCAAAACTCTTTTATAAGCTAATTTATCTCATTAAAATCATGTAAACATGAGTAAGGGCAGTAGCTAATTTATTTTGCCCATAAAAAGGATTTAAAACATAGAATCATGCTCATAATGCTTTCTAAGTTCACCTAAGCTTAAAAAAATTCCAAGACATAGGCTATTGGCACTTATGATTAGTTGAACTCATATCAAGTCCATCATCATCATCACAAGGCCGAAATGACACTCATGGAAAGCTTCCATTTTCTAAAATTTTACTTGTGATACTTGGGCAAGTCTTTGAGCTCTAGAGTATTTAGGTGATGATATAAACATAAACATGCTATGCACTTTATTTTACTCTTTATTATAAAGTAAAGTGAGAGCATAAAATAAATATGAGATGCAACCTCATTATTATCTTTAAAGATTAAGTGATAACTTGAAATATAAACATGAAGTGCAAGTTTGGAAATTTAAACATGAAATGCAAGTTCATTTATTTATTTTTAAGAACTTAGTGATGGCATCAAAGTAAACATGATATGCAAGGCATAAACTTAAACATGATTGCAAACTTATTTTTATCTTAACTAGAGCTCATGCAAGACTTTAGAGGAACTTTAATAACCTTAACCCAACATGTATCTTAACAATATAAAGTGAGCTTTAGAGTTCTTAGCACCAAGTTTTCAAAGAAGTCTTTGGTTTGAACTTCATCATCAAGCTCAAGAAAATGGACTAAGAGATAAACATCAACACTTATCAAGGCAAACATAAAAAGAACTACTCATATTCTTTATTTTATTGCTCATGGACTTCAATCTAGAGTAAATTCTAGAATGGCTGACCAACTTTAAGGTTGGCAAGGGTAAGCTTAGAGCTCTTTGAAAACATATGATTAATTTTCTTAAACAAAAACCTTTAGTAAGCTACTTAACATTTTTATCAAACTTTGTACAAATAAAGGAATGAAACTGAAATCATAGAGGGGAAAAGGAAAAGAGAACTGAAATCTTGAGTAAGGAAAAGAAAAGGAAACCAAAATCATATATGGTCCAAGACCAAGTTTTCAAGCTTTAGAGGTTTCTCACATGGCATCACAAGACCATTATCTTGAAACCTCATCATCAAGCCAAAGTTTTTCTCATCACCAGGCTCTAAGGCCGAAATGAAAGAGGAAAAGGAAGGTTTTGAAAGCCAAGAGAAAACTATAACTTTTCTTAAAGAAAGTAAGCAAAACTTGGAAAATAAACCCCTACCAAATGAAGTCTTGAATGAGATGAAAGAAAGCTTGGGTTTTTGATGAAGTGAGAAGACAAAATCTTCTCTTTGATGGTGATAATGTTTTGGCCAAGGTAGAAGCACAAGGAAGATGAATTTTCCTTGAAAGTATGAGCTTGGAAATGGAAAGGTTTAGTGTTTGAGAGGTGATTTGAGGTGGGAGTGGTGCTTCAAGATTGTTTATGGTGGTTTGTGGTGGTGGAAAGGTTTCTTTGGTAGTGGAGGAAGAAGAACAAGATGAAGAGAATTTGAGAGTAAAAAAAGAGAATTGCAAGAAAGCTTGAACTTGGAAAAGTTTTTAAAGTGTAACCAAGTTATCTAAGGTTTGGTATTTATAGAAAAAATGCAACCATGGGGCTACCAGGGGAGGAAGGCCGACCCTTTTTGTAACACCTTGATTTTTACTGTCGTTTTGAATTACCGAATTACCCTAGGTAATTTTTGATATAATTCGAGACCAAACAACCCTCAATAAAGGAATATAACATTAGAAGAAAGGATAGGAGCAATTCGTGCGAGAGTTGCAAACCCGATTTTCTGGACGTGTAAAATGACCAAAATGCCCCGAGGTTATTTTACTCAGAAAATGATCGTGGGCCCCACCTGTCCTCAAGGGGATGTTTTGATGTTAATAAGGGATTGTTTGTGTTATGTGTGTTAATAGAGGAAAAGAATCCTAATTTTGAGCTCCGACGCGAAATGACCAAAACGCCCTTGCGACTTTTTAACTCGATTTGGTGGACTTAGCCCGAACCTCACTAAAATGTTTTAAAACATGTTTTTAAGCTATGATTAACCATTAGTTAAGCTCGGTGGTCTCGGGCAATTTTTAAGTAAAATTACCATTTTGTCCCTATCTTTGTGTAGTTTCAAATTTTGAGATTTTTGATTCGTATAGTGAAACCTAAGCAATATTAGGCTCAAATTAAAGGTTATTAAATTATAATTCTTAATCTAGAGTCAAAATTATTTATTTAAATTGATTAGAACCTAAAATTGCTTAGAAACACCCACATTGCTTACTAATTCACCTAAGCCCTTAATTGCAAATTCTCTAAAATTGCAAAGACACTTACCTACACCTAAATAATACATGGAACACACAAATTTCTCTTCCATGGGCTGCAAATGGCTGAAATAATGCAGCCATAATACACTAGAAAATTGCACTAAAACATAATGCCAAAAATTACCATAAAACAAGGAACTTTGAAACATGATTCCATGTTTTAAGCCACCAAACAAGATGATTTTTCCTTCCTTGTCTCCTCCTCAAATTTAGTCAGATTTTCCTCCTCCTCTTGTCCATACATGAGCTTGAATTCTTCTATAAATAGGCATGCTTAGAAGTCATTAGAGGCTTGCTCAAAAATTTCACAACTTCAAGTTTTTCCTAAGCTCAAAAACTTTCTTTCTTTCTTCCCCCTTGGCCGAAATTCTTTCTTCAACCTTTCAAGGATATTTTGTTCCATTTCACTTCAAGAAACCAAGTTCTCTTCCTTTCCTTCAAATAAAATTAGGTAGGGAGTTGTTTTAAGCTTAATTTCAAGTATTGATAAGTGTTGTTCTTGGTTAAAAATGATGATTTTATGTACTTTCTTCTTGCTCATATTTCGGATTGCCTTCTCCTTTTCTTCTTGTATATTTCGGCCTTATGGCCTAGATTATGATGAGACCATGGTTTGATGATGAGGTTCTTGAGTGTTGGTTGCAAAACCTTCACAAGTTAGACCTCTAAAACTTGAAGGTTTCATTAGTTTTCAAAGTTTTCAAGCAACTATGTTTTTATGATAAAGGTCTTGAGTTTAGAACTTGAAAAATATATTGACACTTATGTTTCATTTCTTGTTAAGCTTTGTTTTTAGTTTAAAATGATGTTTAACAATTTTTCATTTCTAGATGACTCTTGAACTTCACCTTTTCCTGCCATTTGATTTCGGCCCAGGCCTAAGAAAGTTTTCTAGGATAGCTTAATAATGAAATCTTTAAAGCTCACTTTGTCTTGCTAAGATATATATTGGGTTGAAATTATAGTTCTTTTAAAGTCTTGAAGGAGCTCTAGTAAGAAATAAAATAAACTTGCATCCATGTTTATGTATATGCCTTGCACAATCATGTTTACTTTCAATGTCATCACTAAATTCTCAAGAATGAATAAATGAACTTGCATATTCATGTTTAAATTTCCAAGCTTGCATTTCATGTTTATGTTTCAAGTTGTCACTTAATCTTCAAAGATAATAAAGAGGATGCATCTCATATTTATTTTATGCTCTCACTTTATTTTATAATGGCTAAAAGAATCAACGCATGACATGTTTATTTTATGTCATCACTTAAAGATCCTAGAGTTCAAAGACTTGCCCAAGTATCACAAGCAAAGTTGGAACCATGGTAATAAAAACTCTAAAGCCTCCTTAAGATTATGGGAGTCAAAGAATTCATTCTTTTAAAAGTCTTGAGTTTGGAGCTTAATAAGATGTAATAAGAATTCTCTTCTCCCTTCACCATTCTAGTGCGGACTACCACCGCTCCGGTTTCTTAAGATTCTCTCTCCCTCCACTAGTCCAGTGCAGTACCATCGCTCAAGCTTCTTGCATATCATGTTTATAATTCCAAGTTATCACCTTATAAAGACAAGATTAAAATGAGGTTGCATAGCATGTTTATGATTCTAGTTATCACCTAAATCTCTAAAGCTCAAGACTTGCTCCTTTTATCTTAAGTGAAAATTTTAATCGTGAGGATTCTTTCAATGTATCAATCGGCCTCATGATTAAGGTAGGCCTAAAGTGATTTTAAACAAGCTACCGATTTAGTTCTAAAATTTCTTTCAAGAATAACAAAAAGAATTAGTTTTTAAAAGAGTTTTAAGGCCTTGCAAAGATTTTACAGGATACTAGTATCTTACTTGTACTTAAAAATGTGATTTTAAGCAATTATGTGAGGTTCATGTGTAACGACCGATTTTCCCCTGTACAAATGACCGAAATGCCCTGAGGTCATTTTACCCGAAAATGAGGATTGCGGTCCCATCCTCGAGGGATGTTTTTGTGATGATAGGGGATTGTGTATGCTATGTGTGGTAAAAGTAGAAGAATCTCATTTTTGAGTTCCGACGCGAAATTACCAAAATGCCCCTGGCGCTAACCTCGTTTTACATGCCGTGAACCCGAACTTTACCAAAAGGTTTTAAATGATGTTTTATGTCGGGATAAGCCCGTGAAAAATTACCGTTTTACCCCTAGCTAAGTGCATTATGGCCTGAATGACACGATTAGCAAAACCTAAGCAATATTAGGCTCTAATTAAAGATTAGTAAATTCTAATTACTAATCTAGAGTCAAAATAATTAATCAAGGTTGATTAGAACCTAAGATTGCTTAGAGAAGCTCAAAATCCTATTCTTGAATTTAAGACATTATGTCACATTTTCATGAATAGTGTTTCTTCTTCCAATTCCTTAAATCATGGAATTGTGTCTATGATTTGATTTGACTAAAGTATGGTTTTGATTCTCTAATTTAGTATGACCACTCCTTAATCAAGTCTTGAACCACCTTAATTAGCCATTTTATCACCTAAACACTTGCTTACAAATGCCTAATCAAAAGCCTAATCAAAGAAACACCTAAACACATCCTTAAACCACAATTACATGAGCAATTCATCCTTTTCCCCCTTGGCTGAAATGTTGGCTGAATTCATGCTCTCCATTTGTGCACTCCAAGCCTATACCTTGTCCATGCTTTGCCCATACCTTGCCCATACTTCCCACCATACCTCACCATGCCTCCATAAAGCAATTTCTCTCACCTCATGGAACATGAGGCCAAGCCTTCCTCCCAAATCAGCCACAAGGTCTCATTCCCTCTATAAATACCATGCTTGGATGAGCTTGGTTGCATTTTGTTCATTTGCCAAGATTAGCTTCAAAGAGTAATCTTGAGTTCTTTCTTTTCTCTCAAGACTCAAGAGTTCCTTTCCTTTTCTTCATCTCTTCAAGCTCACAAAGAAAACACCTCATCTTCTTTTCCTCCTTGCCTTGGCCGAAAATCATCAAGCATCAAGGAAGAAGTTGTTCTTCTCAACTTGCTTCAAGAACCAAGCTTTCCTCTTCACCACTAGGTAGGGAGTTTTCTTTCAAGTTCTTTCTTTTCCTTTCATGTTCGGCCTTCAAGGCCATTGATGATGTTTCATGATAGCTTGATGATGAGAGTCTAGATGATGACTTTGAGTTCATCACAATGAAACCTCTAAAGCTTGAAAACTTGGTCTTGGACCATAAATGATTTCAGTTTCCTTTCCTTTCCTTGATCAAAGTTTTCAGTTCTTGTTCCCTTTTCCCTTAATGGTTTCGGTTTCCATTTCCTTTTGTTATAAAAAGTTTGATATAAATGTGAAGTAGATCACTAAAAGTTGTTTGAAGAACTTAATCACATGTTTTCAAAAAGCTCTAAGCTTACCCTTGCCAACCTTAAAGTTGGTCGGCCGTTCTAGAATCCGCGCTAGATTGAAGCCTATGAGCAAATAAAATAAAGAATATGAAGTAGTTTCCTTTATGTTTGCTTTTATGAGTGTTGAGATTTATTTCTTGGTTATGTTACGATGTTGGTTTTAAATTGTGGAAATATGATAATGATTTCAAAGAGTTTTTAGAAAGGTGTGATAAAGTGTTTTTGGAAAGGAACGATACTTGAAAATGTGTTAGAAAGTTTAGTTTTTCAAAAAAAGGGATTTTGGTAATCGATCCTGGGCTATGTAATCGATTACCAGGAAGCAATTTATGAGATTGGGTTATAGTAATCGATTACCAAGGGTGTTCTCGGTTAGAACCAGTTCAGACTCATGTAATCGATTACCAGTTCATGTAATCGATTACCATGATGTCCTTTTCCCAAAACAAGTTTGTCTGGTAATCGATTACCATGTAATCGATTACCAGGACCTAAATGTGCCAAAAATGAGTGTTTTGATTTTAATAGGATGAACCTATGATATGGATGCTTATGTGATGTTGCCTTTTTACATGATTACTTAATGGGAATGTACATGATATGATGAAATGAAATTATGATGAGAATGCCTATGTGTAAGTTATGTTTGAGTGAAGCAAGGAATCGATTTAGAAAAGTTAGAAAAGAATAAGTAAGTTGAAAGGGATTAGAGATGAGAATTTTAGAACACCTTAATGCAAACTTGTTCTTGCATGATTGATTCAAGGATGAATGACTCATAATTAGTAAGACATGTACAAAATCCCTTCATAAATGACTAGGTGTTGATTTCTAAGTTTAATGTGATGATAAGAGATTAAAATGGTTTATAACTTAGAGAACATGCCTAGGTATCCCTCATAATTGGTCTAGGAATTGATTATGGAGCCTTAGGTGAAGATGGATCTTAAAAGGGTCACGAAATGGAGATTCTAGCCCCTTAAGCGAATGATATTTTCTGCCCTTTCATGTGCAGTGCTTGTATGGAATTTTAGTGAGTTCAGAACTTAGAAAAGAGTTTAAGGCATAGATTTTAGAATCCCGAAGTGGAAGAAATGATCTTGATGAGTAATCTATATGATGCTGTTGGATGAATTAGGAAGCTAATGTCGGAAGAATTTTAAGGAACGATTCTAGTATATGATAAAGTTTTGCAATGGGTGAAAAGATTACAAAAATTAAGACCAGGTTAGCATAAGATATCTTAAGTTAAGGAGATGTGATGTAAGGAATGAGAGTGATGAGTATTGGTTGATGTATGTGAATGTTTTAAATATCATGAGTATGAAAATGTATGGATGTGTGACATGTTGCTATTATGATGTGATACGCTATGTTTAAATGCATGAAAATATGAGACATGAATAAAGGATATGTTATATGATGTATTATGATTGTACGCTTATGTTGCATCCATACAAGATATGTTAATGTAAAGGTTATATGCCGAGACGCATTTCTCCTGCTACGTGAGGAGAAAGTAAACCGTGGGGTATGGACGTCGAGCCATACCGAAACGGACAAAGTCATTGGTCTTAACCAGTTGATGCGTTTCCAAGAAAGAAAAGAGATATGTTAATGAGGAAATGATCCCATTATGACTTCCCGAGTTAAGGGTTGTACGGGGTGATCCAAGAAAGAGATATGATTCCCCTCTATTATTTTCCTGTATAAATCTAGCGACGGCTAGTTAGGATGAGCTCATTCCTAGGCGATGGGTGATTTGGAGTTTTGGTGGCTATGATAAATCATCTGGCGGCATGTTGGGTGGATTTTGGTGGCTATGACGAGGGTGGAAAATGAAAAGGAAAATGATAAAGTGAAAAGTTATGAATAGAACTAAGGTTCAATTATGATAAAGTAAAAGATGCACATGCATATGTTTCGTTGAAGTTTCATTGATGCTTTGATTAAGTAATATGTGTTATCTATGTGTATTGTCATGCCCAAGTATTGCCATGCATACATAGAATATATGTTGCATTCATGTCATTAAGATCCATGTTAAAAGACACCCACTTCGGATAAAAGAACTTGAGAAATGTAAAATTGAATCTTATGCATGCACACCCTTTCATAATAAAACCGAAGTGGCTGGGGCGACATGACACTTGTGTTAGAGTCGGAAGCCCTACGAGAATCTTATATAGATTTCTTATCCCTTTTCCTTTCTTCCGTGTCGTCTCCAGGAGGCGAGTGGTGCGGATGATCGTGATCCTTTGTGAGGCACAAGTTTAGGAACCACGCTACCCAATATTAGAGGTCGCACGGAAGTGCGAAGATTAGTCTAGTAAAGTTATAGTAATGTCTAGGGTTGGGTTCGTGTACGTTCATCTTTTGTTATGTTTAGTATCTTGAGATGTCCTCATGTTCGAAGGCATCGTCGTTATGATGTGACTATGATATGTTAATATAAATTATGTTGTGACTATTCCATGACTTGTTTCTATATGCTATGATAATGTGTATATGTTGGCTATATCTTGTGTGTATTAAACGTTATGTATGCGCACGCCTCGCATTTTAAATCTTAAATTCAAAAAGAAAAATTTAGTCATATTTTATTACCCGTATTTTAAATAAAAATAAGTCAAGTTCTGAAACAAAAGCGTAACGTCTAATAACTAGTCAAATGCGACTCGAGCGTGTGAGGTGAAAGTTAGGGTGTTACATCATGATTTAGCCACTGTTCTTGAAGTTTAGTACTATGTATGATGATGGTTTAATATGTTTGAAGTTGTGATAATTATGGTTTATTGCTAAGGAATGATTCTATGCATGTTAGAGATAAAACTAGCTTCCTAAAAACCGTAAAAGCAAGATTTTTAGAACTTTAGAAATGAAATTTATGCATTCCTTCAGTTTAGTGGCCTTAAGAACCAGATTTTATCATGTTTAGATAAGGGAAAATGATTCATAATTGGTTTAGTAATTAATTTTAGCATCATAGGAAGGGACGAGAAAGGTTAAAAACGCAACTTCTATATATTAAAACCTTAGGAACAACTTACTGTATGCTGTCCCATATAGTCTAATAACGTTCTTAGGACTTATAATTGATGGTAATAAATCCCTTATGTAACGCCCCAACTTTTACGTCATTTAGAATTACCGAATTACCCTAGGTAATTCTTATATAAATTAAAACGAACAATTCTCATAAAGGAATATAACATTAGAAAAGAGGTTATGAGCAATTCCTGCAAGTGGCAAGCCCGAATTTTTGTACGTGTAAAATGACCAAAATGCCCATGAGGTTATTTTACTAGAAAATGAGGATCGTGGGCCCCGTCCCTCAAGGGGATGTTTTGAGGATAATAAGGGATTGTTTGTGTTATGTGTGTTAATAGAGGAGAAGAATCTAATTTTGAGTTTCGATGCGTGAATGACCAAAACGCCCCTGGCGTTTTAATTCCATTTGCGTGCCCTTAGCCGAACCTCACTAAAATGTTTTAAAACATGTTTTTAAGCTATGATTAACCATTAATTAAGCTCGGGTGGTCTCGGGCAATTTTTAAGTAAAATTACCATTTTGTCCCGTCTTTGAGTTTTGCGAATTTTGAGATTTTTGATTCGTATAGCAAAACATAAGCAATATTAGGCTCAAATTAAAGGTTATTAATTCTAATTATTAATCTAGAGTCAAAATTATTTATTTAGATTGATTAGAACTTAAAATTGCTTTAAAACACTCAAATTGCTTACTAATTTACCTAAACCCTTAATTGTAAATTCTCAATTTGCAAAGATACCTACCTACACCTACATAATATATGGAACACACAAATTTTATCCTCCTTGGGCTATAATGCACGAAATTATACGGCCTAATATGCATCAGAAAATTTGTCAAACTTAGCACAAAACTCAAGGTATGAAAACAAGGAATCATGTTTCATGATTCCATGTTTTAAGCCACCAAACAAGATGATTTTTCCTTCCTTGTTTCCTCCTCAAATTTAGTCAGATTTTCCTCCTCCTCTTGTCCATACATGAGCTTGAATTCTTCTATAAATAGGCATGCTTAGAAGTCATTAGAGGCTTGCTTAAAAATTTCACAACTTCAAGTTTTTCCTAAGCTCAAAAACTTTCTTTCTTCTTCCCCTTGGCCGAAATTCTTTCTTCAACCTTTCAAGGATATTTTGTTTCATTTCACTTCAAGAAACCAAGTTCTCTTCCTTTCCTTCAAATAAAATTAGGTAGGGAGTTGTTTCTAAGTTCATTTTATGCTATGACAAGTTATGTTTCTAGCTCAAAAATGTTGAATCAATGAACATTTTCAGGCTTTTTCAATTCAATTATCTTCCTTCTTTCTTTTGAGTAATTAGGCCTTATGGCTTAGATTATGATGAGACCATGGTTTGATGATGAGGTTCTTGAGTGTTGGTTGCAAAGCCTTCACAAGTTAGACCTTTAAAACTTGAAGGTTTCACTAGTTTTTAAAGCTTTATAATTTCAGTTTTTTTCTTATTTTTTCTTTATGGTTTGGCCAAATGGCCTAGAAGGAATGAAATGATGGCTTGATGATGAGGACCTTGAGTATGGGTTGTAAATCCATCACAAGTTAGGCCTTTAAAGCTTGAAAATTCCACTTGATGCAAAACTTTAAAGAATGATGTTTTTATGATGTAAAAATAAAGATCTTGAGTTTAGAACTTGAAAGATGTATTTTTCACTTTGTCTTGCTAAGATATATTAGGTTGAATTTATATTTCTCTAAAGTCTTGGAAGAGCTCTAGTAAAGAAATAAAATGAACTTGCATCCATGTTTAAGTTTATGCCTTGCATAACCATGTTTACTTTTTATGTCATCACTAAATTCTCAAGAATGAATAAATGAACTTGCATTCTCATGTTTAAATTTCCAAGCTTGCATTTCATGTTTATGTTTCAAGTTGTCACTTAATCTTCAAAGATAATAAAAGGATGCATCTCATATTTATTTTATGCTCTCACTTTATTTTATAATGGCTAAAAAATCAATGCATGGCATGTTTATTTTATGTCATCACTTAAAGATCCTAGAGCTCAAAGACTTGCCCAAGTATCACAAACAAAGTTGGAACCATGGTAATAAGAACTCTAAAGCTCACTTTCAATTTCCTTAAGATTATTGGAGTCAAAGAATTCATTCTTTAAGAGGTCTTGAGTTTGGAGCTTAATAAGATGTAATAAGAATTCTTTCTCCCTTCAGGTCCATGCGGACTCCCGCTCCCTTCTTATTTTTCTTTTATTAAGATTCTCTTCTCCCTCACTGGTCCAGTGCGACTACCGCCGCTCCAGTTTCTTGCATCATGTTTATAATTCCAAGTTATCACCTTATAAAGATAAGATTAAAATGAGGTTGCATAGCATGTTTATGATTCTAGTATCACCTAAATCTTTAAAGCTCAAGACTTGCTCCTTTTATCTTAAGTGAAAATTTTAATCATGAACATTTTTCAATGTATAAATCGGCCTCATGATTAAGGAAGGCCTAAAGTCCTATGATTTTTTTCAAGTTTAACAAAAAGAATTAGTTTCTAAAGGAGTTTTAAGGTTTTGCAAATATTTTACGGTAAACTAATATAACATGTGTACTTGAAATGTGACTTTAAGCAATTATATGAGGTTCATGATTCGGCCATAATCTGAGTTTAGTACTACTGTATGATGATGGTTTAATATGTTTGAAGTTGTGATAATTATGGTTTATTGCTAAAGGAATAATTCTATGCATGTTAGAGATAAAACTAGCTTTCTAGAAATTCGTAAAAGCAAGATTTCTAGGACTCTAGAGAATGAAATTTATACATTCTGTCCAGAACCCTTAAAAGCTATAAGAATCAGATTTTATTATGTCTAGATAAGTGAAAATGATTCATAATTGGTTTAGTAATTAATTTTAGCATCATAGGGAAAGCCGGTAACAAGAAAGGGTTAAAGATGCAACTTCTAGCACACGTAAAACCTTAAGAACAACTTACTTTCTATGCTACCCCATATAGTCTAATAATGTTCTTAAGGCTTATAATTGATGGTAATAAAATCCCTTAGATGCATAAGTAATTAGTTTGATAATTAGGTTACCCAATTTTAGAGTTCGGTTATTTAAGGGAGCTTCCTGAGAATTTTAGATGACATCTTTTGATGCTTTGCAATGTCAATTTATATGATGATTAATGCCTACTGAGAATTTAATATTATTGAATGATTTCATGGCTTGCATGTTATAGTTGGTATTGCAAACAATGAGAATGTTCATGCATCTTGATGATTATGATATAACATGCTAAGACTTAATGGTGACTTAAACTTATGAGGAAATGATCCTTTGGACCCATCAGACTATAGGTAGTGAAAATGTGATCCTGAAAAATGATCCTTTAGACCCATCAGACTATAGGTGGTGAAAAGGTGATTCTTGCCCCTAGCCTGTTCTCAAAAGGGTAGAGTCGGGATTTTAACTTATCAAAAGGAATAAGTATATGCTAGTGACGACTAGTAAGGTATGAGCTCATAACCTAGATTACTCCCAAAAGGGTGGAGTATAGGGTGGCCCCAGGAAAATAATGATGATGATGACAAGATTTTAAGTCACCTAGGACACTAAGAAATGAAATATGTGCACCATGTCTTGTGCATAGCTATTATGGTATGATGTTCTTCTGTGCATAGCATTTATGAGATGATGATGAGAAATATGATGTTCTTCTATGCATGTTATTATGATATATGATGAGGAATATGATGTGTTGATGAAAGGAAAAGTTCATTATAAACATGACATGCTAAGTTTATGATGCATTATAAGACGCATGATTAAAATGACGAACCTCGGTAAAGTATATTTTCGAACTTAATAAATCAATCTTAGCATGCTCACTATTTCATAATAACCCCAAGGTTCCTGGGGACGATGATGATGACACAATGCATCATGAGGTGAGTACCCTACTGAGATTCTTTTTATAAGTTTCTCACTCCCTCTATTTTTCTTTCCATCTCGTCTTCAGAAAAGAAGGAAGCGTTCGTGAATCACATTGAGGCTTTCACAGGAGCTGAACTTGATCCTCTAGTTTCACTCGTATATTTAGATATCTATCCCTATCCTTGGAGTGTTATTATTAAGTGCCATTAATGGATGTCCTTCCATCCATATATTATTTATGTTTTGTTAGATTGCCTACACCTAGTCTTATTCTGTTGGTAGGCAAACTATCTATGTGTTATGTAATTATGGATGTTATATGATGGAGCCAATATGATGTGTTTTTCATGCTATATTTGCACGTTATTCGCTTTATTTCGATTATTGTTCACGTTATATGCGGCTCACGTTTTCAATTATGTTTTAAAAAAAATGGCTCGTAATTTCACTAAGTATTTTCAAAGTATGATGAAAGAGCTGAAGCAAAGAGTAAAGTCTAGTAATTAATCAGATACAACCTAGGTGTATTAGGTTAATTATTAGGGTGTTACACCTTAGATGCATAATTAATTAGTTCAATAATTAAGGTTGCCCAATTGTAGAGTTTTGGTTGTTTAAACTTTTCAATAAGGATTTATGATGATGCCTCTTTGATGTTTTAAATGATAAGTCTATGTAGTGATTTGATGCTTATTAAGTATTTGACGTCATTGAATGATTTCCGGGCTTGCATGTTATAGTTGCTGGCAAACAATGAGAATGCTTATGCATGAAATAATGAAATATTCTTTGTTATTTAAAAATTTACCCTTATTGCTGGAAGAAAGTATATTACTGTAAAAGTGTAATTTGGAAAGGTTCTGGCTAGGAAAGACTTGGCATTTAAGCGTGTCCATTTGTGACCCACCTCTCTTTCCTGAATCTCCAGATGCATGAATACTTGGTATATATTATTCCAGAATAAGACTATAAATGAGAAAATGTTATAATGATTATGAATTGAGAATTGGATTATGATATAACATGCAAAGACTTAATGGTGACTTAAACATATAAGAAAATGATCCTTTGGATCATCAGACTATAGGTGGTGAAGGTGATTCTTGCCCCCTAGCCCGTTCTCAAAAGGGTAGAGTTGGATTTTAGCTTATCAAAAAGGATAAGTATATGCTAGTGACGACTAGTAAGATATGAGCTCATAACCTAGATTACTCCCAAAAGGGTGGAGATAGGGTGGCCCAGGAAAATGATGATAAAAGTAACTTTAAGTCACCTAAGAAACTAAGTAAATGCATTATGTGAATATGATGTTTTGTATGCATAGTATTATGAAATGATGATAAGGAATATGATGTGGTTTTATGCATAATTATGTTATTATATATGAAAGGAAAAGTTCATTATAAACATGACATGCTAAGTTTATGATGCATTATAAGAGGCATGATTAAAACCGACGAACCTTAGGAAGTATATTTTCGAACTTAATAAATCAATCTTAGCATGCTCACTATTTCACAATAAACCGAGGTTCTGGGGACGATGATGATGACACAATGTATCATGAGGTGAGTACCCTACTTATTCTTTTATAAGTTTCTCACTCCCTCTATTTTTCTTTCCATCTCGTCTTCAGAAAATAGAAGCGTTCGTGAATCACATTGAGGCTTTCACCTGGTAGCTAAACTTGATCTACTAGTTTCACTCGTATATTTCAGAATATCTATCCCTATCCCTGAGTGTTATTACTAGGTGCCATTAATGGATGTCCTTCCATCCATATACGATTTATGTTTTGTTAGATTGCCTACACCTAGTCTTATTCGTTGGTAGGAAAACTATCTATGTGTTTTGTAATTATGGATGTTATATGATGGAGCCAATATGATGTGTTTTTCATGCTATATCTGCACATTATTTGCTTTATTTCGATTATTGTTCACGTTATGTGCGGCTCACGTTTTCAATTATGTTTTTTTTTTAAAAATGGCTCGTAATTTCACTAAGTATTTTCAAAGTATGATGAAAGAACTGAAGCAAAAAGTAAAGTCTAGTAATTAATCAGATACGATAGGCGTATTGGGTTAATTATTAGGGTGTTACATCTTTGGCCTTTTGGGGAGGAAAAATATCTTCAACAATTGGTCATTCAAAGGCATGGGTGGAGGTATGACTAGGTATAATCAAGGCATGGCTTAAGGCATGGTCTTTAAGTGAAACAAAATCAACATGTGACACAATTGGAAGGGCATGAATTTGGCCATTTCAGCCAAGGGGGAGGAGAGATTTTGTTCATCTAATTGTGGTTTAATGATGTGTTTAGGTGTTTCTTTGATTAAGGTTTTGATTAGGAGTTTGTAAGAAAGTGTTTAGGTGAGTTAATGGTCAATTAGGTTGTCAAGACTTGATTTAGGGGTGATCTTGCTAGATTAACAAATTAAAAACTCTTTTCAAGTCAAATTAAATTATACACAATTCCTTGATTTAAGGAATTGGAGAGAATTTGCTATTCAAGATTCCATAACTAGGAATCTTTATTCAAAGAATGAGATTAGAGTTTAAATAGCAATCTTAGGTTCTAATTAAGCTTAATAAATTATTTTGACTCTAGATTAATTATTGAAATTAATTAATCTTCGATTAGAGCCTAATATTGCTTAAGTTTGGTTAATTACATTATTAGGCTCACTGGACACTATTTTAGGGACAAAATGGTAATTTTGCACTAAAACTGTTGGAACCTGCTTAACTAACCATCATAAACCACTCATAAACATCATTCCAAACTTTCTGAAAAGTTCTGGCTCAAACGGCACCTTTACCCGCGTAAAACGCTACAGGGTATTTTGGTCATTTTGAGTCGAAAGTTTGGAAAGGAGACTTGCACCTCAGGATTAAACATTACAGTTATAATCCCCTTCAAACATTGAGTTGACCCATTCGGGATTTCAAGTCAGCTATCCTGAATTCTGGAAAATTACCTTAAGGGCATTTTGGTCATTCATACTCAAACAGAAAGTTGGGGCGTTACACATGCCCTTAGCATATCTTCAAGGGTCTGGATTATTCTTTCTAATTGTCCATCGGTTTAAGGGTGTGCTTAGACATAATTTTGAACCAAACACCTTTTGAAGGCTCCCCAAAATTTGGAGGTGAACCTTGGATCCTTGTTGAGACAATGGTTTTGGGTACTCCATGGAGCCTAACTATCTCTTGGATGTATAGCTGAGCTAACTTTTCCAAGGGCTAGTTTGCTCGGATGGGCAAAAAGTGAGCAGATTTGGTTAATCTATCTACGATTACCCATAGAGTCATGTCCGAGGCATTCTTGCAATCTCATCACAAAATCTATGGATATTCCTTCCCACTTCTATTCAGGTATCTTGAGAGCTGCAACACTTTGAAGGGCTTTTGATGTTCTATCTTTACTTTTTGGCATACCAAACATTTTCCCACTATATTTGCCATATCGGCTTTCATTTTTTGCCACTATAACATCCTTTTTAGGTCATGGTACATCTTGGTCATTCCAGGGTGTATGCTAAATTGGCTCTCGTAGGCTTCTTCTAAAATGCTAGTTCTCAATCCTTCCCTTGGGTACACAAATCCTTCCTTGGTACCTAGACACTCCTTCCTTATCTTGAACAAATTCTTTTATTTTCCCAACTTCTACAAGGCTTAAGGTTCTAAGGAAATCCTCGTTTCTTTGGGCTTGGATTATTTGACCCTTAAAGCTACTAGTTATGCTTAGTTGGCTAACCGAATTTGTCTAGAAGTCCTTCCATGTCCTAAGTTGAGGTTCCTAAAGTCTTCTATTAGCTTGCTTTCTTTCACCATGAGCCAAGCAACATGCAACGACTTACGAACTCAAGCGTCCGCTACCACATTTGCTTTTCTTGGGTGGTAGTTCAACCCAAAGTCATAGTCCTTCAGAAACTCCATCCAATGCCTTTGTCTCATATTGAGTTCATTTTATTCAAAGAGGTATTTCAAACTTTTGTGGTCAAAAACACTTCAAACCTTACACCATAGAGATGATTTCTCCTGGAACGCCCCAATTTATATTTCCGTTAGAAATTACCAAATTGCCTTAGAATTTTTACATATAATTTGAGATCGAACAATCCTCAATAAAGGAATAAGACATTAGAAGAGAGGTTAGGAGCAATTCGTATGAGAACGCAAACCCGAATTTTCTGTACGTGTAAAATGACCAAAATGCCCTTGAGGTCATTTTGCCCTAAAATGAGGATCGTGGGCCCTGCCCCTCAAGGGGATGTTTTGACAATAATAAGGGATTGTTTGTGTTATGTGTGTTAATAGAGGAGAAGAATCTTAATTTTTAGCTCGACGCGAAATGACCAAAACGACCTCACCGTTTCAATCTTTAACGCGTGTCCATTTGAGCCCAAACCTCACTAAAATGTTTTAAAATATGTTTTTAAGCTATGATTGGTCAATGGTTAAGCTTGGTGGCCTTGGGCTTTTGAGTAAAATTATCATTTTGCCTCTCTCTTTGTGCATTTTGCGAATTTTGAGATTTTCTATTTGTCTATCGAAACCTAAGCAATATTAGGCTCTAATTAAAGGTTATTAAATTCTAATTACTAATCTAGAGTCAAAATTATTTATTTAGAATGATTAGAACCCAAAATTGCTTGAAAACACCCAAATTGCTTACTAATTCACCTAAGCCCTTAATTGCAAATTCTCTAAATTGCAAAGATACCTACCTACACCTACATAATACATGAAACACACAAATTTTCTCCTTCTTGGAGCTGTAATGGCTGAATTATTGGTGCCTCCATGCATCAGAACATTTGTCAAATTTGGCACAAAACTCAAGGTATGAAAACAAGGAATCATGAAACATAATTCCATGTTTTAAGCCATGAAACAAGAACATGTTCTTCCTCCCTTTGTCCTCCCTAAAATCAGCCACCTATGCCTCCTCCATGTGTCCATTATTGAGCTTCAAAATCTCTATAAATAGGCATGCTTAAGGAGTCTTAGAAGCCTTACTCATAATTATACACTTCAAAGTTTTTCCAAAGCTCAAAAACTTTCTTTCTTCCTCCCTCCTTGGCCGAATTCTCTTCAACTTTTCAAGGAGATTTTCTTTCATTTCACTCAAAGAAACTGAGTTCTCTTCCTTTCCTTCAAACCAAATTAGGTAGGGTATAGTTTCTAAACTTATTTCTATGCTTTGAGGAGTTGTGTTCTTAGCTCAAAATGTTCAAAATAATGAACCTCCACATGCTTTTTCATTTGGTTTTCCTTTTCCTTTTCCTTTGGTATTCAGCCAAATGGCCTAAATGGGACTAGGATGATGGCTTGATGATGAGGACCTTACTTGGTTGTGAATCCATCACAAGTTAGGCCTCTAAAGCTTGAAAGTTCCACTTGAAGCAAAACTTTAAGGAATGATGTTGTTATGCTAACCTTGAACTTAGAACCCTATGTTAAATTAGTTTCATTATAATTGATTTCAAAAAGTGTTGATGTTCATCTTTTAATCCATTTCCTTGAGCTTGATGAATAAGATTCAAGCCATAAGGTTCTCTTGAAACCTTGGCACAAAGAACTCAAAGCTCACTTTGTCTTGCTAAGATATATATTGGGTTAAATTTATATTTCTCTAAAGTCTTGGTGGAGCTCTAGTAAGAAATAAAATGAACTTGCCTCCATGTTTAAGTTTATGCCTTGCACATCATATTTACTTTTAATGTCATCACTAAATTCTCAAGAATAAATAAATGAACTTGCATTTCTCATGTTTAAATTCCAAGCTTGCATTTCATGTTTATGTTTCAAGTTGTCACTTAATCTCCAAAGATAATAAAGAGGATATATATCATATTTATTTTATGCTCTCACTTTATTTTATAATGGCTAAAAGAATCAACGCATAGCATTTTTATGATTCTAGTTATCACCTAAATCTCTAAAAAGTTTAGACTCTCTTTTTATCTTAAGTGAAAATTTTAATCGTGAAGATTCTTTCAATGTATAAATCGGCCCCATGATTAAGGCAGGCCTAAAGTGATTTTAAATAAGCTATTGATTTAGTTCTAAAATTTCTTTCAAGAGTAACAAAAAGAATTAGTTTTTAAAAGAGTTTTAAGGCTTTGCAAAGATTTTACGGGATGAGTATCTTACTTGTACTTAAAAATGTGATTTTAAGCAATTATGTGAGGTTCGGATTCAGCCATCTATCTTGAACTTTAGAACTATTGTATGATGATTTGACATGTTTATTGTTGAGGAACAATTCTATGCATGTTAGAAGAGAACTAGCTACATAAAACAACGTAAAGCTATAATTTAGCTAGTTTTTGATCCTTTAAATTTAGTCAATGCCAAATATGTTTTAGTATGTTATAATTCTGTCTAAGATTGGTTAGCCACGAAAAATTTGGTAACAATTAGTATAGGATTTATCGAACACTAAAAAAATGAAACTAGCAACTAAAAAACTAAAAGCAAGATTTCTAGAACTCTAAGGAATGGAATTTATACGTTTGTCCAGAACCCTTAAAAGTTATAAGAATCTGGTTTTATTATGTTTAGATAAGTGAGAATGATTCATAATTGGTTTAGTAATTAATTTTAGCTTCATTGGAAAGCGGTAAAAGAAAAAGGTTAAAAACGCAACTTCTACACATATTAAAACCTTGAGAGATTTATGTCCTATGCTGCCTCATATAGTTTAATAATGTTCTTAAGGCTTATAATTAATGGTAATAATAGTAATGAGTCTTTAGATACATAAGGAATTAGTTTGATAATTAAGGTTACCGATTTTAGTTTGAATTGTTTAGGAAAACTTTAATGAGATTTTAGATGACATCTTTTGATGCTTTGAATGTCAGTTATATGATATATAATGCCTATTGAGAATTTGATATTATTGAATGATTTCATGGCTTGCATGTTATAGTTGTTGCAAACAATGAGAATGCTTATTGTACACCCTAATATTTAACCTACACACCTAGGATGTATTGAGATTATTATTAGCTATTACTCTTTTGATCCATTCTTTAAATTCATTTTATCAAAATACTTAGTGGAAAATATGGATGGAATTTTTCTTTTTGAAAACATAAAACAAAACGTGAGCTACACTTACTGGATAGGTAACATTATTCACCCTGCATGAGAAAAAAGAATTAAAACAAACAGCAATAATTAACATATTTCTCATCCAAATGTTATAATATCACAAATATTAACCATGCCATTAATAAGAGTTTTGTCAAATACAAATATCCGAAGCGAATAATAAGCCAACACAAACATAATAATCTAGCATAATATTTCTCTCCTCCTACTCCTATTTAATGTTGCTCCAATTGAAAAGTATCAGCATTCGCCACAAACATTGCCATAAACCTCTTGAAGACGAGATAAAGAAAAAGAAGGGAGTAAGAAACTTATAAAAGAATTTCAGTAGGGTACTCACCTCATAATGCATTGTGTCATCATCATCATCGTCTCTAAGAATCTTTGAGTTTCATTATGAAAATGTGAGCATGCATAGTTCTTTTATTAATTTCCAAATACCTTTAGCCGGGTCCATATCTTTTAGCATGAATCTTAATGTCATGAATGCAACATACTATATAATGAATGCATGTCTATGCAACATATAATAGATATTTGAATAAACATAACATAACATATGCAATTTATTCCAACATAGTTCATTCATTTAGGTGACTTAAAACTTCTTATTCTCTTTTCTTTGGGGCCACCCTAATACTCTCCACTTTGAAGTTTTCTATGTTATGAGTTCATATCTTACTAGTCATCACTAGCATATACTTATCCCTTTTGATAATGAAAGTCCGGACTAAAGTCCAGGTTAGGGGCAAGAATCACCTTGTCACCACCTATAGTTTGCTGGTTCAAAGGATCATTTCTATATTTTCATCACCATTAAGTCTTAGCATGTTATATCAATGCAGTACATAATGCATAAATACCATAACTCATCATATGTCTTCATTTAATGCTCATAAAAACTTTATAAAATCATGCATCTCAATGAATTAAATATAACTAAAACATGCCATATAAATTTCAATACATGAACATAGCCATCTCAGATATCATTCACATTCATTTTATCAAATTATCAATATTTATGCATAAGCCCGAAAGGGGTCAAATTGAAATTTCTCAAGGGTTATGGGTCAAAGTGCAAAGTTGCTAAATTCTGAATATTTTAATAAAGGCCAACACTTCCAAAACTATTTCTAAATGTTATTCATGGTATTTGAAATAATATAGCACTTCAAAGAGAATTACTAACTCTTATAAGAATCCTTTGATTACATAATTGAATAACCTCAAATCAGTAGCCAATATTTATAATTCTAGAACTTTCAAAATTTACGGTTTTACATATTTCTTGTTACTAGTTTTTCATTGATCTTATATCAAGATGTTATAGACATATAAGACTTTTAAAATAAAATCACTTTAGGCCTACCTTAATTATGAGGCCAATTTATACATTGAAAGAATGTTCATGATTAAAATTTTCATTTAAGATAAAAGGACCAAGTCTTGAGTTTTAAGATTTAGGTGATAACTAGAATAATTTGGTCATGCACCTCATTTTAATCTTGTCTTTATAAGGTGATAACTTGGGAATATAAACATGATATGCAAGGCTTTGAATAAATATGCAAGTCCATTTCCTTATCTTTAAGATTTAGTGACGACTTGAAAATTAAATATGATATGCAAGACTTAAAATTAAACATATATGCAAGTCCATATTATTATATTCAAGAATTAAGGTGATTTGCTTGAAATATAAATATGATTATGCAAGGCTTGGAAATATAAACATGATGCAAGAGCTTGAAATATAAACATGATGCAAGTTTATTTACTTATCTTTGGGGATTTAGATGATGACTTGAAATATAAACATGAATGCAAAGCTTGAAATTAAACATGATGCAAAGCTTGAAATTAAACATGATGCAAAGCTTAAAATTAAACATGATGCAAGTTCCTTATTATATCTTGTTAAGCTCAAAACTCAAGATTTCTTAAGAATGAACTCTTTAACTCCAATTTATCTTAAGAGATAATAAGTGAGCTTTAGAGTTCTCATTCACATGGTTCCAAGAATCTTATTTCATGAACTCATCATCAAGCTCAAAAGAATCGTTTTAAAGGAAACTTAATTTTTCCATAAATCTTTTGATAATCAAAATAAACCTTAGCTTTAGAGGTCCATTATATGATGGATTCAATCACCTCCATGATTCCTCATCATCAAGCCATGGCCATTAACAAACCACAAAATCTGGAATTTTAAGTAAAACAAGAAGAAGAACATGAAATAAACTCCTTACCAAGTTGTTTCTTGTTTGTAAAAGCTAAAGCTTGATCTTTTAAGAAGTGAGAAGAAGAAAATCTGATGCTAATGATGATGGTGATTTCACCAAGAGGAGGAGTGGAGGAAGGATTTTTCTTGTGTTTTTGTGTTTGGCCATGGAAGGTTTTATGATTAGGAGTTGATTTATGGTTGGATTGTGTATGCTTGAGGTTTAGAGCTTGGTTAGAGGTTAGGAAAGAGTCTCTTGAGTATGAATTAGGAAGAAGAGAAGCTTGAATCCTAGAGAGAATTAGAGAACTTTGAGCAAACTTTGAGTAAGAAAATTATCAAGAAAAGCAAGTGCTAAATGTAACATCCTCCCAAGTACAACCCCATTCTTAAGCCATGTTATCATACTTTAGAGTTGTTACTTGTTAATTAGCGAGCTTTCTATCAAGCTCGATTATTGTGCAAAATAATGAGCTAATTCTATTAAAACATATTACAAGTAAACACCATATTCGTTGAATACCTAAAATACAAAAGGAAGCTCCTCATTAGCTTTAGTACATGTTGGTCCTCAAATACATTTACATACATTTTCCATCCACTAAGTACAACATAATAAAACAGGAACTACTATACTATTGTGGTCCCACATTCCTTTGTAGCACATCATTTGTCCTTTCTGCTTAACCTAGGTGAACAGAAGCACAAACCATAGGGGTGAATTTTAAAATTTAGGTGACTCCCGAATCACAATCATAATGTCATCGTCTTACCACTTCGTTATCAGAAAACTTGATCATGCATATATTCTAAAGGTTCATTTTAAAGTTCCAAATCATCTCCTTCTAGTGTAGCTTTTAACAATCAATCAGGATATACATACATTCTTAAAGCTCAAGACATAGTAAGTAAATCTACTTAAAGGTTTCATGATATGATGCCATTGTCAATACAGGAAAGTTACTCAAAATACCTGGTTTCCATCATGGTATAGTAAAGCCAATTAGTGCAAAACTCTTTTCATTGACATAGGAATAACTCATGAACGCCAATTTTTATAATTTTTACTATCATTAAGAATTCAATTATTGGTAATATTATATAAAATTTGAGACCAAACAATCCTTAATAAAGGAATATAACATTAGAAGAGAAGTTAGGAGCAATTCTAAGTATTGCAAACCCCAATTTTCTATACGTGTAATGACCAAAATGCCCCTGAGGTTATTTTACCAGAAAATGAGATTGTGGGCCCCACCCATCCTCAAGGGGATGTTTTGATGTTAATAGGGATTGTTTGTGTTATGTGTGTTAATAGAGGAGAAGAATCATTTTCAGCTTTTAACCGTAAATGACCAAAACGCCCTTACGCTTTTAATTTATTTGCGTGCCGATAGCCCGAATCTCACTAAAATGTGTTAAAAGGTGTTTTTAAGCCATGATTAACCATTGGTTAAGCTCCGATGGTCTCCGGAAATTTTTAAGTAAAATGACCGTTTTGCCCCGTCCTTGGAAGGATTACAAATTTTGAGATTTTTGATTGTCTAACGAAACCTAAGCAATATTAGGCTCAAATTAAAGCTTATTAAATTCTAATTACTAATCTAGAGTCAAAATTATTTATTTAGATTGATTAGAACCTAAAATTGCTTAAAACACCCAAATTGCTTAGTAATTCACTTAAACCCTTAACCGTAAATTCTCAAATTGCATGAATACCTTGCCTACACCTAAAAAATACATGGAACACACAAAATCCTCTTCCACAAGGCTGTAATGCACGAAATTATTGAGTAATAAGTCAGAAAATTATTACACAAAAATCCAAAGAATGAAAACAAAGAATCATGAAAACATGAAAACATAATTCCATGTTTTAAGCCACCAAAACAAAATGATTTTTATTCCTTATTTTTTTCCTCTAATTTTTGGTCAGATTTCTTTCCTTCCTTTGTCCATTTATGAGCTGCAAAATCTCTATAAATAGGCATGCTTGAAGATAGTTTAGATGCTTAGTTCATAACTTACACAAATTCTAGTCTAGGAGCACCAAAAGCTTTCTTTCTTTCTTTCTCTTGGTTGAATTCTCCCTTCAGCTTTTCAAGGATATTTTGCTTCATTTCACTTAAGGAAACCAAGCTCTTCCTTTCTTTCAAATCAAATTAGGTAGGGAGTGTTTCTAAGTTCATTTTATGCAAGACAAGTTATGTTTCTAGCTCAAAAATGATGTTTTCATGAGCTTTCTTTTAAGATTTCATTTTCAGTTGTTCTTCCTTTCTTTTTAAGTATTTTGGCCATATGGCCTAGCTTATGATGAGACCATGGTTTGATGATGAGATTCTTGAGTGTTGGTTGCAAAGCTTTCACAAGTTAGATCTCTAAAACTTGAAGGTTTCACTAGTTTCCAAAGCTTCTAAAATTTTAGTTTTTCTTTCCTTATTTTCCTTTCATGGTTTCGGCCAAATGGCCTAGGAAGGAATGAAATGATGGCTTGATGATGAGGACCTTGAATATGGGTTGTAAATCCATCACAAGTTAGGCCTCTAAAGCTTGAACATTCCATTTAATGCAAAACTTTAAAGAATAATGTTTTTATCTTGAGGTTTGAATATGAAATATGTATTTTTACTTGTCTTGCTAAGATACATATATTGGGTTGAAAACATAATTCTCTTAAAGTCTTGAAGGAGCTCTAGTAAAGAATCAAGTGAACTTGCATCCACGTTTAAGTTTATGCCTTGCACACATATTTATTTTATGTCATAACTAAATTCTCAAGAATAAATAAATGAACTTGCATATTCATGTTTAAATTTCAAGCTTGCATTTCATGTTTAAATTTCAAGTTATCACTTAATCTCTAAAGATAATAAAGAAGTTGCATCTCATGTTTATTTTATGCTTTACTCTTATTTTATAATGGCTAAAAGAGCAATGCATGGCATGTTTATTTTATGTCATCACCTAAAAATCCTAGAGCTCAAAGACTTGTTTATGAATCATAAGCGAAGGAATGGGATAATTGGAGTTAAAGAATTTATTCTTTAAGAAGTCTTGAGAATTGGAGCTTAGAAAAAAATGTAATTCTCATCTCCCTCACCGCCCTGCGGACTACCGCCGTTTCGCTTAAGATCTCTTTCCTCTACTGGCTTGTACTACCGCCCTTCAGCCTTCTTGCATCATGTTTATATTACAAGTTCTTGCATCATGTTTAATTTTCAAGTTATCACCTTAAATCTTAAAGATAAGAAATGGAATTGCATATCATGTTTATAATTCCAAGCTATCACCTTATAAAGATAAGATTAAAATAAGGTTGCATAGCATGGTAATAATTCAAAGATGTCACCTAAATCTCTAAAGCTAAGACTTGCTCCTTTTATCTTAAGTGAAAGATTTAATTATGAACATTCTTTCAAGTCATAAATTGATCCATGGTTAATTTAGGCTGTAAAAACCTATGACTTCTTTCAAGTTTAACAAAGGAATTAGTTCTAAAAGAGTTTTAAAACTTTGTAAGAATTTTATGGGAAGCTAGTAATTTATGTGTACTTAAAATGTGATTTGATGCTTATTAAGAATTTGGTGTCATTGATTGATTCCCTTTGTATGTTATAGTTGTGTTGCAAACAATGAAAACTTATGCATGAAATAAAGACATATTCCTTATGGAGAAGAAGTGTATTACTAGAGTGCAATTGAAAGATTTTGCTAAGAAAGATTTTGGTATTTAAGCTGTCCATTGTGACCCACCCTCTCTTCCTGGAATCTCAGATGCATGATTACAGTTGGTATATATTATTTTGCATAAGACTATAAATGAGAAAATGTTATGATGATTATGAATGAAGAATTGTATTATGATATAACATGCAAAGACTTAAGGTGACTCAAAATATATGAGAAAATGATCATTTGGACTTCAACTATAGGCGGTGAAAGGTGATTCTTGCCCCAGTCTATTCTCTCAAAGGTAGAGATGGTTTTTACTTATCAAAAGGGATAAGTATGTGCTTGTGATGACTAGCAAGGTATGAGCTCATAACCTAGATTACTCCCAAAAGGGTGGAGATAGGGTGGCTCAGGATGATGATGAAAGTAACTTTAAGTCACCTAAGAAACTAAGTAAATGCATTATGTGATATGATGTTCTGATGCATAGTATTTATGAGATGATGATGAGAATATGATATTTATGCATAGTATTATGAAATGATGATGAGGAATATGATGTGATTTTATGCATAATTATGTTATTATATATGAAAGGAAAAGTTCATTATAAACATGACATGCTAAGTTTATGATGCATTATAAGACGCATGATGAAATTTTACGAACCTGGAAGTATATTTTCAACTTAATAAATCAATCTTAGCATGCTCACTATTTCATAATAATTAGTCCTACGATGATTATGACACAATGCATCATGAGGTGAGTACCTATGAGATTCTTTTATAAGTTTCTACTCCCTCTATTTTTCTTTCCACTCGTCTTTAAAAAAGAAGCGTTCGTGAATCACATTGAGGCTTTATCTGAGTTGAACTTGAATCCTAGTTTCACTCGTATATTTCAGATATCTATCCCTATCCCTGGAGTGTTATTACTAGGTGCCATTAATGGATGTCCTTCCATCCATATATTATTTATGTTTTATTAGATTGCCTACACTTAAGTCTTATTCTTGTTGGTAGGCAAAATATCTATATGATATGTAATTATGGATGCGTATGATGGAGCCAATATATTATGATGTGATGTTTGTAAATTCCTATGTGTCTTTTAAATTTTGCTAAATCATTCACGTTGAGCGCGGCGACGTTTTTAATTATGTTTAAAAAATGGCTCGTATTTCACTTGTATTTTCAAAGTATGATTAAGGACTAAAGCAAAGAGTAAAGTCTAGTAATTAATCACCGCCTAGGTGTATTGGGTTAATTATTAGGGTGTTACACTCAGTTAATACCCAAACGTATTTTCACCTAATCCTCATATATTCATTTATACCTAAGGTATTTATGGTGGATCACACTTCACAAGGGAATAGACCGCTTTCACTAGCTCATTCCTATCGTGGTCATCGAACTTTATTTTTACCATTTCCAAATCCCACAAAGCTATTCCTGAGCCAATATGTCTAAAACCAAAGTAAATTTTGGGAAGTGCTACTTTCGCTTTCCCTTCATTCAATCTAAGTCTTGTTCCTATTTTGTCCTTATGTCAAATATGCACAATTGAAATTTATACATTCTCTTTCTCAACCTGCATGCACAAGCCATATAGGCATTCATTTATAGTAAAATTCTCATTCTTTCTCACACTTCAATCTTTTAAAGTCTATGGAATGCATTTATGTGTCACAAGTCACATGGCCAAACACTTAATATCAAATACTCATGTCATATAGAACCCAAAGTGCCATTACTTCATCAATTCAAAGCATTGTGGCATTTCCAAATGGCAGGTTTACACCATTGTACCACAAATTAAGTTACCCATCAAACAATCAATTCTATAACACCCTAGTAATTAACCAAATACACCTAGGTTGAATTGGATTAATGACTAGACTTTACTCTTTGCTTTGGTTCTTTCCTCATATTTTGAAAATACTTAGTGAAATTACAAGCCATTTTTTTTTTAACATAATTGAAATCGTGAGCCGCGCATAACATAAACGATTAAGCGTAGTAAAATAAGACTTTAAGAATCTAAATTTATCATATTGGCTCCATCACATAACATCCATAATGCACATCACAACATATATACAATAACCTCACTCAAAGGTGAGTTAAGTTCATACATCATATCTTACATATTCACACCATAGGAAACTATTTATAAGGAAAATGCCCCTAAACTAGATAACCTTAAAAGTTAAGGAAGGCTAAAACTATGTATAACACTCTTAAGACTACTAAAACTTTCTAGGCCACCGTCTTGGAAAATTGGGAGAAAACCCAGTTCATAACGAGTTCCTCTGAAGTGGGCACACGAGATGCACCAGGCCGGGTCGCATGGACGATCTTCTTGCTAACCTCTAGACAACGTTTCCTCACTACCTCTCTTACACGTGGAAGAGAGGAGAGAGCTTCAGAATAAGCATGAGTAGGAGGGTCCTTGAAGGATCACTTCCAAGATCGTTGTGGATTATACTCTGGAAAACAATGGACAACAGATGAGCGGATAAGAACGTAACATTCTTTCATCAAGTGGACGTGCATGTTCCAAACCATTTCATCGCCATAGGGAGAAGTAGGAGAAAAACGATAACTAGGGACAGGATGTGCAAATGGACGACCTACGTAAATAAAAACACGAACCGAGCACCTTCCTTCAAAGTGATACGAATGATGCACCTGATCATAGTGGAATTCCCAAGTAGGGGTGTCAACGAACAGGACGAATGTCGCCATTGAATCTGAAGACAATGACGAAATAAAAAAGGGAGTGAGAATCTTACTAAGAATTCTCAGGAGGTTTCTCCTTTACCTGTGTCATCATCAAGTCTCCAGGAATTCAAGGTTATTATAAAATAGTGAACATACGAAGATTAAATTTTAAGTTCAAAATACTTTTACCGAGATTCGGCCAATTTTAATTATGCGTCTTATAATGCATCATAATCTTAACATGTCATATTTATAATGAACTTTTCTTTTATCATTACATCATATTCCTCATCATCATCATTAATATAACATGCATAGAAGAACATCATATTTCTCATCATCAACTCATGTATGTTATGCACAGAAGAATATCATAATAGCTACACATGGACATGGTGCACATAATTTATTTCTTTAGTACCTTAGGTGACTTTAAAATCTTATCATCCTCATTATTTTCCTTGGGCCACCCTATACTCCACCCTTTTGGGAGTAATCTAGGTTATGAGCTCATACCTTACTAGTCGTCACTAGCATATACTTATCCTTTTTGATAAGTTAAAGTCCTGACTCTACCCTTTTGAGAGAACAGGTTAGGGGGCTAGAATCACCTTTTCACCACCTATAGTTTGATGGGTCCAGGATCATTTTCTTATAAATTTTAAGTCACCAATAAGTCTTTGCATGTTACAACTCGCAATTCATAATAATTCTAACATTTTCTTATTTACAAGTCTTATTATAGAATAATATATATCAACTATAATCATGCATCTGGAGATTCCCAGGAAGAGAGGTGGGTCACAATGAACACTTTAAATACCAAATCTTTCCTTAGCCAGAATCTTTCCAAATTGCACTCTTACAGGAATACACTTTCTTCCAGGAACAAAATATGTCCTTATTTCATGCATAAGTTTTCATTGTTTGCAACACAACTATAACATACAAACTAGGGAATCAATCAATGACACCAAATTCTTGATAAGCATCAAATCACATTTTAAGTACACATAAAATTACTAGCTTCCCATAAAATTCTTACAAAGTTTTAAAACTCTTTTAGAACTAATTCTTTTTGTTAAACTTGAAAGAAGTCATAGGACTTTAGGCCTAACTTAACCATGGACCGATTTATAACTTGAAAGAATGTTCATAATTAAATCTTTCACTTAAGATAAAAGGAGCAAGTCTTGAGCTTTAGAGATTTAGGTGACATCTTAGAATTATTACCATGCTATGCAACCTTATTTTAATCTTATCTTTATAAGGTGATAGCTTGGAATTATAAACATGATATGCAATTCCATTTCTTTATCTTTAAGATTTAAGGTGATGACTTGAAAATTAAACATGATGCAAGAACTTGTAATATAAACATGATGCAAGAAACTTGGCGCGGTACGCATAGGACCAGAGAGGAAAGAGAATCTTAAGCAACCTAGCCCTGAGTCCGCATAGGATTCTGAGGAGAAGAGAATTACATTTTTTTTTAAGCTCCAATTCTCAAGACTTCTTAAAGAATAAATTCTTTAACTCCAATTATCTCATTTCTTCGCTTATGATTCATAGGCAAGTCTTTGAGCTCTAGGATTTTTAGGTGATGACATAAAATAAACATGTCATGCATTGATTCTTTTAGCCATTATAAAATAAAGTGAGAGCATAAAATAAACATGAGATGCAACTTCTTTATTATCTTTAGAGATTAAGTGACAACTTGAAATTTAAACATGAAATGCAAGCTTGAAATTTAAACATGAGATATGCAAGTTCATTTATTTATTCTTGAGAATTTAGTTATGACATAAAATAAATATGGCTTGCAAGGCATAAACTTAAACATGGATGCAAGTTCACTTGATCTCTTTACTAGAGCTCCTTCAAGACTTTAAGAGAATTATGATTTCAACCCAATATATGTATCTTAGCAAGACAAAGTAAAAAAAAATACATATTTCATATTCAAACCTCAAGATAAAAACATTATTCTTTAAAGTTTTTCATTAAATGGAATGTTCAAGCTTTAGAGGCCTAACTTGTGATGGATTTACAACCCATATTCAAGGTCCTCATCATCAAGCCATCATTTCATTCCTTCCTAGGCCATTTGGCCGAAACATGAAAGGAAAATAAGGAAAGAAAAACTGAAATTTTAGAAGCTTTGGAAACTAGTGAAACCTTCAAGTTTTAGAGATCTAACTTGTGAAAGCTTTGCAACCAACACTCAAGAATCTCATCATCAAACCATGGTCTCATCATAAGCTAGGCCATATGGCCGAAATACTTTAAAAAGAAAGGAAGAAGAAACTGAAAATGAAAACTTAAAAGAAAGCTCATGAAAACATCATTTTTGAGCTAGAAACATAACTTGTCTTAGCATAAAATGAACTTAGAAACACCTCCCTACCTAATTTGATTTGAAAGAAAGGAAGAGAACTTGGTTTCCTTGAGTGAAATGAAGCAAAATATCCTTGAAAAGCTGAAGGGAGAATTTGGCCAAGAGAAAGAAAGAAAGCTTTTGGTGCTCCTAAGACTAGAATTTGTGTAAGTTATGAACTAAGCATCTAAACTATCTTCAAGCATGCCTATTTATAGAGATTTTGCAGCTCATAAATGGACAAAGGAAGGAAGGAAATCTGACCAAAAATTAGAGGAAAAAAATAAGGAAGAAAAATCATTTTGTTTGGTGGCTTAAAACATGGAATCATGTTTCCATGTTTTCATGATTCTTTGTTTTCATTCTTTGGATTTTTGTGTAATAATTTTCTGACTTATTACTCAATAATTTCGGCCATTACAGCCTTGTGGAAGAGGATTTTGTGTGTTCCATGTATTATTTAGGTGTAGGCAAGGTATTCATGCAATTTAGAGAATTTACGGTTAAGGGCTTAAGTGAATTACTAAGCAATTTGGGTGTTTTAAGCAATTTTAGGTTCTAATCAATCTAAATAAATAATTTTGACTCTAGATTAGTAATTAGAATTTAATAAGCTTTAATTTGAGCCTAATATTGTTTAGGTTTCGTTAGACAAATCGAAAATCTCAAAATTTGCAAAACTGCATAACGATAGGGGCAAAACTGTAATTTAACCCAAATTGCCTGACCATCCTAACTTAACCAAGGGTCATTCATAACTTAAAAACACCTTTTAAAATATTTTAGTGAGGTTTGGTTAGTTCGGAACGCAAATTGGAGTTAAAGACGTAGGGGGCGTTTTGGTCATTTCGCGTCAAACTCAAAATTGAGATTCTTCTGCTCTATTAACACACATAACACAAACAATCCTTTATTATCCTCAAAACATCCCCTTGAGGATGGGTGGGGCCCACGACCTCATTTTCTAGTAAAATAACCTCAGGGCATTTTGGTCATTTTACACATACAGAAATTGGGTTTGCAATGCTTGTACGAATTGCTCCTAACTTCTCTTCTAACGTTATATTCCTTTATTGAGGATTGTTTGGTCTCAAATTTTATATAATATTTACCTATGGTAATTCGGTAATTTCTAATGACAGGAAAGATTACAGGAAAAATGGGGCGTTACATTACTCCCCTCCTTAAAAAGAATTTCGCCCTCGAAATTCGTTACCTGAGAATAGCTCGGGTATTGTGCTTGCATATCTATTCCAGCTTCCATGTAACTTCTTCCCTTTCACCTCGTCCCCATGCTACTTTGATCAAAGGTACGGCCTTATTTCTTAACCGCTTACTCCTTGGTCAACGATTCTCGTGGGTGGTAAGTTAATCGTTAGGTCATCTCTTAATTGTACATGTTCTGGCTCTAGTACATGACTTGGAGAATGATATTTCCTTAACTGGAGACATGGAAAACATCATGAAGGTTGGAGACTCTGGGTAAGGCTATACGGAGGTGATCCCTACTTTGTTAAGGATTTCAAACGGGCCAAGAAATCTTGGGGCTCAATTTCTTTACTTTCATTGCTCGCCTATGCCTGCGTGGGGGATTCTTAGGAACACATGGTCCCCTTCTTGAAAATCTAGCTTTCGCGCGCTTGTCCGCATAGTTTTCTGCGACTTTGAGCAGGAAAGAATTTTATCCCTGATTTCTTAATTTGTTCGTTGTTTCCCTCACAATATCAGGTCCGAGTAGACTTTGCTCTCGGGCTCATACCAACATAGAGGTGATTGACACTTCCGTCCATAGAGGGCCTCGTATGGTGCCATACCGATACTTGCATGATAACTGTTGTTATATGCAAACTTAATAATGGAAAGGACTTATCCCAACTCCCTCTTTGATCTAAAACACATGCCCTCAACATGTCCTCCAAAGTTTGGATAGTTCTTTCATTGACCGTCCGTTGGGGTGATAAGCCCGTGTCAGACAGAGCTTTAACCAAACGCCTTCTGAAAGGCTCCCCAAAACCGTGACGTGAATCGCGGTCTCGACCGAGATTATTGTTGACGGACTCCATGTAATCTTACTATCTCTTGTATATATAACGTGCTAACCTATCCAAGGAATAAGTCACCTTAATAGGTAAAGTGGGCTGACTTAGTCAACCGATCCACGATTACCCATATGGCATCATGATTCGCTTGGGTCCTTGTAGTTACAAAATCCATGGAGATACTATCCCACTTCCATTCAGGGATTGAGAGGTTGCAACATTCCAGGTTTTTGGTGTTCAATCTTCACTTTTTGACACACCAAGCATTTACTCACCCATGTGCACACATCCTTCTTCAATCCTGCCACCAGAACATCTTCTTCAAATCTTGATACATCTTGGTGGCACCTGATGAAGGGTAATGGCTCTTATGGGCTTCCTCCAAAATATCCTTTCGAAGGTCACCATTAGCAGGTACACATATACGACCTTCAAACCTCCATAAACTATCATTCCCTTGGGTAAAACCTTTCAACTTATCAGCTCTTACCGCCTCTAAGGTCTCTTGAAATTTTGTATCTTTCCTTTGGGCTTGAGCAATTCTTTCCTTAATTCACTCGTCACACTAAGGTGACAAGCTCTTATGCCCTTAGTGGTCAAGGTCATCCCTAAATTTAGGTCTCTAAACTGCTCAATTAACTCAACCTCCTTCACCATCAAACGGGACACTTGTAAGGATTTCCTACTTAGGGCATCAGCTACAACATTAGCTTTACCTGATGTAGTTTAACTGAAATCATAATCTTTTAAAAACTCCATCCACCTTCTTTGCCTCATGTTTAGCTCTTTTTGATCAAAGAGATATTTCAAACTCTTGTGATCGGAAAACACCTCAAACCTTACTCCGTATAAATGGTGTCTCCAAATCTTTAGAGCAAACACGAGGCGGCTAACTCAAGGTCATGGGTGGGTAATTTGCCTCATGCGGCTTGAGTTGTTGATGCGTAGGCCACCACTTGCCTATTTTGCATCAGGACACAACCCAAACCTTTTCTCGAAGCATCACAGGACACTTCAAAGGCACATTGGGGTTGGGTATACTAAAACAGGGGTTGAGGTTAGCTTGTGTTTCAGCCTTGAAAGCTCTTCTCATACCTGGTCCATGAAAAAAGGGTGTTTTCCTAGTTAGCTTGGTCAGGGATAGGGAAATCTGGAAATCCCTTGATAAACGTCAATAACCAGCTAAACCCAAAAAGCTCCTTACTTCATTACCGTGGTTGGTCTTTCCCAGTTTACAACCGTCCACCTTACTAGGATCTACAACAATTCCTTTCTTAGATACTACATGCCCTAAAAATTGTACCTCATCTAACCAGAATTCACACTTAGAAAGCTTGGCATATAGTTTCTTTTCCTTCAAGATCTCTAGTACTATGGTTAGGTGGCGTCATGCTCCCGTGGGTCTTAGAGATGAGAATATCATCTATGAAGACAACCACAAATGATCTAAATAGGGTCTAAAGATCCTATTCATGTAATCCATAAAAATGGTTGGAGCATTGGTTAATCCAAAGGACATTACTAAACTCAAAATGGCCGTATCGAGTGCGAAAGGCCGTTTTTGGATATCTTCATCTCTTACCCTAATTCTGTGGTAACCTCCCTCAAATCAATCTTAGAAAATACTACCTGCCTTTAAGCTGGTCCATCAAGTCATCTATCCTAGGCAAAGGGTATTTGTTCTTCACCGTCACTTTATTCAATTGCCTATAGTCAACACACATCCTCATACTTCCATCCTCTTTCTTCACAAACAACACGGGCTCCCCAAGGTGACGCACTAGGTCTACAAACTTTTTCTCCAATAAATCCTCCAATTGAGCTTTCAACTCGCAACTCTACGGGGACATCCTGATGGGGCTATGGATATGGGACCTGCACCTAAGCAATTCTATGGAAAACTCTATCTCTCTCGGGGGAAACTCTGGATCTCATCTGGAAATACTTCTGGATAATTTCTTACTATTGGTATCTCATCGATACTTTGCTCAAAGTCTACATCATAGCGGCTAGGAAAATATAACCTTTACTACCACAATCCATTTTTATAGGTGTTATGTAAAGACTTATGGGTTTCTTAGGTCTAATGGGAACATGAAGAAAAGTAATGGTTTTCTCATGGCTTAACAGGACGGTTGGCTTCAAGCCAATCCATGCCAAGAATCACATCTAAACCTTGCATGGGTAAGCAAATGAGATCTAAAACAAATGATCTATTCTCAATAACAAAATGACAATCTAAACAACATTTACAAGTCCTAACGGGTTTTCCAGGAGGTAGAAACAATAAGGTCAAAAGGAAGCTCAGTTATATGCAAGTTAAGGGTTTTAACACATGAGTGGGAGATAAAATAATGGAAGCGCAAGAATCATACAGGACAATTAAGTTTCTACCATACATATTACACTTACCTTCCACGAGATTTCGTGACTTTGTCGTTTCTTCAGGCATTACCCAATACCCTTCCTTGGTATTCTGGCTTGATTGGGGTTGCGGGTTCCTTTCCTGTGCATTCTGAGTAATGACCTGGTTTTCCACACGGAGCACACGTTTGTTCCGCTCTACATGGCATGCTCCCATGATTCTTGCCGCACTTGGGACATTCCATGGATGGCATCTGGTCGTGGAGGTGCTGCGGACCTCTTTGTGGTGCTTTCCCTTTATTGTTATTATTGTTGTTGTTGCGATTGTTGCTGGGATTATTATAGCGGTGTTGTTGTTGTTTGGTCTTCCTTGATGAAAGTTCCTTTGTGGCACTTGTGATCTTGATTGATGTGAAATGGAGGTCGATTTTGCCTCTTGAATTGTTGACCTTGAGGTGTCAGCTTTTGATGATATTCTCAGGTTTGAAGTACCCAGCTTCTCTGCCCTTCTTCAATGATGCGGCATTTGTTGACTAAGGTAGAGAAATCCCCAATTTCCAAGTGCGCAACCTCCACATTAAGTTCTGCTTTAACCCTAACTCGTATTTAATGCATTTCCAATACTCATCAAGGTTACCTTGGTACATCCTTGAGAACTTAATGAGTTCCTCAAATCTAGCAGGATACTGAGCCACATTCATATTCCCCTGACAAGTTGCATGAATTCAATGTCCTTAGCATTTCTAACTGACTCTGAAGTACTTCTTAAAAATGGACCTTGAATAATTCCCAATCAATGTCCACTTCTGCTGCCTCCAGGAGTCTTCGAACACCATCCCACCAGAAGTGGATCACCCTCAAGCATGTGGGTGGCAAAGTGACCTTCTGCTCCTGAACATGGAACTAGACCAAAGACCTTCTCAATATTCCGAATCCATTCATCTGCTACATTAGGATTCAGGGTCCCTTGAAACAGGTGGATTCGCTTCACGAATTTCCCAAACGAGCATGTTCTGGAATTTCATGTCCTTGATTTATATTAGCTTGACGATCCTGATCCATCCGTTCCATCATCATTCTCATGGTCCTTGCTACGTCGCGAAGTGCTTCAACGGTCTCATTATCTTGGTTATTCGTGCCGCGCTCCTAGTCTGTTGTCGTCGTGCCATTGGTCCCTATACACACAAAACAGGAACACGAGGTGACATGCCAATATTCCATGCAAAGTGAGCAAGTTACCATGGCACTTTCAACATACAGTCGTCGCGTATTTCTAATCCTCAAGCTCATCCTAATGATAAACATCTACACATGACATTACTAACGTATTATGCTTTAGAAGCATAGCCAGTCCAATCCTCAGGCTCGAGAACCGAACCTCTGAAATACCAAAATGTAACACCCTAGTAATTAACCAAATACACCTAGGTTGAATTGGATTAATGACTAGACTTTACTCTTTGCTTTGGTTCTTTCATCATATTTTGAAAATACTTAGTGAAATTACGAGCCATTTTTTTTTTAACATAATTGAAATCGTGAGCCGCGCATAACATAAACGATTAAGAGGAGTAAAATAAGACATTTAAGAATCTAAATTTATCATATTGGCTCCATCACATAACATCCATAATGCACATCACAACATATATACAATAACCTCACTCAAAGGTGAGTTAAGTTCATACATCATATCTTACATATTCACACCATAGGAAACTATTTATAAGGAAATTCATGCCCCTAAACTAGATAACCTTAAAACTGGAAGGCTACTCTAAACTTGGATGTATAACACTCTAAGACTACTTAAACTCTCTAGGGCCACCGCTTGGAAACGGGAAAAAGTTGGTCTCACGACGAGCTTTGAGGGGCACACGAGATGCACCAGGCTGGGTCCGCATGGACGATCTTCTTGCTAACCTCCGCGAACAAATTTCCTCCTACTACCCTCTCTTACACGTGGGAGAGTAGGAGAGAGCTCTCAATAAGCATGAGTAGGAGGGTCCTCTAAGGATCAGTTTCAGAATATCATGGATTATACTCGGAAAACCATGGACAGGAGATGAGGCGGATAAGAACGTAACATTCTTTCATCAAGTGGACGTGCATGTTCCAAAACCATTTCATCGCCATAGGGAGAAGTAGGAGAAAAACGATAACTAGGGACAGGATGTGCAAATGACGACCTACGTAAATAAAAACACGAACAGAGCACCTTCCTTCAAAGTGATACGAATGATGCATCTGATCATAGTGGAATTCCCAAGTAGGGGTGTCAACGAATAGGACGAATGTCGCCATCTGAATTGAAGACAATGACGGAAATAAAGGAAGGGAGTGAGAATCTTACTAAAGAATTCTAGGAGGGTTTCTCCTTCTACGTGTCATCATCAAGTCCAGGAATCTGGGTTATTATAAAATAGTGAACATATGAAGATTAAATTTTAAGTTCAGAAAATACTTTTACCGAGATTCGGCCAATTTTAATTATGCGTCTTATAATGCATCATAATCTTAACATGTCATATTTATAATGAACTTTTCTTTTATCATTACATCATATTCCTCATCATCATCATTAATATAACATGCATAGAAGAACATCATATTTCTCATCATCAACTCATGTATGTTATGCACAGAAGAATATCATAATAGCTACACATGGACATGGTGAACATAATTTATTTCTTTAGTACCTTAGGTGACTTTAAAATCTTATCATCCTCATTATTTTCCTTGGGCCACCCTATACTCCACCCTTTTGGGAGTAATCTAGGTTATGAGCTTATACCTTACTAGTCGTCACTAGCATATACTTATCCTTTTTGATAAGTTAAAGTCCTGACTCTACCTTTTTGAGAGAACAGGTTAGGGGCTAGAATCACCTTTTCACCACCTATAGTTTGATGGGTCCAGGATCATTTTCTTATAAATTTTAAGTCACCAATAAGTCTTTGCATGTTACAACTCGCAATTCATAATAATTCTAACGTTTTCTTATTTACACCTTATTTTGGAATAATATATATCAACTATAATCATGCATCCTGGAGATTCCCAGGAAGAAGAGGTGGGTCACAATGGACACGTGAAATACCAAATCTTTCCTTAGCCAGAATCTTTCCAAATTGCACTCTTAGAGGAATACACTTTCTTCCAGGAACAAAATATGTCCTTATTTCATGCATTGTAATAGCAACTATAACATACAAACTAGGGAATCAATCAATGACACCAAATTCTTGATAAGCATCAAATCACATTTTAAGTACACATAAAATTACTAGCTTCCCATAAAATTCTTACAAAGTTTTAAAACTCTTTTAGAACTAATTATTTTTGTTAAACTTGAAAGAAGTCATAGGACTTTAGGCCTAACTTAACCATGGGACCAATTTATAACTTGAAAGAATGTTCATAATTAAATCTTTCACTTAAGATAAAAGGAGCAAGTCTTGAGCTTTAGAGATTTAGGTGACATCTTAGAATTATTACCATGCTATGCAACCTTATTTTAATCTTATCTTTATAAGGTGATAGCTTGGAATTATAAACATGATATGCAATTCCATTTCTTTATCTTTAAGATTTAAGGTGATGACTTGAAAATTAAACATGATGCAAGAACTTGTAATATAAACATGATGCAAGAAACTGAGCGACGGTAATCGCATAGGACTAGGAGAGAGAAGAGAATCTTAAGAATTTAGCCGGTAGTCCATAGGACCTGAGGAGAAGAGAATTACATTTTTGTTTTAAGCTCCAATTCAAGACTTCTTAAAGAATAAATTCTTTAACTCCAATTATCTCATTTCTTCACTTATGATTCATAGGCAAGTCTTTGAGCTCTAGGATTTTTAGGTGATGACATAAAATAAACATGTCATGCATTGATTCTTTTAGCCATTATAAAATAAAGTGAGAGCATAAAATAAACATGAGATGCAACTTCTTTATTATCTTTAGAGATTAAGTGACAACTTGAAATTTAAACATGAAATGCAAGCTTGAAATTTAAACATGAGATATGCAAGTTCATTTATTTATTCTTGAGAATTTAGTTATGACATAAAATAAATATGGCTGTGCAAAGCATAAACTTAAACATGGATGCAAGTTCACTTGATCTCTTTACTAGAGCTCCTTCAAGACTTTAAGAGAATTATGATTTCAACCCAATATATGTATCTTAGCAAGACAAAGTAAAAAAATACATATTTCATATTCAAACCTCAAGATAAAAACATTATTCTTTAAAGTTTTTCATTAAATGGAATGTTCAAGCTTTAGAGGCCTAACTTGTGATGGATTTACAACCCATATTCAAGGTCCTCATCATCAAGCCATCATTTCATTCCTTCCTAGGCCATTTGGCCAAAAACATGAAAGGAAAATAAGGAAAGAAAAACTGAAATTTTAGAAGCTTTGGAAACTAGTGAAACCTTCAAGTTTTAGATCTAACTTGTGAAAGCTTTGCAACCAACACTCAAGAATCTCATCATCAAACCATGGTCTCATCATAAGCTAGGCCATATGGCCGAAATAATTAAAAAAAAAGGAAGAAGAAACTAAAAATGAAAACTTATAAGAAAGCTCATGAAAACATCATTTTTGAGCTAGAAACATAACTTATCTTAGCATAAAATGAACTTAGAAACACCTTCCTACCTAATTTGATTTGAAAGAAAGGAAGAGAAACTTGGTTTCCTTGAGTGAAATGAAGCAAAATATCCTTGAAAAGCTGAAGGGAGAATTTGGCCAAGAGAAAGAAAGAAAGAAAGCTTTTGGTGCTCCTAAGACTAGAATTTGTGTAAGTTATGAAGCAAGCATCTAAACTATCTTCAAGCATGCCTATTTATAGAGATTTTGCAGCTCATAAATGGACAAAGGAAGGAAATCTGACCAAAAATTAGAGGAAGAAAATAAGGAAGAAAAATCATTTTGTTTGGTGGCTTAAAACATGGAATCATGTTTCCATGTTTTCATGATTCTTTGTTTTCATTCTTTGGATTTTTGTGTAATAATTTTCTGACTATTACTCAATAATTTCGGCCATTACAGCCTTGTGGAAGAGGATTTTGTGTGTTCCATGTATTATTTAGGTGTAGGCAAGGTATTCATGTAATTTAGAGAATTTACGCTTAAGGCTTAGTGAATTACTAAGCAATTGGGTGTTTTAAGCAATTTTAGGTTCTAATCAATCTAAATAAATAATTTTGACTCTAGATTAGTAATTAGAATTTAATAAGCTTTAATTTGAGCCTAATATTGTTTAGGTTTCATTAGACAAATCAAAAATCTCAAAATTTGCAAAACTATAACCAGACCTGGCAAAAACAGGACTTAACCCAAATCCTTGGACTATTTGAACTTAACCAAGGGTCATTCATAACTTAAAAACACCTTTTAAAATATTTTAGTGAGGTTTGTGTCCTATTGCAATTTTGAAGTTAAAACAGCTGGCAAGGGCGTTTTGGTCATTTTCCGTCGAAACTCAAAATTGAGATTCTTCTGCTCTATTAACACACATAACACAAACAATCCTTTATTATCCTCAAAACATCCCTTGAGGATGGGTGGGGCCCACGATCCTCATTTTAGAAAATAACCTCAGGGATTTTGTCATTTTACACATAAGAAATTTGGTTTGCATGCTTGTACGAATTGCTCCTAACTTCTCTTCTAACGTTATATTCTTTATTGAGGATTGTTTGGTTCAAATTTTATATAATATTTACCTACGGAATTCCGGTAATTTCTAATGACATAAAGATTACAGGAAAATTGGAGTTGCTACAAATTCAAAGGCTCTAAAAATTACTCAAGACACTTTAATGTGTCCGCAAGGTCCCATAAAAATTTCAACACAAATTGTAGCTCTCTAACTCTTCAATAAATTGTACAAAATCATGTCAGGGACCACCATCATAAAGTTAGAACTTAACTTCCATAATTTTTAACCTAGAAAATATTGAACCAATGCATAATAAAATTTACAGTGATATTTCAATATGTTATTAACTTCATAAAACTTTCAAGGGCTAGTTTAATCATTTTCTATGGTAATAAAATCGGATAACTTTATTGCTTCAGTTCAACATTCAAGGAGCATTAGTCTCATTTCCTTTTGATTTTTTTGAGGAGTAAACATTAAAATCAATACCCAAGAAAATTCATGTAGTTATTTTAAGATATTAACTCCAACATATAATTTTTTTGGCTCAAAAACACCCACAAATATACCAGAACGTGAAAAGACCGCCCCAACAAAACCAGAAATCCTGCATGCTTAGCCCAAACTTATTTTATAAAAACCATTTTTTAACAACATCCAAACACAACCAAAATTTATACATCGATATCAACATCATATCAGTCAATACCACTAAAATTTTTGGACATATATCAACCCAAACAGATAAGAAAAATTTTACAAAGAAAGATGCACAAACCCTACTTGTAGCAACTAGTGGATACTTGGCTCCAAGATGATCCAAGCTTAATTCCTTCCACTCCAAAGCTCCCAACCACTTCAAACCCTCCTTAAATCAGTGAGGGAGTGAGGTATCAAGGTGAGGATTGATGGAGATTTGAGATTTTAACGGTTAGATTTGTTGGTATTGACGTGAGAACAAGTTTAATGAAGGAACTTTGAGGTTTCCACAACTCTAGGCTAGGGTTTTTGGGCTTAGTCTGATCAAGCTCAAGAAGATGAAAATGGTGGCTGGTTCTTCCTCCTTGAAGGCTCATGAAATTTTGAAGAAGAAAATGATAAGGTTAGGTGGCCTGAGGATAAGTTGATGACTTGTTTATTTTGTATTGAATGCTTGAAGATATTTTGTGGTAAAGAAAATGGATGTAAGATTTAATCTTGGATTCCAAGATTAACTTGGCTCCACATATCCTAAAGGATAAGCTTTGACCATTTGTGGTGACTAAAAATATCTTTCATGTTAAAATCATATCGAAATTTTCCGAACGAGTAAACATTGGGCCCATGAAATCCAATATTGCCCGAAAATTAATTTTAAGTATAAAATTATCATTCCCACCTATTTATAACCTTATTTCCATGTTTTCATAATTTCAGGATTTCTGGTCTCCAGAATTTAGGGTTTCAGCTTCATATGGGGCCGTGGGGCCCATAAAGTTACTATTCACCCTTCTACATTTTTTTGATATAGGTTGTTGGGGGCCACCCTCATCATTGCTAAATTATTATATTTTTGAATTACGATTAATAAAGCTCAAATTAATTTTTAATTAAATTTTAGGGTGTTACACTAAGGCTAAGAGAGTTTGTGTGTATTGGCCATGGAAGAGCACTTATTTATAGCCATTTGGGCCATGGACATGCTAATCAGGCTGGAAAAATGGATTTTTATTTCAATTTTTAATTATAGGAAACATTAAAGAAAGAAGCATAATTAGTGAATAGTTTTATTTATGTATAATGGATGAAAACTCCAAAATTTGGTACTAATGGGGACAAAGGTGGCTGATTACCCTATAGTGGAATTGATGGATTTCTTTTGATTAAATATGGCCTTAATTGGTGGAAAAGAATACTTGAAGAAATGGTATTGTGGTTGGATATGTTTGCAAGTGTATGGTTGTTGAAAAAATATAAAAACATGGCTGATTATGGACCATGAAGTGAAACATTTCTGATTACATTAGGATCAGATTGGCTTTTATTTTTTAGTGGGAAATCATGTATTAGATGTTTAATTACTTAGGTAAAAGGTTAGGAATTGATAGATTAGTGAAAAAGGGTAAATGTTAGGGTTTAGGTCAATTCAAGACAAGGTAAAGTAAATAATCATACATTAGTGAATGAGGTTAATTTCAAAGTGGAAATCATTTTGTAACACAAATTCTAAACTTAAGATAAGAAAATATAGTTTTACTAGATTTTACCTAAACCAAAACCCTAAACCGTAAACTTGAAATAATACATTCTTGTAATTAAGGAAAAGAAAATATAATTTTTCCTTAAGTAAATATTAGGTTTTAATTACCTCAAGTAATTATTTTTAACCTTAGGTAATTAATTTTTAACTCTTAGGTTAATGATTGAAATCAACTGAATTCAAATTAGAGTTAAAATTGCCTTAATTACTTAAGTAAAACTCATTAAGCATTCATGGGGCAAAGGTAATTTTACGTAAAAACTTCCTAATTACTTGGACATCCTCTAATTATACTTCAAATAGTCTTTCTAAACTTTTGGGTGAAAACCGATTCAAAAGTTGCATCATTTCATGTAAAGTTACTGCGAGGGTAAAACGGTAATTTTTCACAAAATCTTGGGCTACCTGTGCTTAAATTGTTGTTAAACATTTACTTAAAACATCATTTAAAACCTTTTAGTGAAGTCCTTGCTCAATCGACACGTAATCAATGTCAATTAACAACAGGGCGTTTTGTAATTTATCATATCTTAACTCAAATGAGATCTCCCGCTCTATTAACACACATAACACATATAATCCCCTATCATTATCAAAACGTCCCTTAAGGATGGCTTGGTATCGTGATCTTATTTTCTGGTAAAATGACCTCAACTCTGCATTTTGGTTATTTTACACGTATAAAATTTGGTTTGCCGAATCTCGCATTATCGCTATTCAAATTCTCGGAACATTCTCTAATGTTATATTCATTTATTGAGGATTATTCAGCCTTTAATTTCATGTAAGAATTACCTAGGGTAATTCGGTAATTTTCATAATAGGAAAATTGGGGCGTTATACTTATGCATGAAATATGAGAATATGTCATGATAATTATGAATGATGAGTTGCATTATGATATAACATGCAAAGAATTAATGGTGATGAAAATATTATGAGGAAATGATCCTTTGACCTATTAGACATACCTGTGAAAGGTGATCCTAAGAAAATGATCCTTTGGACCCATTAAGCTATAGGTGGTGAAAAGGTGATTCTTGCCCCTAGCCCGTTCTCTCAAAGGGAAGAGTTCCTGACTTTAACTTATCAAAGGAGAAGGATATGCTAGTGACGACTAATAAGGTATGAGCTCATAACCTAGATTACTCCCAAAATGGCGAGAAAGTGGCCCAGGAAAATGATGATGAAAGTAACTTTAAGTCACCTAAGGAACTAAGTAACGTATTATGTGATTATGATGTTCTTCTATAGCATTTATGAGATGATAATGAGAAATATGATGTTTCTATGCATAGTATTTATGATATGATGATGAGGAATATGATGTGGTCTTATGCATGGCTATGTTATTATGATATGCTTAGATATATGATAGGAAAAGTTCATTATAAATATGACATGCTAAGTTTATGATGCATTACAAGACGCATTATTAAAATGAATTGTTTTGGAAGTATATTTCTGAACTTAATAAATGAATCTTAGCATGCTCACTATTTCATAATAACCCCGAGGTTCCTGAAGGACGATGATGATGATGATGCGATGCATATGGTGAGTACCTATCTAGATTCTTTTATAAGTTTCTCACTCCCTCTTTCTTTCTTTCTTTCCATCTCATCTTCAAAAAGTAAAGGTGATGTTCATGATTTCCGTTGATGCTCTCACCTGGTATATACACTTGAGCTTGTGAACTAGCTTATCATCCTTGAAGAAACGTATCGCTAAACCTTGCACATGAGCTCAAATATCTATCCTGATTTTTGGGTATTATTATTATTAGGTGCCGTTAATGGATGTTCTTCCATCCATATTCTATTTATGTTTTGTTTGATTGACTACACCTAGCCTACCTTTGTTGGTAGAAAATATCTATGTGTTATGTAATTATGGATGTCATATGATGGAGCCAATATGATGTGATTTTCATGATATGCCTATTGGTTTTTCGCTTTATCTCGATTATCGTCACGCTATGCGAGGCTCACGTTTTCAATCATGTTTTTTTTTAAAAAAAGAATGGCTTATAATTTCATTAAGTATTTTCAAAGTATGGTTAAATAACTGAAGCAAAGAGTAAAGTCTAGTAATTAATCATACGACCTAGGCGTATTGGGTTAATTATTAGGGTGTTACATCTTCAGATTTGCAAGGCAAAAATGACAAGCTGAACTTTAAATCATGGGTTAGGTAATTAGCTTCATTGGGCTTAGTTGTTGGAGGCATAGGCTACTACGTTCCTATTTTGCACTAAAATACATCCTAATCCTTTCTCCAGGCTCACAATATATCTCAAATTTTTCCTTTGGGTCAAGTAAGATTAGGACAAGGGTAGTTGTCAGCTTCTTCTTTAGTTCTTGGAGCTTCTCTACATTTTGGGCTTCATATAAAGGTAAATTCTTCCTTGTTAGCTTGGTGAGGCGCAAGGCAATTTGGGAAAAGCCTCTAATGAACATTCGGTAGCAACCGCTGAGCCTTGGAAAACTCCTAATCTCCATCAGTGGGTAAGGGTTTCCCATTGTTGCACCGCTTCTATGTTGCTTGGTCTACCGCTATTCCCCCATGTGACACCACATGACCTAGGAACTTAACTTCCTTCATCCAAAATTCACACTTGGAGACTTCGCTAGAGTTTCTTGTTCCTCAACACCTCTAACACCACTCATAAGTGTTCTTTGTCCTCCTCTTTGGTTCTAGAGTATACTAGAATGTCGTCAATGAACATTATTACGAACTTGTCCAAGTATGGTCTGGAAGGAAGAATAACTAATAATTAATCTTAATACCTGAGGCATGTTGGGGTTAAATATTAGGGTGTTACATTATGGTATCAAGAGTAGTCCAATTCTCACGGAGCTTGTAAGATTGGACTAACCATGCTTTATAGGCATTATACGCAGTATGTCATGTATAGTGCTTAGCTAATAGAGATAAGCTATAGGATAGACATACATGACCCGTCCGCTTGCTTGTTCCATGGTAACTAGCTCATCTAGCCTAATATTGAGCCTGATCACCTCAATATTTGTTAACTTGTGTGTTTAGGGACCAATGGTACCTCGGAGACAAAATAGGAACACGAGCGAGGGTGAGCAAGGGAACAAGACTGCGACGCGTATGAGATGGCGAGAGCGATGGAACGCATGTTCGATCGCTGAACCAATAGAAGGATGCTGAAAGGCCCCATTGCTGAGGCCGTGGAGCAAGCCCGTTTTAGGGAATTTCGCAAGGCCAATCCCCCAACTTTCCGTGGAGCCTTGAACCTAGACAAGGCGGATGAGTGGGATCAAGAACATGGAAAAGATCTCTCTGTCGCCTTCCTAGGAGAAGGTTACTTTCATTGCTTACATGATGGAGTCTACGAGCAGTTTTGGTGGACCGGTACTAAGAGACTGCCAAGCTACTGGCAGCAATCAACTTGGAGTGCTTCAAGACCTACTTCTATGAGAAGTACTTTCCCAAGTTAGTGAGGAATGCGAAGGACATCAAGTTCATGTAACTAACCCAGGCAGACTTCTCGCATAGTACACGGCAAAGTTTGAGGAATTGATTAAGTTCTCAGTTTTTAAGGGAATCCTATGAAGTCTGAAGTGCATTAAGTTGAGGTCGGTTGAGGTCGAACTTAATGTGGTGGTGGCGCACATGGAGATTACTTCCCCACCCTAGTCAACAAGTGTAGAATCATAGAAGAAGGGCACAAGAAGTTAAGCATCGCAAGGGCGAAGCATCCCGGGTTGGGACCTCAAGCCCCGAGGTTCAAGCCGCAACACCAAACCAGACAAGAAGCCACTACCTATCCCTACCAAGCCAACTAATTCAAGCATCAACAACATCAACAACAACAACAACAACAACAACAACAAAGAGGACCTAACAACCAACCCTTCCTGAACACCCGAGGTCATTTGCTCAACTACCCGCAGGAACCGCAATAATCAACAAGGAGGTTCGGGTGGCCCTGGAACAACCACCAAGGAGGGCCCCAGAGGAATAAGAACAAGGCACCCAAAGACCCTGAACGCTTTCCTCCTAACCTTACATTAGCCCCCTGCATGCCCCCGATGCGGAAGAGTCGATGTAACCTCCCTTGCCATTGGGGCAAGGAGTATGCTTCTCACTGGCAAGCCTGGCCACTATGCAAAGGACTGGAGAAGCCCAAGGTCATTGAGTCAGAACCCCAGGCTGCAACACCAAGGAGGATCTTCACCCTGATGCCAGAGATACCGCCAGGATCAACAACCCCATAGAAGTAAGTGCAAATTAAAGATAGAACCTTAACTGGACTGGATGACTTGGTGCTACTCATTCTTTCATCTCACATGCTAGTGTTTTAGTCTTTAATTTGAAGCTTTGACTTCCTTTTGATCTTATTGTCTTACCAATCGTCTGCGCCTAATTGTTGTTTAATTGTCATCTTGTTGTCGAAAATAGGTCTTTTTATCATAGATCTAATTTGTTTACCCTTGAAAGACATAGGAGAAATTTGCATGGATTGGCTCTTACGCCAACCATGTATTGTTAGATTGTTATGCTAAAACTATCATCTTTCGTCATCTGTAGCAACACTAGTCAAACCTTGAAGCTTTATGTAAATTCTGGAGAGGTCTTTGGAGTCTTGCAGAAAATAAGGGATATGTCCTCCTAGCCGCTAGTGAGGTAGACTTTGAGTAGAATATAGATGATATATTGGAGATAAGAGATATCCCGAGGTATTTTGAATGAGATACCTAAGTTCCTTCTCTCCGAAGAAATTTAGTTCTCCATTTAGTTGTTTCCAGGAAGACCTATCTCTATATCCCCATATAGAATGTCACCCATGGAGTTAAAGGAGTTGAAAACCCCATTGGAGGAGCTGCGATAAAAGAGTTTTATAAGACCTAGCACTTCACTTAGGGAGCCCCAATCCCGTTGTTAAGAAGAAGGATAGGAGCATGAGGTTCTATATAGATTATAGGCAATTTTAGAAGTGACGTGAAAAAACAAATACCCTTTGCCTAGGATTGATGATCTCATGGACCAATTAGGTCGGGATACCACCAAGATTAGAGTGAGATGGTACTGGAAACCGCCTTTAGAACACGGAAGACACTTTGAGTTCACCATGATGTCTTTTGGATTTACAATGCTTGCGTGTTCACATACTGAATCTTAAGGATCTTTAGAACCTATTTAGAAGTTCGTGGTCGCTTTCATAGATGATATACTCATCTATTCGAAGACTTATGAGAAGCATGAACATCATCTAAGGTTGGTTTTAGAGGTTTTGAAGGAGAAGAAGTTATATGCGAAGCTCTCCAAGTGTAAATTTTGGTTGGAGGCACTTAAGTTTTTGGACAGGTAGTGTAGCTGAAGGAGTAGCTGCTGACCCCAGGATACAAGCCGTGATGAATTGGGATAGACCAACCACCGTAATGGAAATACAGAGCTTTTTGGGTTTAGAGGCTATTACGTAGGTTTATAAAAGGATTTATAATTGCCTTCCCTAATCAAGCTCACTAGGAAGAATACCCCGTTTACATGGAATCCCGAGTGTTAAAGCTTTCAAGAACTAAGGAAGTTAACCTTGACCCGCTTCTGGTTGAACCCGACCTATCACCTTTTGAGGTATATTGTGACGCTTCCGGGTAAGGGTTTAGGCTTGTGTGTTGATAGAGAATAGGCAAGTGGTAGCTTATGCATCACACTCAAGTCTTACCAGGTGAACTACCCTACCTATGACTGTAGTTTGGCCGCCATAGTGTTTGCCTTGAAGATATGGAGGCATCACTTGTATGCTGGAAGGTTTGAAGTTTCTCCATCATAAGAGTCTTAAGCATCTCTTTGATCAAAAGGAGTTAAATATGAGGCAAAGAAGGTGGATGGAGTTTCTAAAGGACTATGATTTCGGCTTAAGTTACTACCCTTGCAAGGCCAATGTGGTCGCGATGCCTTGAGTCAAAAATTATTGCACCTATCTCACATGATGGTTAAAGAAGTTGAGTTAATAGTGAAGTTTAGGGATTAAATCTGGGGATGTTAGTGGCTGAATAGGAGTATGAAGATGTGTCACTCACCTTACTAGTGGTTTTAAGAAGAAGGGTCATTATGGCATAAGCGAATGAGGAGTTTAAGAGACCTTTAGCCTGTTAAGGAGTGAAGTTAAAGGTTTTGAGCAAGGACCTAGAGGTTATGGAGGTTTGAAGGACTTTGCATACCTCAGGATGGTGACCTCCGAGAGCATCTTGCAGGAAGCCTATAAAATCCACTTCACCATTCATCCTGGTGCCACCAAGATGTATCAGGATTTTAGAAGATTTTTGGTAGCCATGATTGGAAAAGGACGAATTGTCTTGGGGTTAGAAGTGCTTGGTCAAAGTGAAATCGAGCACCAAAAGCCCTCTTAGATTGCAATCCCTGCCCATCCCCGAGTGTAAGCGGGATAGCATATCCATGGATTTGTGATTGGCTACTGGACCCAAGTTGCCATGACGCTATTTGGTAATAGTGGATATGTTAACTAGTCAGCCTTGTCATTTCCTACCTATCAAGATCACCTTTTCCCTAGAAACAAGTTGGCCCAGTTGTACATGCAAGAGATAGTAAGGTTACATGAGTTTCCATTGACAGAATCTCCTAATTGAGATCCGCGGCTTACGTCACGCTTTTGGAAAGCCTTTCAAAGGGCGTTTGGTTCAACGAATCTAGAGACATTACCACCCTCAAACAGACGGCCAATTAAAGAACTATCCAAACGTCTGAGAAGATATGCTTGAGGTACGTTTTGGATAAAAGGGAGTTGGATAAGCACTTGCCACTTATCGTGTTCGCATATAATAATAGTTATCATGCGAGCATCTGGATTTGCAACGAGCCTTGTATGGAAAGAAGTGCCACCACCTTTGTGTTGGCATGAACTCAGAACAAAGCATGTTGGGACCAAGAAGTAGTGAGGGAAACCACCGAACAAATAAGAAAGATTAAGGATAGAGTCTTGACCACCCAAAGCCAACAAAAGAGCTATGCAGCAAGCAGCGAAAGCCGTTGGGTTCCAGTAGACGAGCATATTCTCCAGGATTACCCCCATTATAGGCATAGGTAGAGCCATGTGAGTCAAAGGACAGTCCTTATTTCTGTGTAATACCCCGAAAATTACTTAAAAATTAATTTGAGCTTTGTTAGTCGTAATTTTAAAAATATAATAGTTTAACAACAATGAGGTGGCTGAACGGATGTTTTAAAAAAAAAAATTCCTGCTTGGGCGGTAAGAAGCTTGCGGGCCCACGCCCCGCGGGGAGAGTTAAACCTAGATTCGGGCCCCGGAGGTGCCCGAAATTAGGAAAACATGGGAATAAGGTTAGAAATAAGTGGGAATGAGAATTTTATGCTTAGAATTAATTTTTTATATTTGTTTTATCGGTAAGGTGTTCTACCCTCGTGAGATTTCTGTTAACTTTCAAACACCAAGATATTTCTATCATAACCAATGGATAATATCCACCTCTTTAGAGTAGGTGAAGGCCAAGATTTAATCTTGGAATCCAAGATTAAATCTTAGCCATCCATTGTTGCTTTGTCACCTAAGTAATGATTTTGGTAAATATCTTCCATGCTTTAATTATAAGAAGTTTAGTCACCAACTTCTCCTCCAAGACAAAGCAATTTTGTGGTCAGCAAGAGGAAGAAGAGAGCAGCCACCATTGTTGTCCTCAAGAGCTTATTCTTCAGTTCCAAGCCCAAAAACTCCAAGCTAGAGTTGTTGGATCATCAAAAGTCTTCACAAAACTTGTACATATTCTCACCACTGAAACTGGAACAAAATTTTCATTCCTCATCAAAACCTTGTCTCTAACCTCATACCTCACTGATATCAGAGGGATTTGAAGTGGGATTGAGCTTTGGAGGAGAAGGAATCAAGTTTGGTTAATCTCTAAGCCAAGGAGCTAAACAGGCTTACTACAAGTAATGTTTCCTGTTGCCTTTCTTTGTTAAATTTTTCTGATTGGTTTTGGCATGACCTAGGTCCGAAATTTCTGGTTTTTTTGGTTGATTATGTTGATATTGATGTGTGATTTTTGGTGGTGTGTTTGGATGGTGTTAAAGAATGTTTTTATCAAAATAAGTTTGGACTAAGGTTTCTGAATTTTGTTGTCCTGAGGCAGCAATGGTTCAAGAATTTTCTGTATATTTGTGGTGTTTTCATGAGCTATAAAAATTATATGTTGAAGAGAACACCTTAAAATAACTACATAATTTTCTTGGGTGTTAATTTTAGGCTGATGCCAGAAAATCAATAAACTCAAATTGATGTAAGAACTGCTGATTGTTAGATTGAAGCATAACAGTTTCTGTTCAGCAACTATAGAATCTGTTTTCATATTGAAGTCAGTAACATATAGAAGTATCACTGTGAATTTTATTGTGAGTTGATTCAATCATTTGTTAGGGTTAAAAATTGTAAGGGCCTGAATTTAGCTGAATGAGTGGCTTCCAACCACTAAATTTGTATAATTTAATTACAAGGTAGGGA
>JAMLFY010000001.1:24848298-25012779 GCA_030441495.1 Dalbergia oliveri | reverse complement strand
GAGAGAGAATGAGGGAAGGGCGACCACATGAAGGGAGAGGGCGGCCACGTGTGAGAGGACTGCTAAGTTTCCGAGATCTGGTCCGGGAAGGGTGGGACTGGATCTAAGCCGCGGCACCGGAGGGTGGAGCGCGGCGGTGGAAGAGCTCATGGAGAGTGCGCGCCGGCGGAGAGGGTGGGTTGCGGCTGGTAGCTGGTGGGGCGGCCAGGGCGTGCGAAGATGAGGGCGGTGTCGTGGCTGATTGCGATGAGGGTCGTGGTTTCATGGTGGTGGCAATGTTACGAGGAAGACCTTTTCGGTTGTGGTAGGGGTAGAGGAAGGGCCGCACGGGGAGGCTCGCGTGGCGGTGGGCCTGAATCGGGGTGTTGCTGGCAGCAGAGTGGCTGGCTTCGGGTCTAATGGCGGAAGCAGAAGGCTCGCGTGACTTCTCCTTTTCTGATTTCAGGTTCGGTTTTTCCCTTGCATTTTGATTTGAAAAAAAGGACTTAATCTTGTATATTGTGTTTGATGCATTGTGGTTGTGTTTTGCTGCTATGAGTAGGTGTTAAAGCCGTGGAATGTGGCTAGAATGGGCGGTGCGAGTGGTGTTGATGGTGGTTATGAGTGGCGACAGTACAAGAAATACAGGGAGAGTGATACTACCCCTCTCCCTTTTTCGTTATTCAGTTTGGTATATATGTGTTGTTGATTTTTCTTTTGCTGTGTTTCTCTGATTTGATTTATATTTGCATGATTGGTTGGAGTATGATATTTGTTCCTATGGCTATGCATGATGGCTGTATTTTGCTTTGGGACATGTGTACACGGACTATGATTGATATTGAGGACAGTATTGATTGGGTTTATGTTGGCTAAGGTTATGTATGATATTGAGACATGGTGTATTGTGTGTGCGTGTGTATGTTTGTTTGCTAGGAGCTTGTGAATCTGTGAATTATGATCTAAGAGCCAAATGAATATCAAAACCAGGTGATAAAAGGACGAAAACAAAATACCACTGAGGCCATCCAACTTCAAAGCTCTACAATGGCAATTGAGCTTTTGCAAGAGAAGAGGACGTTTTCAAGATTATGTTGAAGGGTCCCTCCCCCTTCTCCTTTTATTTATGCTGCATGGTGAGGCAGAAGACAAGGAGCCCATCTCTTGTCCGTCATTGCAGGAGTGGAGATGGTCTGCAATGTCTATTTTTCTTTGATATGGTCCATCATTCTGGTGAGGGGAGGGAGTGCAGGGAATGGGGAATGAATGTTTTGAATAGTTATTTATTCTTTGTATGTTTTTAAATCATGCAAACATGCAAGCCATGAGATTATGCTGACAGATGTCTTTATTCTAAGGAATGATCACACGAACATACCATGTAATTATTATATTTTATCTGAAATTTTACATTATCTAGAATGTACTATGAGTGGTAGCAATTAAGGTCAATTACTAACAGAAATTTGATCTCTTGACTATTTCATAGCAAGTGAGAAAGAAGGAAGGGAAAGCAATCGGAAATCAACACAAGCACATTCCAAAGTCTGCAATCATCTATTAAAATATAAACTACATCGAGGGATGGATCAGAAATTGTTTTATTATTGAAAAACATGAATGAGATTTTCAATATTTAAGAGAAGTTTAAGATTAATGCCTCTGAAGATTAGCTGTTGATTCTTGAGAAATTTATGTAGTTCAAGGTAGCAGTAAACAATTATATTTGCAAGCCTAAACTGAAACCTAGTCATAGGAGAAACATTTATCCTTGTTAAGCAAGTCACACTTTATTTTAAATGCTATCTGGAGTTTAAACCTCCTAATTGAAATGACTCAAGCACATTCCTTGTAACCGGATGATTTAGTGTCTTGATTGGAATTTAAATCCAATACATTAATATTTTACTATATATATATATATAGTAGCAACCTATTTTCAACAATTTGGTATATTTTAAAATTTAATGTTTTTATGTAGTAGTTATATCAATCAAATTTACCATAATGGTATAGTTGAATAAAAATACTATACTCATATATATCGTATCAAAATTAGTAATGTCATATATGAAAGTACTAATCTTAAGCTTTAGAATAATTAAAGACAACAATTAACATAATCATACATTTTATTAAATGGCTAAAATGAATCAAGAAAGACTAATTATCCAAGTAATTAATCAAGTTAAAGAAATCACTCTTAATTTGACCCAACTGATCTTAATTAATCACAGAATTGAGACCAAATGAAAAAAAAAAAAACTAGGATATTACAATAGTTCTAACAAAATTAGTACAACTTCCTCCATTAATAATCAAACTGCACACCTTGCCACCAACTAGACATCTAGTATGAAAGATATTTTCTCTTTACTCTAGGCTATCCTTCTTCACCTACAAATTTAAGGTACACCTAGCAACAAGAGATTCACCCGCACAGCATACTCCACATCACCATCAGAACAATCCTTCAAAGATGGCATACTATCATGATCAGAATCATCACCATGATCAGATTTCAGACACAATATCACCTTCCCAAATAACCATCATTCGCTTGTTTAGGCAATCAGCAACATAATGACCCAAATCCTAACACTGGAAACATTTATTATCTCTATGTCTAGTAGTAGAAGAAGAGGAAGAGGAATGAGGAATAACTTTCTTCTCAGTTAAATCCGAAACCATCTCCTTGGAATTGGAGCCATTAGTTTTCTTTTCTCATCATCACGAGACTATCTTGAACCCCATTTTAGTTGAAGTCGAAAATGGTTTTGATGCCTGCCATTTTTGTTGCCTTTCCACCTTCATTGCCATGCTTACCAAATCTTCCATCTTCACATAATAGTGTAATTCAACCACATCATCCATCTCCCTATTAAGACTACTAAGAAACCTTGCTATAGTTACCTCTGGATTCTCCTCTATATTGGCCTTGATCATAAGCATCTCCATCTCTTTATGGTAGTCTTCAACTGATTGTGAACCTTGAGTTAGCCTGTGCAACCTGTGATAGTAATAAAAAGGCATGAATTGCTTCCTCATGACACATTTCATGACACTCCAAGTCTCAATAGAAGGCTCTCCATTCCTTTACCTAGACTTCACTCACTCATCCCACCAAATTAGCGCATAATCAGAAACTCTACTTGGCTAATTGAACTTTCTTCCCTCAGAATAATTGTGGTATGCAAAAATCATCTCTATCTTCCTTTCCCACTTAAGTAGGCTTTAGCATCGTTCCTTCCCTTAAATGGTGGCATCTGCATCTTGATAGCATTCATGTTGTTGTCCAGTTGTCCTTTATTCCCAATCTTCATATTCCCAACTAAATCATCATCGTTAAACTCCATCAAGTGCTCAGGTAGGAATCATTGTGACGATATCGATTACTTGGAAGGAAATTGCCACCACCCTTGGGCTTAGTTTGTGACACCTCATTCAGCCGTATATCCATATCATCTAATCTGCTTTGTATTTGCTAAAAGGTTTTCTCCAGAAGCTGTATGTAAGATACTGTATTATCCTCAAGTGTCACTAGTCGATGTGTTGTGAGCCATTTGAACTATCGGCAAAGTGATAAAATAGACAACCTCACAAAGCACTCGCTCACGTGTTTTACTCAAAAATGGATACTTGTGTTTGCACTCAATATAGCTTTTACCCTCTTTTATACTCACCACTCTTGCCTTTTACCACTCTGAACCCTTTGTAAATGTTGCACTTAAAAAACCAAACAAACTCAAATAAGGTAAAGTCCCAAATAGTATTTAAATAGCACAAGAAATAATGAGATCAACTCAAAAGAGAAAAAATAAATGACCTAAAAGAGATAAAATAAAATAAAAATTTGAAGGACACAAGATAACAAAAAAATGAAAAATGAATCTGAATTTTTTTTTTTTTGCACAACTTTTTTTCTTAGCTTTTTTTTAAGCACTTCTTTTTTCCTTCTTTTATTTTTTCGCACATCTGTGCTTTTTTTTTTTTGCGTTGCTTTTTTTTTTAGCGCCTCGTTGCTTTTTTTTTTAGTGTGCTGCTTTTATTTTGGGTAAACTAAATATACCTCAAAGACAAAGTTGCAAGCAATGAAATTTCAAAATACTGGGACAACAAAATGCATTTTTTTTTTCAAACTGGAAAATAAATGAACGAAAATGAAATAGACCAAAATTGGAAATAAAAGAAAGAACCAACGTGAAATGAAGAACAATGATAAGAGAAAGATGCAATTCAACGTGAACAAAGGAAGAAAGAGCAAGAGAGAAATAAAAAAAGAGAAAAACATGAAGATGCAGCCGAAGAAAATTTAAGGATTTTTTTTTTAATAAGAAACAGAAATCAAAACAAAACTTGAAACAGATAAATAGGAATTTATCTAGTCCTGAAGCTCTGATACCAAATGATATGGAACCCCATGGATATCAAAATCCATAAATCTCAACACACAATTGATATGGAAGATAGGATTGAAAGCCAACTAAAATAGCACAAAGGAATCAATTTACCTTATAATCTTTTATCCAGCTTCCTGATGCAACAAGTTAAGGAAATAATTCAACCTCACTTGTACTCAGAGTTTCTTAAAAGAAACCATAGAAATTTCATTCAAACAGAAAATGAAAAGTGGCTACCAAGTATGGAGGTATTTATAACTTTTATTTAGGTTAAACTTATTTCCTAATCCTACTAAACTAGGCTCAAATTACTACACTAACAATTGGGCTTAACAAAAATAAAAATAAAACTAATAAACTAATAAACTAAATAAATCAGACTTGGCCCAACATGGCTGGAATATTGTCAATGCAAATTCACTAATAATGATATTTTGGGCTGCTATAATTGTCAATAGGAGTCTTGGCTAATTCTTGATGCATTTCTTCAACAAATGATTTGGCCAATCAAGTTTTCAAAATTATCTTGAATCCTCTTAGTTAATGCCCTTGTGATAGGTCCCATAGGCATGTTGCAATTCTCATATGTTCTTCCAGTGCTTAAATGTTCAATTTGCCTTTCTAAGCTCATATCACTATCAAAGGCCATAAATTAGAATTGAGGCTTTAGAAAATAGGCCCATGATGAGACGTGAGTGGATTGGGCGTAACCACTCCAATTATTGCGCCGCATTAATTGCCATTGAGGGGTTGTCATTAGATTTGGTGGAAAATTTTTAAAATTTAAAATTACAACTCCTTAACTTCTTATCGACAGAAACTATTATTCTAAGTAGGAGTTGTGGGGGGTATCATGTTAGCACCAAATTTTACCAAGTGTTATATTGTCGAACTGGCATTCGACCTGGACAGCCTAAGTATTGGTCAAGAAGTTTGGCATATCTAAACTGATAAAAGTGTGTACAAATTAACAAAGCTTCTGAGTTGTCAAGCAATATGTCGAAACTCATGGAGGCTATTTATGATAGTCTTAATATCCAAATTGGCAAGTCAACATTGATAAAGTTCTTATATTCAACGTTTGACAAGTCAAAGTTGGAGTTTGTCATTTAAGGCTTATAGAATTTTTTATCAAAAGGAGATTAAGCGGCTGAAGCTGAGGATGACTAATTCTCATGCTTGAGGTTTGACAAGTTGAAGTCGAAGTTTGTCACTTGAAGACTTAGAAAATTTTGAAAATTCCAAGGGGATTGTCATAGTGACTCTGAAGCAAGTGTTCATTGATTGATGGTTGTTGATGGTTTCCAGCAATTATTAACATATGCTTAGTGGAGGCATGACAAAGTGGTGACAAAGAGCGAATGACAAACTAAAAAAACTATCAAAGCCACGTGGACAACATCTAAAGGCAGCGGACAAGTGTCAAGATCCTAGAGTCTTATATTGTCTATAAACACTAGTTCTATACAAATTGTAAAGGGTTGAAATTTTTACTCAAACACTCACTCTTAAAATGTTTCCAATGACAAAATAGAATCCTGAGTTAACTAAGTAATTGTTCTTAACCAATTTCTTTGCTTTCTTAGGACTAGTCTATCTTTAATTTCTCCTTTTAATTCCTTTACATTTTCTATACTTATTCACACTTACATTTTTCAAACAATTTACATCTATAAGTTCTTCTTTTCTTTAATCTCTGAAACATTATATTCACACAATCACAACATAAATCACATTGCATTTCATTCTATCCTCATTCTATTAAAAACATTTGACACTCGATTCTTTTTTTGTGGAGAACCCAAGAGGAGTAGTTTTCGCTCCCTGAATCGAGATCTTGAAAAACAAAGGTTGTCATTCAAACTCTTAAATTTGTCGATAAATGCCTGTTTAGAGCAATTTGGCCTCTGCACAAGGAGATTGTCAATTATTTATTATTGAGATATAAGTGTCAAATTCTGCTATAAACAATCTGTTAACAAGATAGGGAATTTTACATTACAACATGATACCACTCCTCAAATGCATAAGCATATATGTTAAGCTGTAACTCAGGGGGCATGCTAATTTGTTGGAGTGCTATTTTGTTTATTGTTAGTTATGTTAAGAATTTTTTAAGAAGTGATTATTGTCACTCCTTATTGTTTATTATCATTCCCACTAAGTTGGGTTTTATCTTATTTTTGTAAAATGTCCTTCTCCTCTTTTTATAATTAAACTAGTAATCTAACATTATTTTGTTTCATTCTAACCCAAAAAGTCCCAAAAAAAATTATCATAAATTTTTAAAAATATATATTTCATATTGTTTTTGTTTATATGACTTTTTATGTTGTGTAAAAAAAAATTTATTTCCTTTTTAATATAAAACACAAATATTAAATGTAATTTTTCATATAATTAAGTATAAAAGATATAACTATTTAAAGTTTTTTTAATCTTCACATGACCTTATTTAAACATTTTTAGATATAATAATAATTTATTCTTTTATTTTAATATTATATAAATAACATAAGAAATTAAAATAGTTATGCATGTTATATATACAATTGTACATACCCAATATTTAACCATCTAGTGTTTACATAATTTATTTAACCCAATATTAAATAAACATAGTTACTAACATTCATGATATTGATATCTTGTAATTTTCAATCTATTAATTTTAAAATTTACGTTAAAAATGAAGGTAACATAATAGTATTCATCATATATTAAACTACTATATTATAATACCTTGATATACGTGACTCTAAACGAGTCTAGTACGGCCTTAGGTCCCCGCACCCACTTGTGTTGCAGGGAAGGTCCTAGATGTGTGATGTAATACCCTCATATTCAACCTAACACGCCTAGGATGCGCTTAAGTTAATTATTAGTCGTTACTCTTTTAGACCAGTTCTTACGTTAAACTCTTGAAAATACTTTAGTGAAAATACGAGTAAAATTTTCTTTTGAACTTAACTCAAAACACGAGCAATGCATACCTACTGAACCACATCACGTCTCTAGCGTAACAAGGAGAAAAATCACAGCAAGACATAGTCATACATAAAACACAACATCACAACACCACGAACAATTAAGATCATACTTATATATATATATATATATATATATATATATATATATATATATCACTAGTTAAACGTTCCACTTTGCATGCCCAAAGTATACAAGAAGAGAATTATATCATGCCCACTAACAAAAGTTGGGCTCAAAATATACAAGTCATCTATAATATCCATGAATAAAATGAAGCTACAACAAGCTAAATAAAAGACCTCTCCTCCCACTCCTCCTACTAGGTGCGCCTAGACTAGATAGCCTCTAATAAACAAAAAGCAAAAGAAGACTATCCTCTCTACTATATGTGCACAAGCACTCTTTAGAGGTTTGGTACAGCTCCTCCTCCTCGCTCCTGGAGGGAGGAAGATAACCAATCCAGTGGGCTAGCTCGTCGGTGTGGCAAGATGGTGGGCGGGCAAGCATGGCGACTCGCGGGTCGGGTAGCTCCTCCATGAACTGAGCTCCTTTTATCGGCTATGTGACCGTAGCCTCCCGTCGCTCCAACCTCCATCATCATAGGAACGGTGAGGGTAGAACCATCAGAAGAAACCTGGGTGGGTGAGTCCTTGGATGGGTCCAACCACAGCTCGGGATGGTGAGGTGGCGATAACGGCACGTAGATTCAGATGTCCTAGACAACTGGAGCAGAGGGAGTATGGCGGGTCTTCTCTTCGCTGGGCGGGCATGCTCAAAGATAAGGTCATCAAAGAACGGAGTAGCGGTGGAGAATTTGAAGCTGGTAACTGAGTATGCAAAGGGATGCTTCATGAAGACAAAAAGGTGGACAACACATCAACCCATGAAGTGATACGTCTAGTGACCAACGTCAAAGTGTATTTTCCAAGTGGGAGCATTAATGTAGATCACGAAGGTTGCCATCGACCTTTGAAGATGAAATGGAAAGAAAAGAAGAAGGGATGAGAAACTTATACAAAAATCTCAGGAGTTTTCGCCTCCTAATATGTGTCATCATCTACATCTTCAGGAACCTCAGGTTTTATTTTGAAAGTGTTGAGCATGTATAAAGTTCATTTATTTAGTTCCAAAAATATTATTAGTCGAGGACCGTGTCTTTTAGCATGAATCTTAATGCATGAGTGCAGCATACTAATTCATGGATGCATGCTAATGCCATAAGCAAAATGTCATGTCGGCATAACATGGAGAGTGCAAATTCTTCTAGCATGATCATTCTTCATTATTCTTTTAGGTGACTTAAACTTCTTATTCTCTTTTCTATGGGGCCACCCTAATATTCTCTCCTTTTGAGAGTTCTAGGTTATGAGCTCATACCTAAACTAGTCATCACTAGTCTATACTTATCCTCTTGATAAGCTAAATTCCTAACTCCCAGAGTGCGGGTTAGGGGGCATAGGATCACCTTTCATAACTATTAATTCCTGAAGTCTAAAGGGTCCTTTTTGATAATCTCTCATAACCTTTAATTCGAGGATTCTAGAGGATCACTTCCATATGTTTTATGTCACCTTAATATTGGCATGTTAATTAGAGATGCAATGTGAGCATGCAATCATAATTTATCATAAAACATATCATGTTCGTAATTCTCATGGATCATGTATCTCTACCAGTCAATCATAATCTTATCATGCCACAATATTATCATATCATTAATTCATATAAGCATATTATGAATCATCATCTTATAGTAGTAAACATACTCCTCCCATATGGGAAGTCAAGAACGGACCAACTAATGTATGCAATGCTCAATAGGATATATATATATATATATATATATATATATATATATATATATAAACGCATAATAGGGAATCATCATTCACACAATTCAACACATAAGCATATAGAGCCACCAATCCACTTTATCTTATTTATAACTCACTTATTTGCACTTTTGGGGCTCTGGTAATCGATTACATGTGTGGTAATCGACCAAGAAAAACTTTATAGGGCTAAAGAGCATCCTGGTAATCGATTACATGGACATGGTAATCAATTACTAGAACCAAAAACTTGTTCTAGGCATGAAGAACATCATGCTAATCGATTACATGAACTAGTAATCGATTACCAAGACTAAAAACTTGTTATGGATATGAAGAACATCCTAGTAATCGATTACCAGAATCCCTGAATTAAAATCAAAGTTTTAACACATTTCAAGTTACTCTTTCACTTCAAGATCATTTTAGAACATCATTCTAACATTCCTTTTGAAATCAAGTTCACATTTTACAAATCAAAATCAACATTGTATCATGGCTAAAACACATTCAATAGCCATGATCAAGATTTCCATTTTAAAATACAAGGACAAGTCTTTGAGCTCTAGGAATTTAGGTGATGACAAGAATAATAAACATGCTATGCAAACCTTATTTTAGCTCTTTATCATTATAAGGTGATAACTTGGAAATATAAATATGATATGCAAGACTTGAAATGTAAATATGAGAATACAAGCTCATTTTTAAATCTTCAAAGTTTAGGTGATAACTTGAAATATAAACATGGAATGCAAGACTAGAAATTTAAACATGGAAATGCAAATCCATTTCTTTAGTCTTTAAGGTTTAAGGTGATAACTTGAAAATAAACATGATATGCAAGGCATTTAAATATAAACATGATATGCAAGAGCTTGAAATATAAACATGATGCAAATCCATTTTTATATCTTGTTAGAGCTCATTTTAAGACTTTAAAGAACTAAACTCTCAACCCCAATCAATCTTAACAAAATGGAAATGAGTTTTAGAGTCTTTTGACACTATGGTTCCAAGAACCTCATTTCTCTAGACTCACCATCAAGCTCAAAGAAAACCAACAAAGATAACTAATAATGAACCATTTCCACACTCTTGTGAACCAAAAATCAAGCCTTGAGCTTTAGAGGTCCAACACATGATGGTTCCACAACTAAACATTAAGAAACCCTTATCATCAAGCTATGGCCTTGAACATCAAAGAAAGGAAAATATTTCAAAAGAACCAACAAGTATGCTACAAGCATCATTCTCTAAAACTGAAAATAAGTCAAACCTTGGGCTCTAGAGGTCAAGCACATGGTGGTATCAACCCCACCATCAAGATCTCTCATCATCAAGCCATGGTTTTCAATCATCCAATAACAACAAAATCGAAAAAGAAAGAAAGAAAAAGGAAGATTCAAACCAAAAAGGGAAGAACAACAACAACAACAACCCAATCATTCAATACATCATCAACAAATCTAAAAATGGAGAAAATAAATAAGAGGAAAAACTCAAAACCAAAATCCCTACCAAGTTGTTTCTTTGGTTGAAAATGAGGAAACTTGATCTTGAAAATGGAAAGGTTATGTGTTTGAGAGTTGTTCTAAGGTGGAGGGGTGGTGGTTTGAGATTGAGAGGAGGTTAAGGATGGTGGTGGAAGAGGAAGAAGATGAGAGTTTGAGTTAAGAGAAAAGAGAGGATTTTTTGCCACTTGATGAGCAAGATGCAATAAAAAAGTAAATGGTAAAGTGTGTGAGTTCCTTTGAGTGTATTATGGTTTATGAAAATTAAAACATGATAGGAAATTGGATGAGGGAGGCTACGGCCTCTTGGCCCTTGGGGGAGGGAAATTTTCATTTTTCATTTGTGCTAGGACATAGGTTTAGAGATAGATTTGATTAAGGAATGAGTTAAGAATTGGTAATTGGGTGTTTGGGTTTGTAATCATGTGTTTAAAGCTTTTCAAGACATGATTAAGAGTGGTCTTTCATGCTTAGTTTGAATTAAACTTCATTAGTTTGAAATTCAAACTCCAACATATTTCCTTGATTTAGAGAATTAGAGAGAAAACTACTATTTGACTTGATATGACATAATGTCTTTGATTAAGAAGGGAATTTGAACTTTCTTAATCAATTTTAGGCCTTAATTAACCTCAAACAATTATTTAGACTCAAAATTAATAGATAAAATTAATTTATCTTTAATTAGAGCCTAATATTGCCCATATTTCCATAACCATTTAATTAAGCTTGTTTCGCACCAAACAAGGGTAAAAACATAAATTCACACAAGAACTCCAGGGACCACCCGGACTTTTCAACATCATGCAACACTTATAATTAACATTTTCAAACTCCAGGTGATGGCCAGGTTCGTCTCACTTAATCCGCGTTAAATTACCCTAAGGGTACTTTGGTAATTTCACTTATGAGAAAAACCAGGAAATTGAGATTTTCATCTCTAACACACCCAGACACACTTAATCCCCTTCAAATATTAGAATAACCCCTTTAGGATAATCTAGCTGGCCGTCCTGAATTTCTGGGCAGAATGACCTCAGGGGCATTTTGATTATTTTCGCACTTGGGAAAATCGCGCGTTACACGTGAAAGGCCAAAGGGGGTAAGGCTAGAGTTGCCTAGAATTATGCAAACAGCTCACTGCAAAGAGTTTAAGTCGCTATAGTGAGCAAGTGAGAAAACCTGCCCTTTTTTATGAGCTAGTTTCGCCGCATTGAGGTATGTTCAGCAGCGGTCCGATGTCAGCACAATAGAAAACAATGCAGTTTTGGATAAGTGACCCCCTCCCCAACGTTTACCCCAAGGCTCGGGTTTCTCAGAAATCAAAAACACTTGATTCCCAAACACCCTTCCTCTCCCCTCTCTCAATCTAACCCCAAATCTTCATCCTCCAAGGATCTACGGTAAGAGATTTATGAGGTTTTGTTATCTCCTTCCCCTCCACTTCATGTTCTGGGTTGTTTGTTTTCTCCATTGTTGTCAAATGAGAGTACTTCTCCAATGTTGTTAGAGTTAGATTAGAGCTATCTAGAGATTGTTAAAGTTTAATCTAGAGTTTTATGGCTTTAATGGGAGATATTGGTTCCATCTATACTCCAGAGCATGGTCACCATTCCTTTCTCCTCTCCAAATGAATGGGTTCAATCCTGTGATCCCTATGTTGATCATTAGGGCTATTTTCCTTAGAGTTTAGCATAAATGCATGATTTAGAGACTATTTCAAAGAGATTAGAGATTATTATTGCTTTACCAAGTTTATGAAAATGATGATTTTTAATAAGAGCATGAAATAATTGTTTAAACGTAAACTCATGGAACTATTGTTGCTAACATGATTTTATAAAGAGCCAGAGTATGATTATGATTTCATTTAGAGATTTTATGAATTATCATGATGGTTTCAAGAGTAGAGTATTTATGTATGATAGAGTTTTATACCCAAAGAAAAGCCCAAGGTAACGTTTTAGACAAAATAAGTATTTTTATGATTTAGAGACTATAAGGTAGTTATAAAGAAACAAACAATGAGTTAACGACTTAGTACCAAGTTGTCCTAAGAGGATAGTCTCACAGAGCAAGGAACAAAACCTCGTTAGGTGTCCAATTTAGGTCCTTAAGGGATCATAGAGCAAAGAATTTGTTATGCCATGGTTGACATGTATAATGAGAGAATATATATTGTTTTGCAATGCATAACCAAAGATCCTATTTTTCTATTAGAGTACTTATATGTATGTTTTCTAGAGATTTCTATTTGAGTTTTTATGTTTATACTCATGGAAATGATTTTAGATATTATTGCATTATCAGGTTTTATGCATATATATATATATATATATATATATATATATATATATATATATATATATATATATATATATACCTTTGTTATTGTCCTATGAGAGGATTACAGGTGAGGGCTTACTCATTTTTTAGATGAAACTCACCCCTCTCCCCTTTCCCATTCCAGATATAGTAGCTACTGTGGATCCTCTCATCCGTCTTCTCCCCAGTAGAGTCTTTTAGTTGGTGAGCTTTTCTTGGGAGTGAAGTACTTTTGCATTTTGTATAGAGATAAAGTGCTCCAGTATACATTGTGAGTAAGGTGCTGGACCATAGAGTTATTGCATTTTTATATACCATGATTCATATTTATTTTGTATTTACATGGTTATAAATTTCATGGTTATTTTATATAGAGAGCAACTCCCATATTTTTGTAGTGCAAAGACATATTAAGAGCTTGATTATGAAATTAATTATGATGATTTGATTTTCTCTAGAGAAAGAGATTTTTGGCAGAGATGGATTTATGTTTTGATAAATGGATTTCATGATTAAAATATGCATATAGAGAGACTAAAAGTCACGAGACTTACGTAGGGATGAGATTTCTTACGTGTCGATGACGTTCCCAAGTCGGGTCATGACATATATACTATTAAAATATGAAAAATTATATTAATATTTTGTGATGCATCAGGTACACACGTCAACGGACAAGTTCCGTACGGCCCAGTCCCAGGACCCACCCGTGTTGCCAGGAAAGTCTCGGATGTGTGAAGGGCCAAGGGGTACAACTTGGGTGTTGTTGCTAGGATTCTACAGGCATTACTATAGCGAGTTGTGCTCACTCCAGTAGCCGGTAAGCCAAAAGGCTCGCTCAGCGAGTGTGAGTTGCAGGAAGCTTGCTACAGCAAGCTTTACTTGCTCCGCGAGGCAAATGTCAGCATAGTAGAAAATGATGCAATTTTGATAAGTTGGATCTCCATCCTATAAAACACTCCAAGCTTGAGCTCTCTTGGCAGAAACCGAACCCTAACCCCTCAAAGGAGCTCTCCTTCCTCCTCCCTTTCTTCTTCCATCAAATCCTCCTTTTTCAAAGATCAAAGGTAAGGGTTTATGTTGGTTTTGTCATATCATTCCTCTCCTTTTCATGTTCCATGGTTTGGGCTTGTTGTTTTTCTCATTGTTGTCAAGTGGGGTACTCCCCAATGTTGTTAGACTTATTTTAGAGATTATCTAGAGATTAATAGACTTTGATCATGGGTTAATGTTGCTCTATGGCAGTTGTTATTATCATTCCAAGCTCCCAAGGTCAAGTTGGTGGTGCCCACATACTTTTGACTTCTAACGGTGAGTGGATTCAAACTCATGACCTTATTTTCAGCCATTATAAAAATGTTTTATGCATGATGATTGTTAAGAATGAAATTAGAAATGAAGATATGTATGGAGATGAATTTACAAGTAGAGATGTGATACAAATGTGATTTTGCAAACATGTCCAGTTTGAAAGAGTTATAAATCTCTTGATTTTAGCATGAAAATGTATTTTAGAAAATCATAGAACCATGATTGATGGATTACATGTTATGGAAATGTTTTATGTAAACCTCTAAGAGATTTATTGCAAGAATATATGATTCAATAAGTTGTTATTTTGTTAAACAAGTTTAAAAGGTTATGATATCTTTATGCTTCAAGACTTGAGATTTCAAATATGATTTAGAGTATCAGTTAAGATATTTTGGCAAAAATGTAAACAGTATGACTTAATTTCACGAATAGAGATGCTACTATAATGTCAAGCTTTTAAGATTATAAACATTTCCATTTCAAAGTATGATATTAGAGTTATTGAGTTATGAAAAGAGGTTGGCTGAGAAAAGAGATTTTAGAAATTTAGTTTTTACCATACTCAGAAGTATGGAATTCAATATGATTCGTAACAATTGCTAATACATATTCTGTGGACTGAAATCGAATGCCTACAAAGATGATCCCTTGGGCATGATTTCAGAGTCAAGTTATCCTAAAGTTAGATTATTAGAGTTATATGAGTCCAAAGCTTTTAGAGTTTCAGAAGTTTAGATTTAAATGATTTTATGTATATTAGAGATCTTATAATTTCAAGAATAGAGTAATTATATGATAGAGCTTTAAACCTAGAAAAAAAGCCTAGAGCAGAGTTTTAGTTTTAGAGAAATGATTAATTTATAATCTAGAGACTAGGTGATAGCTAAAGAGAAACAAATAGTGAGTTAACGGTTGAATCTCAATCGTTAACCTTGGTATCAAGTTGTCCTGAGAGGACAATCTCATAAAGCAAAGAATGGAACCTATTTAGGTGTCCAAATTAGATCCCTGATAAATCATAGAGCAGAACATTTTTAGTTCTTGGAGAACCATAAAGTAGATATTTTTGTTTCTCTATTAGAGTACTATTATTTATATTTTCAAAGAGTATTGATGCTTTTCAAAGAATAATTGATTTAAGAGCTGTGATATATATGTCAGAAAATGATTTCTTGATAAAGTAAGAATTTAGAGATGCTTTTCTACGAATTCATAAATATAGAGATATCTTTCTATATAGATATGCACATAAATATCAAATGGTTTATGATCGTTGCATGCATATTGCATTATATATCCTTGGATGTACCATATGGGTGATGAGTGAGAGCTCACTCACTAGTTCGTTGACTCACCCTCCCATTCCTCCTCATAGTTGCAGGTCCAATGTTGCTTAGCCTCCTGTTAGCAGACGTAGTTGTTCTCAATGGTGAGTCTTACTTTGGAGTAAGGATTAGTTTAGAGTCTTGTTTGAGTATAGTGCTCCAGGAGATGTCCTGGTAGGATCAGGAGCCATGAATAGATTTTCAGATTATGTATTTAATTTTAGTATTTGAACAATCATGTACATGTTTCAGTTTACAAGTATGAAATGAAATTTTATTGTTTGATTAAAGATATGTGTAAGCTAAATATGAAATTATGATTCAGTTCATAAGTTAAATTGATTTTAGAGTATGATTAATATGTTTTAGAGCATCGAATATCAAGTTTTAAATAAAGGTTTAGAGGAAGTTATGTTTTTAGAATGCAAAGTTATTATTTTATGCGTATAGAGAGACTCGGTCACGAGGCTTACGTGGGGATGGGATTCGTCATGTGCCAAGTCACATTCCCTGGTCGGTCATAACAAAATGGCGATATATTGTCACGACAATTGTTATATAATTTACTACATTAATAAAAAAATTTATTACACGGCCGGGTTAGTGCTATATGTCAAAAAAATTATTAAACTATTTTCATTTTTAATGAAAATAAGTATTGAGCAACAACAAAGCAAATTTTGTTAAAATATTTTGTAAAAAATGATTTATATGAATTTCTTGAGTAACAAACGGAGGTTTCTCATTATAAATGTAATCAATTTTTTATTGTATTTTTCATATTATCATGATCTAACATGATATAAGACTAATTCAAAGAGTTCAGAAGTTTTAAAGTATGAAAAATAGCTCAGAAAATGAGTTATAGTATGTGAGACTCGTTAGAAAGTGAGATGGTATGTAATAACTCAAGTCCACTTGTCCCTAGATAAGCCTAGTATGGCCTTAGGGTCCCTTGGGATCCACCTTGATGTTGGGAAGGCCCCAAATGCGCGTAAGTACCCAAAGGTGTAGAAATAGTGTTTCAGACTGCTATAGTGGTAGTTGGGGTAGTGGCACCATTTGAGGCCCACTAGAGCGGCTATCGCAGTTATGGTTCTAGGGGGCTGCTATAGTTGTAGACCATTATAACGGTAACAGATCATCTCGTGGTACCTTAGCCACTGAGACTACTATAGTAGTCATGTGTTCCTACGCCATGATGTTTTTCCCTATTAAGGGCTATAGCGATGCTCAGATATTAGTATATGTCAAAACGATGCAGTTTCATTAAAACAATTCCCAATGCTATATAAACCCATCCCTAAGCTCAAGAAACACACCTTAGCCACCACCCAACATCCTCTGCACCTCTCTCTAGTGTTTCTCTTCTGTTCCTCCTCCTCCTCAAGCTTCAGATAAGTGATTTTAGGGATTTTGCTAATGTTCTTCCCATGTTCTTCTAGTTTATTGGTTAGGGCACTGTCGCCATAGTTTTCTAATAACATCTTCCGTCCTGTCATTCCTAATTCAGTCTTCAGTAAATTTATCGTTTATGGTTTCTTTATACTCTTTGGAAGTTCCTGGCGTCATTCCTACTCCCTAGAGTCAAGTTATCATTAGAAGCGCACTCCGGCTACTAACGATGAGTGGGTTTAAGCTCATGGCCATATTTTTTGTCATTATTAATACTTTCCTAGCAGTATATAAATTGTTTATGAAATTCTAAAATAGTTTATTTAAACACGTGCTTTCACGGATTATGCCAATTTCAAAAATTATCATTTTCCATAGTTGTCATGGAAACTTATTAGAAAGCTCATAGGACTATACTTGTTGCATGTATGTTTTAGAATTATTTTTCTTAGTTTAGAAAATATATGAACCCTAATTTAGTATGAATATTAGCTTTTAGCCATTTATTAGTGAGAAACGAACTGTGAGTTAATAGCTACATGATTGTTAGCCATGGTACCAGTGGTCTGCCTAGGACTAGCTCAACCCTAGTTTCAATAAGGAACTGAGTGTGGTGTCCACATTATGAGACCTAGTTAGGTGCCCTTCAATTTCAGTTATCAATTCAGTGCAATAATTTACTCATTTTAATGTTTCTCTATTAGTTACTGTTTATGAATTCAGTTTAAAGTATTGTTTTTAATATGGTTATACATATTTAAATATTAAAGTGTTTTATGCAAGCATGTATATTATGTATTATTTTATTGTTATTCCATGTGAGTTGTGAGTAAAAATCTACTCACCAGTTTTGATGGATTCACTCCTTTTTTCCTCCCCTATAACTATAACTACAGATTCAGTTACATCATAGGATCCATCTCAGGATAAGTGCTGTAGCTTATTTTGGTGAGTTTCGCTTTGGAGTGAAACTTAATATAGGTTCATGTTAATTTTAGTGGTGCTCTAGTAATCATGTAGGCAAATTTGAACATACATAGTTTAATGATTATTTATTTTGACCTTGAGTTATTTTATTAATTATATTTAGCTATGGCCCAAATTAGTACCACTCAATTTTATGTCCAGGATCTATGTTATGGGACTACGGATTTATGATTTTAAGTTGAAATTGACTTATTTGGTCCTGATTTAAAATACATATTTGGAGTTTAAATTAGACTTTGAAACGTATATATATTATTGTAGGCCTGCTAATGTAGTTCGATGAGAACACTACAATCTATTTCAACAAGCATTAGAAAATAAAATCAAAAGGCCTCATTCGAGAGCGTCATTAACCAACTCGTCAGATAATGCTTACTAACACGGTCATTAAATACTTTAGCTTTACATTCCACCAGGAAAACACTATTATGCTCCATTTATTTCTTATTAATAGTCACTCTTTAGAAAATTAGATCATTTTAATAAATTAAAAAGTTAATATATTTACCTGTAATTTATAAATAGATACATTAGCTAATGTACCAAAATAACATGATTTTTCAAAAACAAGCAATAATCATGTTAGACTTGTGTGCGTGACCAGTTGGATATTTGCTTAAGTCCCGCTCATGATACCTGGTTAATTTCCTCCTCAAACAAATTTGGGAACTAGAGACTTTCATGTAAAGCTTGCTCTTGCTTGGACCCTTCCAAAGTCAAATCATAGTTGCTCCAGGTAGAGTAATTTACTACTATTGATTAAACACTCGCTTAAGTCACATCATTATTTAGGTGATTTGGATTGTTTGACTATGCTAAGGTCATCGTGAAGGGTTACCAGTAATTTGCCACCAAAGCTTAATTATGATGGCATTAGGAACTAAATTAATTGAAGCTAGGGTTACCATCAAATTTGGGAAAAACCATTTGAATTCGTCGTTGGGGAAATTTTGTCTCAAAATTAGCCACGTGTCAAGGATGTGACAATAGATAAAAAAATTATATTAAAAACTCAGCAAAAAGACTAAATTACATGTTTAGAAAAGTAAGGAATTGAGTTGAATCATCAGAAGCTAATTGATTAAAAATAAATTAATAGAAAATTGAACTACCAAAAGTACCCACATGGATAAGTCCCTTCGTGTGAAGTATCACCTTCCTCCCCACCCTCTAACATTATTATGTTATGATATTACATATTTCCATTATATTGGATACCAAAATCATAAGTAAATTTAGGATTTGCCGTGTTCAATGAAACAAAGGCCTTTTCAAAGAAGCCAACCTAAATGAGCCTCGATGTCGGTCACCTTTCAAGATTGGGAGGCTGGGCTTGTAAATTTCCCAAGAAGCGGCGGTCTCTTGGTCACATACTAGAGTCCTTAAATGCTCAAGTATCGTGATTGCCCATGGCAATTTGCATTTTGAGCAACCGTCATGTGGAGCACTCTTAGATTAGCCAGGTCACCTATTTCACCTGGTAAAGCGCAAGGCCCAAACATTATGAGATATCAGATAACTGATAGAAATAAGTCCCCTAATACTATGAAAGTTTATAAGAGGAAGAAATTCAAGGGGATTAGAGGCTTACGAGAGACTTAGTCGGTAATGAAAAGGATTCAAGTGGGGTCCATAGTGAGAGAGAAGAGTTAATAGTTTTGTGGAGTGAAAGATTTTAGGAGTAGTATACGTATTTTTTTATGGTAGTATTTATTCAATTGTAGGTAGGGGAATAAGATAGGCAATTAGTTCTAGTTGTTAGGGATTGGGAGTGAGAGAGCTACTTAGTGCTCTATCCTTTCTTTTGTAAGTGCTTACAGCTATATCTAATTCTATTCACAAATACTTGTCTTTAGTATTATTACCTGCATCTTATCGGATATTTGCTGCGTTCCTACATTCTATCAATTGGTATCAAGCTCCATCCTTGGTAGCTGTGAGGGCCTTTTTCACGTGAACGCTACACAATGGAAGATCAGGTTGCTGACCTGAACAAAATTAGATTACGTGATGCATTTGCTAGAGAAGGATGATCGACGCTAACGCAACGGCCAGTCACCACCACGAAGGCCGTCACCCAGTGTAGATGCGGATGATCGTGGATTGGGGGTTCTAGAGGGGACTAGGGGAGACACCACACCACTTCTCTTCGCAGCGAGCACCGTGACTCGAGGTCCAGGGACCGCGAATGAGGGCTCCCCCCGTCTCTCGTTGGTCATTCTTGCCATTGGGAGCGACCGTCGTGGCCCAACCGTTCCGCGATGACGACATCGAGACCAGGCCAGGCGTCGTGCTCCTGACCGACGTATGGAAGTTCCGATCTTCAAGGAGAAGATGTTTCGGATGGCTGTAAAAATAGAACTTTATTTTTGCATCAATGCGATTGAGGCTGAAAAGAAGTTTGAAGTTGTAATGCTGGCGCTAAAGGGAAAGCGCTATCCTGGTTCCAAGTGTGGGAGGAACAAACTCACTTCCCTTCATGGCGCGGATTCGGCGAGCCATCACCCGGCATTTCCAGCAGGGGTGATCAAGGATCCGTAGGCCCTTGCTCCATCTACGACAAACAAGCACGGTGCTGGAGTACATCGAAGCCTTTGAAAGAATTTCCGGTCCCATGCGCAATGTTGACAAGGAGATGCTAAGAGGGATTTTCATTAATGGACTGCTGGTGGGTTACGGCAGAGATAAAGAGTTTGGAATTGGGCTCTTTGGCTGAAGTCAAAGACAAGGCCCTCATGTTGGAGGAAAGAAACAAGGAGTGGAAAGGGGGTGGTGTTGGACCATCAATACGGATTGGGCCACTCTAAAGGCCCAATCATGTATAAGAACCCGCTATTTCCTTCCAGAAGCAACATGAGCAACACGCATAATCCACCCACACCACCAAGTGCACCGATGAAGCACTCGAACCCACAAACAAGGGCAAAGCATGACGTCTCTCCAGGAAGAGCTCTAGAAGCGGCGTGAGGGGTTGTGCTTCAAATATGGAGAGCGCTAGGATCGCGAGCACACATGCAAGCTCCGTCATTATCACCTGGCTCTGGTGGAAGATTCTGAGAAGGAGGAGGACGATTCGCAAAGGGTGATGAGGTTGAGACGGAGGAGCTCGGACCCCGTTCGCCATGAAGTCTCTTCATATCACTCTTAATAGCTTGCAAGGCTTCATCACCTCCAACAAATCATTCAAGGTCCATGGGAGGGTAGCTGGCTCCAAGGTGATAGTGTTGGTGGATCCAGGAGCCGAAACAAATTTCATCTTAGCTTCCTTGGTTGCTCAACTAAAGCTACCAAAACATGATCTACCATTTACGGTGGAAGTGGGAACCGGCGAGGTCCATCAAGGGTTGGGTCTTTGTCAGAATTTGGCCATAGAGATCCAGGGAATTTCCATCACTCAATCTTTCTTTGTTTTGGGGTTGGGTAGTGCGGATGTGGTCCTGGGATATGAATGGATTGCCAGTTTGGGCGACATAAGGGGGAATTTCTAGAAATCATGTCTCCAATAGAAGATAGGGGAGGAATGGAGGGGTATCCAAGGCGATCCTTCTGGGAACGACCAATGCTTCGTGGAGATCCACACTGAAGATGTTAAAGGCTGACGGAGAGGTTTACTACGTTACCCCATGTTTGCAAAATTACAGGAGGAATATGGGGAACAAGAGAAGAGAGTGGAAGTAATACCCGAAGACATTAAAGAACTACTCCAACAATATGATGATGTCTATCACCTCCCTGAAGGACTACCCCTCAACGCACTCATGATCATTCCATTAATCTGAATGAGGGAGCAGCCATACCCAACATTAGACCTTACAGGGTACGCATACTTTCAAAAAAATGAAATTGAAAAAATTATGGGTGAAATGTTATCTTCAGGGATCATCAGGACCAGCACAAGTCCATATTCAAGCCCAGTTATATTAGTACGCAAGAAGGACGAGGGATGGCATTTCTGTGTGGACCATCGCGCCTTGAACAAGATCACTATTCCAGACAAATTCCAGATCCCTATAATAGACGAGTTGCTGACGAATTAGGAGGGGCATATTTTTTTTCAAAATTGGACTTGAAGTCAGGTTATCACCATATCAGAATGAAGGAGTGTGGTGTGGAGAAATAGCTTTTCGTACACACGAAGGGCACTATGAGTTCCTAGTTATGCCGTTCGGGCTAACTAACGCCCCTTCTACTTTTCAGGCACTTATGAATATGGTTCTAAAGTCGTATCTGGCAGTTGTCTTAGTATTCTTTGACGACATTCTAATCTATAGCAAAACAAAAGGGAGCACAAGGAACACTTGACAAAAGTGCTAGATTTGTTGCATCAGCATCAGCTCTACATTAATAGAAAAAAATGCTCTTTCTTTTAGCCTGAGGTTGAGTATTTGGGGCACGTGATATCTGGAAAGGGTGGCAGCTGATTTAAAAAAAATTGAAGCTATGATAGCTTGGCCTATCCCTACTAATCTAAAAAGGCTCAGGGATTTCCTGGAATCACAAGTTATTATAGAAGGTTTGTTTGAGGATATGGAAAAATTGCATGGCCATTAACCCAACTCCTAAAGGGTGATTGTTTCAAGTAGAATGCAGAAGCACAAGAGGCCTTTGATCACTTAAAGAAAGCTATGACCACTCTTCCAGTTCTAGCAACTCCTAACTTTGAAAAGGTGTTTGTGGTTGAAACAATGCGTCGGGCAAAGGTCTAGGAGCAGGTGTAATGCAGGAGGGCAGACCTATTGCTTTCATAAGTCAAAAGCTACCAGAGAGCTCAACAAAAGTCAGTATATGAAAGGGAACTCATGGCAATTGTGTTGGCTGTGCAAAAGTGGAGACATTACCTCTTGGGTAGGAGGTTTATTATCTATTCAGATCAAAAGAGTTTGAAATTTTGGTTGATCAACAAATAATGGGAGAAGGGCAGCAAAGGTGGATCACCAAGTTGCTAGGTTTTGATTTTGAAATTAAGTACAAAGCTAGCAAGGAAAATGGAGCTGCTGATGCCTATCTCGTAGAACCAGTTTTGATGCCATCTCTTCAGTAACATTCCAAACTTGGAGGGGCTGGAAGATGAAGTCCAGGCAGATGAGAAGCTAAAATCCATTCTACAAAACCTTATTCAAGGTGCAGAGGTGCCAGATGGGTATGAATTAAAAAGAGGGAGACTTTATTACAAGGGGCGGATGGTTGTTCCTAGGAATTCACATCGGATTCCTATAATCCTCCAAGAATTTCATGATTCAGTTTTAGGGGGCACTCGGATTTTCAGGACCTACAAGCGAATTTCTGGGCTAGTTTGGTGGGAGGGCATGAGGCAAACGATTAGAAATATATTCAAAGGTGTGAAGTTTGCAAAGAAATAAATATCAATCCTTATCTCCAGCTGGCCTTCTCCAACCTCTACCAATCCCTTCTAAAGTATGGGAAGATATATCCATGGACTCCATAGGAGGACTTCCAAAAAGCCAAGGTATGGATGCTATCCTGGTGGTTGTGGATAGACTTTCTAAGTTTGTCCATTTTTTGGGATTAAGTCACCCCTATTCAGCCAAAGATGTGGCAAACCTCTTCATTAAGGAGATTGTAAGATTACATGGATTTCCCTCTTCTATAGTGACAGATCGTGACAAGGTATTTATGAATTCTTTCTAGATAGAATTATTCAAACAAATGGGTACCAAACTGAAGTATAGCTCAGCCTATCATCCTCAGACGGATGGACAAACCGAGGTAGTAAATCGGTGTTTGGAAACCTATCTCAAATGTTTTTCCAGGACTAAGCCGAAACAATGGAGCAGATGGCTATCTTGGGCTGAGTTATGGTTTAACACTACCTTCCATTCTGCTCCAATACTTCTCCTTTCAAAATTCTGTATGGAAGGGAACCTCCTGTGTTGGGGGAGGTGACACCTTCAGATGTTGAAGAAGTTAACCAATTATTGGCTAAGAGGAATTCCATTTTGGATGAATTAAAGTGGAATTTAACCAAAGCCTAAGCCAGGATGAAATCTCAAGTGGACCAGAAAGAAGAGAGGTTGAATATGAGATTGGAGACATGGTATACTTGAAGATTCAGCCTTATCGATTGAAGTCATTGGCCAAGCGTGTTAACCAGAAATTGAGCCCCCGATTCTATGGCCCTTTTAAGATCATGAACGGGTAGGCAAGGTGGCCTACAAGCTACTTCTTCCTGCTGACTCCTTAGTGCATCCTGGATTCCATGTCCCATTGCTAAAGAAATGCCTCAGTTCTAATGTCCAATGTCAACCTCTACCTCAAGGCCTAACTGAGGAATGGGAACTCAAGGTTGAACCAGCTGAAATAGTGGCAATTCGTACTAATGACCAAAGGGAGGAAGAGGTGCTGGTTCGTTGGAAGGACCCCCCAAAATGTGAAAGTACATGGGAATTGGCTGCTGACATGCAACTGCACTTTCCACAATTCCACCACCTTGGGGACAAGGTGGTAGTTCAAGAAGAGGGTATTGATAGAAATAAGTCCCCTAATACTATGAAAGTTTATAAGAGGAAGAAATTCAAGGGGATTAGAGGCTTAACTGGACTTAGTCGGTCACTGAAAAGGATTCAAGTGGGGTCCATAGTGAGAGAGAAAGAGTTAACAGTTTTGTGCAGTGAAAGATTTTAGGAGTAGTATACGTATTTTCTGTTATGGTAGTATTTATTCAATTGTAGGTAAGGGAATAAGATAGGCAATTAGTTCTAGTTTTTGGGGATTGGGAGTGAGAGAGCTACTTAGTGCTCTATCCTTTCTTTTGTAAGTGCTTACAGCTATATCTAATTCTATTAACAGAAATACTTGTCTTTAGTATTATTACCTGCATCTTATCGGATATTTGCTGTGTTCCTGCATTCTTATCAATAACCAAGACGACCAAGCCTTCCTATTGAAGCAGGTATCTCTGCCAACATAGAACAGGAACTGAGTCTTAGTATTTCCAAATTCATCAAGTTTCCAATTTCTTGGGGCAGCACTGAAAACCTGCTGCACCTAGTAACACTGAGCTTCTGGAGGGAGGTAATACCAGAGAGCCCAGCAGGAAGTTCCACTAGATCTTTGCTATAGTCAATACTCAATTCCTCTAGATTTGGCAGTGAATGTGAGACTGGGATGTTGTCACTTTGGAAAGCCTGACTCGTATTACACATATAAAGGGACAATTTCCTTAGATTGATCAACTTGCCAAGGAAAGGAACTGAAATCTGTTGCAGTCTGATTGTTTTCAGGCTGGATAGAGACCCAAGCAGCTATGAATTGTTTAATTCAGAAAAGTGGAAACCATCATAATTGGTGACTAACAGAACTTTCAGTTTACTCATTTTCTCCATGAACTCCGGTAAGCTGTACTTGTTAGTACGGAGATTTAAAATTAGAACCTCAAGTACTTCTACTGATAGCATATTGCACCAGTCTGGGGTGTCCATTTCATCTGCAGAAACATTTGATTTGATGCTGAGTGTGGAATTAATGGTAGATGACTGAATCTTTCTTTCTTGTTCTTTTGTGTGTGTGTGAGCAATGCTGAAAATGTACATGCAATTTATAAAGAAGTGGTTAACTGACCAATTGATAAAGACAATGTGCGGGCCATTGCTTGTTGCTGGTTCTGAAGTGGCCAATCATTTTCATTTATGTCAAAAATCAGCCTTTTTCTTTGTTCATTTTGTTCCTGCCTGGCTTGATGGATGGCTATCTCTCTAAGAAGATCATGCTCCATGAGAAAGTGGTGATTGTAGTAATTGTCTGCATCACTTGTCACTTCCCAGCTGGTTATTGGATAATGAGAAAAAATTAGGTGCTAGAAAGACAACCATATCCCTAAAACATTCTATATATTAGCGTTTTTCTATTTCTTTATCTCCAGAATGATGACTACACGAGTCTAAAACTAGAATTAAATTAATGAGCCATAAGATTAAAATTATGCAGTCATTGTATCTTGTAACAACAAGATTAACAAAGAGTCGTTTGGTTAACTCGTGGACATTGTTCATGGCATCTATGTCCCCATCTTCTAGTTCATATAGTTCTGTCCACATGTCAATAAGAGCAGCAACGGGTATCTTTTGGTCTTCAGGAAATAATCCTAGGTCCATGAAACATTCCTTGATGATAGGCCTATCTTCCAATGCATCATCCAAGCATTTTTGGAGGCGGTCACGCAAATCAGTATTATAAACAACAATAGAGCGACCTTTTGACAGTAACTGCCCCATCTTACGCCACATCTCAATAGGCTGCCCATTGAGAGATCTGCCAATCAATTTTAGGGCGAGTGGAGAATCCCAGCAACTCCTCGCTACCTGCATTTGAGTGGAGGCACATAAAGTCAGTGACTGAGGTTCTGATCTCAGACGCGATCAGTCACTATGAGTTTTTTTTTTTTTCTTGTTAAGAATTCTAGCAAAAGTTCTCTGGTTAAGTAATATAAAGAGTTTAATTTTGATGCATGTAAAACACTTTATACAGGATCCAATCAAAATCTTTTGTTTCCATAACTTTTTCAAATAGTGGATGGGAGAGTTAATAAATAATTGGATTAGTATCACTGCATACAAATCAAATCTATATACTCATATTACTAGTAAAAATGATTCTCAATTGAAAAGGATATAATTTTGATATATTATGAATATAAAAGTTTTTTACATAAACACTCGATCACATTCTGTCTTGTTACTAAAAGCATTTGCCTCTTATTATAAATATCTCAAAAGTTAACATAATTGGTTAGTAGTGTAAAACATTTTATAATGATCATGTATCAAAATCGATTTCAATTGAAAATGATTTTTGATTCACGTTATAAAAGTTTTTTAACACAAACATATAATCTTGTGTTATAATATCATTAAAAATATCTGACTCTTGCCATAACTATCTTGAAAGTTCTACATAATATGAACTATGAGTTAACAGTATGAAATACTTTACACTAGAAATGTACAAAAATTAAGAGGGCTTTATTTGGACGCACAAGAACGACAGGAGCGACGCATACGACACTGTTTAAGGCGTGTCTATTGTGGAGACGCGGCAAGGAGGGCACATGGTGGACCAAGTGGGTGAAAGGAAATATTGGAAGCAGAAGATGGGCTTTTTGGCGCGAAGGAAGGAAAGGAAAATAGGGAACTTCTCTCTCAACTCTGAGCTTTCCCGTCAAAAAAAAAAAAAAAAACTCTCAACTCTAGGCTCTCTCAACTCTCACCTTTAAGCTCAGCCACCACTTGCTCACTCTCATCCAAAACTTGGTCACTTGGTCATCCACCACACTGAACAAGTTTCTTCATCTACCACACCCAACAAAGGTACGACGACGAGGCAGCGTGTGAGACGGGAAGCACCGCGACGGAGCGGTGGCTTCCAAGAAAGCCGGAAGTTGACGACGAGCCACCATGAGCTTGGTTGGGTTGGTATGTTTTTGTAAATTTGGTGGTGACCGTGCTAAAAGCTGGTATATATCAGTTGTGCTAGGACTGATATGGAATTTGAGTTTTTTTGAGGAATTTAAGTGAAAAGTATTATATAAGCTTGAAGGGATCTTGGATTAGTGACCTGGTGCTCTACAGCACATTTTAAGTCCTTCCTACACGATCAAATACCAAAATTTTTTGTTCTGCATTGGTAAGTCATAAGAAATGTTGGTGAGTCATCCAAATAGTGGTAAATTTTTAATTTTGGAAATATTGAAAAGAGGATAAGTTTTCTTGGAAAGTTGGTATTAAGGGCTATCAAGGGTTGATGGCCCTTTACACTGATGAATTGGTCCTCTCAACACCTTCCAACATTAGCAAAATGAATAAAAAAAGTCAAATCACGTTCTGGTGTGTGTTGGTAAGTGTTCAACTTATCTTGGTAAGTTATGTTCAAAATGTTGGTAAGTAAGCCAACTGGTATATTTTCAGTTTTGGAAATCAAGGAGATCAAAGACTATGACAGAGGACTTGTAAGGCCTTTACCTGACAAATTGGTCCTCCCAACAAGATCCACTATTATCAAAACGAATAAAGTAGACAAATCACGCTCTGGTTCAAGTTGGTAAGTGTCACATTTTGTTGGTAACTCTTGTTCAATATGTTGGTAAGTAACGGAAATCCTGGTAAATTTTCAAGCTAAAAAGGACATGACTTTTCTATCAAAGATGAGATCAAAGACTATGATAGAGGACTTTTAGGGCCTTTATACTGACAAATTGGTCCTCAGCAAGATCCACCATTATCAAAACGAATAAAAGTAGACAAATCACGCTCCTTCAAGTTGGTAAGTGTCACATTTTGTTGGTAACTCGTGTTCAAAATGTTGGTAAGTAGTGCAAATGCTGGTGAATATTAATTTTGAAAAACCTGAAAAGGACATGACTTTTCTTAGGAGAAATGAGATTAAAGAATATGATAGAGGACTTATATGGCCTTTATACTACGAATTGGTCCTCCCAACAAGATCCAACATTATCATGACCAAAAAATAGACTAATCACGTTCTGCTATGTGTTGGTAAGTATTCAAATTATGTTGGTAAGTCATGTTGAAAATGTTGGTAAGTAGGATAAATGCTGGTAAATTTTCAATTTTGAACAACCTGAAAAGGGATGAGTTTTCTTAGGAAAATAATATTAAGGACTACGATAAAGGATTTAAGGCCTTTATACTGATGAATTGGTCATCAACAAAACATGTAAGCAGTGACCAGATGACTTATGCACTCTAGAGGCCATTTATTTAGCCTCACTATCATGTAACTATTTGTACTCCAATATTAAAATGATGAAAAATTTTATTTTCTTATCTGTTCTTATATAATGTGGTGTATGATTGACAAGTCACTAATTTCTTATATAATTGTTGGTGGGTCTTTATAATTTTATTTTATCCAGATACCTATATCTAAATGCTGGTAATTCCAAGCCACATTGCTGCTAACTTTGTGGCATTTGAGGCAATACTTCCAGAATAATCTTATTTAGATTGTGCTAGATAGGCTGAAAGCGATTTAGATTTTTTGTTCACAACTGAAGGTTTAATCTTAAAAGTTATGACAATGTAATTTTGGTTCACTTCGTTTAAAACATTTCATTGTATTATCGAATGTTTACTATAAAAACTAATCTAAAATACGTTTGTCGTTAACTTAAGTGAGGAAAAGTAGCATTCGAATCCATCTCCAAAGTAGATAAAAATGAAGGATCATCAATTTTCATATGAAGTTCAAAACAATAAATAAGAAATCAATTAGCTCCCAAACAAAATTGAGAGCCATATGAATTCATGGGTAGACTGAAGTCACGGTGACCACAACCTCCTCCAAACATGGAATCACAAATTCTGGATCAGCCTGTAAAATAAATGACACCTCCTAATGCCATCTACCTTTTAATCCAACACAAGTTACATATAAACTATCTTAATTTAATTTTAAATGTTTCTCAAACTATAATTGTACATTAAGTAATCTTAAGTAGTCACGTTACTTATACATGGGTAATGTAGCAATTATTGAAAGATGAATGAAGCCTTGATCTGCTTAGAAGTCACTAGCAACGTTTGAATTGCTTAGAAATCTTGACCAGCTTTGCCATGCAATATCCCACACACATGAGGTTTTTTTCCCAACTTACTCAACTAGACCTTAATTTTTTTTCCCAAATAAATCAAAACCAAAAGTATTTTATTCATTAATCATCTATCTATGTACCAATATATTTTTCCTTTCAAGGCGAATCCTCCTTTGCACCCTCTCATCGTCCCAATATGCCACCAAAGGAACCCGATGCCAATTGTTGTGAACCAAGTGGTTGTCGATGAAAATGCATAATCTGTATAATGACAAATTAATTTACAAAATCAGGCATCAGTTTCTACAAATATTTAGGGATACATGAAATATAGACAAATATGAAGCTTATCTTTACACACTCAAGGACCTAGTTTAAAATATTGTATACATACATATGAGAAATTATGGTAAAGAAATCAGAAGCTTCCCAGCAAAAGCTAGTAATGAAATACATTCAAAATTTCATAGAATAAATTTTATTATATTCAATAGCACATAGTAGTTATTACATGATTCATAATTATAAAGTCAGAGATTAGTCAAATTTTAAAATTTCCAGATAAAAAATACTCATGCAATTTTAACGACCAAAACGAATATTAACTCAATAAACAATCACACAAAAATAAATATGGCTAAAGCACTAGAAAGTAAGCAAACAATTCAGGTTCAAACAAAAGAATAGGTTTACAACCGGTCACAAGCTTAGTATCAGATGCAATAATCAGATTGGCAATTAAGTTTAGCACATCTAACTGAAAAAATAAAACATGCTCTAAGTTCACACAAGTATTTACGTCCTCAAATTAATGTTGTTATGAGTTGAACATCGAAAAGATTGGATCAAGCTAAAATCTAAATCACTAGCCTTTTTCAAATTATTCTTTGTATACATACAAGAAATTCTTTGCGAAAGAAAGACCTTAGTGCGGCTTCTTTAGACTAATGACGCGATGATGCCTAACTTGAGTACTCTCACTGATGCAGCCAAGGTGGCAAATAACCTACACAACTGCCAGAGACAAATAATAGTACACTCAATTTCTCCCCAAGGTGCAAACGGCGAGAGTATACAAGGCCATGCACACACTAAGTACTCCACAACCACAAGTTTTTTGGGTACTTAAATAGTTAATTTGCCTCAGCTATATAGCAATTAAAAAGGATCTAATAGAAGAAGATTGGTGAATATTCCTTGAAGGTGTGACATTACTACATTGATAGATATAAAACTCGTTGTGTTTTCAAGTAACTAACAACTTAAACTTTTCTGAGAGTTCATTTCTTATATAGTATCCGAGATTTTATAACCAAGCAATCAAAAGTCCAGTCCATACCTCTATCATTTTACTAAATAAAAGTTGAATTTTAGTATAAAGGTGAATTTGTGTATCATTTCAGTAAATATATAGCAATTCATGAGCTTCTCCTATCGCATCTAAAAATCGAAGGCCATTAAACAGGAAAATAAACATTAATAACCTCTCATGTATTTTTCATCATCTATCCACTCATTTTTGAACATTTCATTTTTCCAGCATTAATCACCTCTCATAACATGAGTAAACGACAATATCAGCAGGCAACTAAACTCCAAATGCAAAATTAAATGACAAGCAACTAAACTTCCTTAATAATCACCTTTTGTCAGCTTCAACAAAAAGAAATAGGACTTGGAGCAAGAAATAACAGTATGTTCGCAAATGAGTGGATACATGACAAAAAATAATACATGTTCAATGACTTATACTACAAAAACACTTAAAATCTCAAACCCTTACATTCAAATCACTCAAACCCTAGCCATTGAAGCAAAATAGGGAAAAATATGACAAACCTTTACTGAATAGGCTGTGGAAGAGGAGGATGAGCCGCTATGGAGGGAGAGGATGTCACGGCCACGGTGAAGAGACGTGATAGGGAAAGGGATTTCTGTTGGGGTGGGTTGTCCACGCCATCGACCTTCAGCGGAGGCGAGGGCGAGACTTGCTTGAGGCCGAGAGTTGAGGGCCGAGAGTTTGCGCCGATTTGATGGGGAGGGGGAGAGTTTGAGGCCTCGGTCCGGGAAGAGAGTGACAGGGACAAGGGTTTCTCTTGGGGTGGGGTCGACGTCGTCGTCAACCTTGAGCGGAGAGGCGGAGGGCAGACAACTTGCTTGAGGCCGAGAGTTGAGGCGGGAGCTTGCACCGATTTGATGGGGGAGGGCCGAGAGTTTGAGTCCCAGAGTACAGGAAGAGAGAGTGAAGGGACAGGGGTTCCTCTTGGGGGTGGGGTCGACGCCGTCAAACTTGAGTAGAAAGGCGGAGGGTAGAGAGTTGCTCGGGGCTTTTGCGGACTTGATGGAGGAGGGGGGAGAGGTTGTACGCGGTAGAGAGTGACATGGGAAGAGGAAAAGGGGGTGAGGGAAGTGAGCGGGGGTTTCTTTTTTTTTTTTAATTTTTTCCTGTTGCAAACCACGATATTCCCTCATTGTGTGGATGCATCTTACACTCTCCCATGTCCGTACCGTATGCGTCGCTCTGTGCGTCGCGTGCGTCAAGATAACATTTTCCAAAAATTAATCTCAATTCAAAACCAGAACTACAAAGGATAATAATTCCCAAATATCACAAGGAGACAGAAAGAACCTGTTGAACAAAATCATCCACGGGATTGTATCTTCTATTAGCAAAGTGACAGAAAAGGGTAACTGCATCATTTGTAGAAAGTGGCCCCAACTGGCATGCAGTTCCAAATCTAGGAAACTCAACTCTGGAAGTCACCAGAATCTTATAATCTGGCAGATGAACCTGGAAGGCCTCAACACGGAATCCTTGCCAAACATCATCCAGGACCAACATCATTGGACTCTCCCCAATTTCCCTGAGCAAATGTTTCAATTGTGTTACCGCCTGCTCATCGCTAAGAAAATCCGGCACATGCCGTCCGCAGTGTTTAAATAGTGTCTGCACAATGATCTTCAAATTGGGAGTTTTGGACACAGTGACAAACATTATATTTTTCTCAAATTTACCTGGTCCAAACATAGAGATGCGTAAATGCTTGTGCAGTTGTGCGGTTGTAGGATGCTTATGAACGTCAATCATGAAAGGTTAATTTAAATGTTACCTTTGACATGCTCATGATGGCACAGCAGAGTAGCCAATGTGCTCTTCCGGATCCAGCCAAGCCAGTCAATATCAACATCGATGTACCACTCTCGAGCAGCTGATTCTTCAACTTGATCAATGGCCCATCCAACCCCACAATGGGTTCAGATATTTCAGGAGGCTTGCACAGACCGTTGAATTGTCTCCCTCAATACCTCTCGCAATCAACAGTGTCTCAGCCACATCCCTTGCCGTCCTAGCTTGGGTGACAAGAAGGGACCTTTCAACTTGCTCATCCGTTTCCTGAAGCTCATCCTGGTAACAAGGCAAGCAACAGCATTTCCAGCAAGGGACCTTGGAGCGTTTGTTTGCAAGCTCTTGGGCTTGCTGCAGTTGCTCCATCTGCCTCTCTGTTTCTTCCTTTGGCCGATCCAATTTGTCGTCTTCATTTCTTTGACAAATGGCACGACACGCTCAACAATGGTTGCAAGTTTTCTGCGGGTGCTCTTGAACTTCCTTGCCTTGGAGATCAGCCCTGTAACTGGCTTTACGCCTTCTTGTACTGCAGCGCCAAGAACAGCCCCTTCTACCAGTCCAGTTGCCATGACTCAAATCACCTAAAATCAAGAACCACACACAGAAAGTTGGCTGGTTTCAGTCCCAATTCCGTTGAGAGTAAACAAAATTCAAAAATCCACCTTGTAGCTTTGTACACAGACTCACCCAGATAGAGTAAAAACGTTCCTTTTTGAAGGAAGGGAAAAACTCAATTATATATATGCAGTGCTGAGGTAGCAAAATTTCTAGATGTATACAACTGCGAAGTATCTAAGCCGCTTCCAGGAAAATTTTTCAGCCGCTTCCTATGAAGCATGGGTACGGGAGTGTTGCTTTGTGAGTACGCATGGTACGTATACGTACCGATGACTCTATTTTTAACAAATGTATATATATTGGGTATAGCTGGATATGTATAGGGTACTTGTATCTTATGTTGGCTGTCGCAGGGATCGTGACGAAGCGATGAAAGATATTATTGAAAATATTTTTATAGAGTCGTACCAAAGTTTATTAAGAAAATCGTTGAACCCTTTTGTAAAAATATTTTAAACTAGCTGCCAAAAGGAGTTAGGTCGGGAGTTTATTTATGCATAGGGAATGATGAAGACTAAATCTCATAGTACCCTAATACATCTGTCCTAAAATGGTTATCCAAAAGTTAATTGTGCAAATATAATAACTTAAAAGCATATGAAATTTACCCAAAAGATAAACAAATATAATATTTACAAATAAACTTAAAAAAAATATCAAATTAAAATATTTACAAGTTGAGAAAATAAGATAACAAAAATTAGAGACAATATTGTGAAAATTTAAAGTTTGACTTGACAGAAATTCACTCCTCCTACGTATCCTCTGGTATAATGAGGAACTCAAAGCCCACGTAATTCTTTAGAAAACGATTATGTGTTGATGGATTTTAATTAAAAAAATAAAATAAAAAAATATGTTAATTGATTTTAATTTTGAAAATGAACTTTTGACTGACTACTTATTAAAAAAAAATCCGGTTTTGCACAAAGTTTAAGTTAACACTAGGCTACTTAATAAACCCTACAATTTTCTTGAAGGAGGTATTCACCTCTCAATTATGACCATTGAGTATTGCGAGATAAAGCAGTATTTTTATTATTTTTTTTATTTTAAAAGAAGACATAAAAATGCAAAAAAAATAAAAAAAAAGTTTTTTTTTATAGACAATAAAACCCTATGACCCAAAACAAACCAACCAAAAAAAAAAAAGATATCAAACCCATCCCCAAATAAATGAAACTAAACAAATAGCAAGCCACAAACCTGACCAAAAAAAAAACAAAATAATAAGCCCACACTCCAATAAAATACAAGTTAAATAAAATAAAACTAAATCAAACAATAAACAAACAGAACCTAAATCTAAACGAAAAATCCCTAACCAACACACACACACACACGCATCTCTCACTCTCACTAACACCCATGCACACAAAACAGCCTCTCACTCTCACCAACACACAGACATACAAACAAACACAAATAGAAAGCAAGAAACGAGAGTGAGAGAGAGAGAGAGGGATGGAGAGAAAGAGAGAACAAGGGAGGGCTGCGGTGATGGAGGAAGTGTGGCCACTGCGCTGGGCAAAGGAGGAAGGCGCGACGGTGGGCGGTTCCACCGCGAGGAGCACGCGCGATGGGGAAGGCAGGGAGCAACGGCGCGTGCGGCCGGCGACGTGGTGGAGGTCGAGCGCGCACGACGATCTGAGGCAAGGGGGTAGTCTGGGCAAACCCGCGGAGCTGTGCATGCACGAAGGTGCGGTTGTCGCGGTGGTGGTTAGCGGATCTAAAGCGATGGAAGAGGAAACCGACCGTGGTCGCACGCGGCGGTTGAGAAGGCCGGAGGACAATGGCTGTTGTTCGAGGTGGTGGTGAAGGTAGAAGCGCGCGACGCACGGCGACGGCGGAACAGTTGCGGTCTCCCTTCCCTTTCTTCTTTCATTTTTTTTTATTCATGTGTATTATGAGTTACATCTATGTGGGGTTTGATTTGGATGAGATTGGTCTAATCTTGTGTTATCTCTATGATGTTAGCCCCTATTTTATTTGTGAAATTTAGAAAATTCCTGGATGTGGATTGTTGCTCTTATGGATTTATGGACTCTTTTACTGTGTTTAGTTATGGATTGGTTTGTGAATGATTTTTGGGTTATGATTTTTTTTTTTTTGAATTCGAAGGAAATGGTATGGATGATTTGGCTAGGGTTTTTATTGGAAGAAGATTAGGTTAGGTTATTATATATAGCTACATTGTGGCTGTTGTGTTTGGTTTGTGTCGTGTGGAAGGGTGTAGGTTACAGGGAACTTGAAATGATAAGAGAAATACAATATGAACCAATGCCAAGTAGCTTACTTGTCTTTGTTTTTTCTCTCAGTGTTTGCTCCTTTCTTTTAATATCTCAGTTCAAGTGATTTTCTTTGAATTTCCTAGGAGTGTGAGAATGAAAAACCCTTCTTCCTTTTCTCAATGCTACTAATGAGTATATATAGCTGTATAGGCGGACTCTTTTATTTTTTTTTATTTTTTCATCCTCCATCTTTTCACAGCTTGGCAATTGAGGGAGTCCATCCATTGCAATGAGTACAGGCCGCGCGTATCGCACTTGTTACTCAATTGATTCCATCTGCTTCAAGCTTTTTCTTTTTTATCATTATTTTTTCCTTTTTTTTCTTTTTTTTTTTAATCAAATGGCTGTATTCTCATCATTTTGTATCCTGCTCGTGTGTGCAACTATGATGGAATGACAGGAAATGGATAGGGAAGGCAGAGTTTGCCACTTCTCTCTCTCTTTTTTTTTTATTCATAGAAAAGGAAATGGGCTAGATATTTTTGTTTTTTTGTTTTTTTAGTTTTTGACAACTGGTTATGGGCCAAAATGATTGGACTCTTTTTTTTTTTTTGGTTATGCACTTGCATCAAAATGTAAAACAACAGGTAAAATGATCCTACAAACTAATGGTCTAATCCGACTTGGATTAAACACAACAAAGAGCTATATAGATAAAACTCAACATGATCCACAATTTAATTTTACCAAAATGGGCTACAAATAAATGGTAAAAGGGAGTAATGGACTAGCACATTGTTTGTTTTTTTTTCAAATAAAAATTTAATCAAAAATTGGGTGTTGACAGTAGCTCCCTTGATTGACCTTTTAGTTAAAAGGACAATCAAAGTGAAAAAGCAATCAATTTTTGTTAAACTTGGGTTTTATTTGAAGCAAAATTGAAAACAAAGAAAACTTAAGACATGTTACAAAATAAAAAAAGGAAAAAGGAGATAGGCCTCACAATATCTACAAAGAAAAATCAAATTTCACAACACTTAGAAAAAGAAAAGTAGGCGTCACAATACCTACAAAGATAAATTCAGGCCTTACAATACCTGATAAAAGAAAAGTAAGCATCTCAATATCTACAAAGATAAACTAAGCGTCACGATACCTGGAAGAAAAATTAGGCTTCATAATACCTACAAAGATAATTCAGGCCTCACAATACCTGATAAAAGAAAAGTATGCATCTCAATATCTACAAAGATAAACAGGTGTCACAATACCCGAAAGAAAAGTAGGCTTCACAATATCAACAAAAATAATTCAAACCTCACAATACCGTAGAAAAGAAAAGTAAGGAAAACTAGGCTTCTCAATACCTAAAACTGATGCACAAACCAATGCAAATTAGTTGCGAATGAAATTATGCAATGCAAAGTTGAAAGCTCAAATTTGATTTTTTTTTCTTTTCAAAAGGATAGTTGTCACTTAAGCAAAGTCATTGAAGAACTCAGATAAATTTGCATTCCAAATGAAAGTATCCAAAAGCATTCACCATTATGCCACAACTTAAATTTGTTTTGCACAAAAATATCATGGTGCTTTACGAAGGTGGTTAGAAAAGATAGGTAATATGATGAGTTTTCCAAGTTGACCAGCATTGTTTTGAGCAAATACTTTTTTAAATCTTTCCAATGAATAACCTTAACAAGCCCCCAAAGTTTGACCTCTTGAGATTCTGGAGGTTCTTCGAATTTTGCTTTTTTGCTTAAAATTTTTGCTTCCATTATTAAGGTATATAAACAGTTTTCATTTTTTTTCATTTTTTTTGGTTTCAAAATTAAGTTTATGAAAATAAAAACGGTCAATCATTGATCAGAATGGACTTTATTAGACTTGTAACATGGTCAAGGTTAAAAGTTTATGAACAAAAGGGTATTAATAGCTCAAACAAGTGTTTAAAGGTTAATGACGAATGATCAATCTTTACATGATGATGTACTCTACCACAATAGTTGTGAATTGGAAACGAGTAAGATGGCTACTTTTAAAGCAAAATCTTTGATGATCTCCTTTTTCTCTCTATTTTTTTACTCTTTTTCTTATTTTTCTTTTTTTTTTCACATATTGAAGAAAGAAGAAATTCAAGCAAATAACATTCATTGCATATTAGCCTCCAGTGTTGGGTGACCCTTGTCAAGGTTACTAGTAAAAAAGAAGAAAAATTAGGGTCGAATAGTGTAGCAAAGGATACTGATATATATATATATATATATATATATATATATATATATATATATATATATATATATATATATATATATATATATTGAATGATAGCGAAATATGACCAAACTTCATTTGAAATTATGATTATTTATTGTCACAAATTTAATGCTAAAACAACATTTCTTTGTTTTTTTTTGTTTTTTTTTTGGTTCAAAGTGAAGGAGGTCCAACGAGATTGTAACACTTTCATCACTATGAAGGAAATTATATCAAGTCTTTTCAAATGGAAACATAAGCAAAGCATAGAAGAAAAAAAAAAGATTCAGCCCTCCACAAGATATCTAATTTCAAATCTCAAGCTCCATGTGTGGGAAAAGGATTAGTCCCAATGTTTAGTCTTGATGATTGTTCTTTTTCTTCTTCAAAAGATAGCTTTCCAATATCCCTTATGTAACATCCCCAATTTTTCTTAATATAGTGTTGCTTTATTATAGATTTTTATTTAGAAAGTATGAGGATTTTGTTTAGGCAATAAATATTCAAGGATAATCATTGAAAAAAATGTCTAATTAAAATATTACAAAACTTAATAGCAGTACAATTTGGAACTTAGCACCAAAATGTAAAATTTTAATTATTCCCTTGGATTTTATTAAAATTACAAAAAATACCACTAGAGGATAGAAACTAAACTTATAACATAATTAGCTAGAAAAGCTAACAGAAACATTAGAAAAACTTAGAGAGTGTCATTAAATTATTAAAAAAATAATAAAAAATTATAAGTACACCTTAAACATAACTTTGATCATAAATATCAATATTAAGTAAATTTGTACAATATTAGTATAATTGCACAAAAATAACCTATCGTGGGTGTAAAATAAACTCTGAAAATCTTAGAAAATTACTCTAAGTCTTGCAAAAAATATTTTAACTAAGTTATGATATTAGACAAAGAGAACCACAAAAATGGGCCTCTTTATTAGACTATGGATAGTGTTAAAAATCATATTGATATTTAATTAATTAATGTTGACTTAATTAAAGCTTAAACTACCTAAATAATCACTTAAACTTTAAGATAAATTTTCCTAAACCTTGATTTATCTTACTGATAATATTAAACCAATTAATTAATACCTAGATCAGCCACATGGAAGAAAAAAATATATTTAAAAAATAAAATTAAATGGTCAAACTTTCATATTATAATTATTCAAAAACCAACCAAACTTTGACTAAAAATTTCAACAAAGATGAGCTTGTATCCTTGTCATGTTAGGTAGCTCAAAATTCACATGGACTGATATATAAATTTATATATTTTATTTATAGATAATTAATTATTTTAATTAGTTCAAATTAGACCTAATTAAGGTAAAGATATATTAAAAATACTAAAAATTATAGAAAAAATTCATGAAAATTATAGATAACTTATAAATAAGGTAAAAACATGTTCTTAACAATAGATTAAGGAAAATTAATTTTTATGATGATTTTATGAATTATTTAGTATATATAACTTTAAGATAAATATGCAAAATTTGTCATTTTCATATATTAATCATTCAAGATAACTTTCCACCCTCTATAACTCTATTAGACATGTTTTTCAAACCTATAGGCTGCCAAAGAAGAAAAACTAATAATATTTAAATAAATTATTAGTTAATTAATAATTAATTCTTAATAAAACTAGCAATAGTATAAAATATCAAATAAAATATAAATAATTATAGAAAATTATATAAATTTAGTGAATACTTGTATTATATCTCTAATAATCTTATTATGATGTTTGAGTAAAAAAATTAAGTCATTTACTAATTAATTAACTTAATCAAAATTGACTAGTTTAAGTAAATTTACCTTATTTTGAATAATTAATTATTAAATCATATTTAAATATATTAAAATTTAATAAATATATTTAAATCATGTCATTAACATTTTAGTATGTCTTTAAATGATAATTGAGAATTTATTAAATTATTTAGTGTTAGTTTTAATATTTAACTAATTAAACTAATTAAACATGACAAATAAATTATGAAATTAGTAATATTTTAATCCTAAACTTTTTCTATAAATAACACCCCTCTAAACACAACTCCACACTTCATTCTTCTTGCCCAAAATCTATCAACAATTATAGTCATCATTTCTCTCTTCATTTTCTTCATTTTCACACAAAAATATTTACAAATTTTTAGCAAATCACTTCCAAATTATCACCTTAAAAGAAGGTTTAGAAAAGTTGAAGAAGTTGCTGGTCTAGCCTTGGTGTTGCTAAGTTTCTAAAGCTCCAAAAATAAGTAGGGTTTTTCTTTCACTAATAAGCTTCATGCATAATTTTCATATATGATGTTATTATGATACTCAAAGTTGTGTTTATGGTTTTAATATCTTTGAATGATTTAAAAATTGTGACATAAAATACTTAATCTATGTGTATATTATGCATATTTATTTGTCTACTTATATGGTTGAAAATTATGATTAAAGATCATTTTAAATTTTGATTATACTTTCTTCAAATATTTCAATATTGTATAAATTTGTTGAAGCATGTATTTTCATTTAATAAAGCTTTGTGCACAAGTTGTGAAATTTTAAAGTGATATAGCTTGGTTTTGACCTCATTATGTATTTGATCATAAAATATTTTTAGTTCATAAAAAATGTTATTTAATTCACTATAATGAATGGATTTTAAACCTTTGAGCATGTAATATTTAGCTTGGTTTATGTGTTATGTTTATCATGGGACTATTAAGACTTAATAAGATATAAAAGACACTAAAATCTATTTGTATTAATTAATTATGGCCTTCATTATAGACTTATGAATTCATAGACATTATTTAGACAATTATGAGTTAAGACTCACTTGGACTTGATTGAGAAAATTTATGATCATAATATTTGGATTTGAACCATGAACCTTGAATTATGGACCCTGTACTATAGACCTTGGACTTTAAATATTATTTGACTTGAATATAAATTTATTAACATTAAGAAATATTATTTACAAATATTTAAGTTAAGGTCCCATTAGGAACATGATATATAAACTAACTAGTTTCTTGCTTGAAGTGATTTCCTAAAGCTTGGGTATAATTTTGGTTATTTCTTTTTAAATATTTCTTGAAAGATTTCATTGCTCTTTTATTTACCCTATGATTATATCTTTATATAGATAAAAATATTTTTTTTACTTATGTTGAACATGTAAAGATAATTTACCTACATATTTTCTAAAGATAGATTTAAAATAATTTTGGGTGTATTTAGACTTATGAAATTAGTAATATATTATTACTTGAAATTAAATTATTATATGATTAAAAACTAAGTTAAGCATATTTTATTATAAAGGAAATGAATTTATAATAATAATGTGATTTGGTGCGTCAATGATAATTACAAGAAATATGGATTTTATGAGTATTTTAGGAATCCTATGTTGTTTGGGCTTTATGTGCAAATATAAAAATCTGGTGGTCTATATGTAAATATGCAAGAAATCATAGAAACTTTATGTAATTTTCATTCTTTATGTATACTGTATGAACTATGTGAAATGGATACATAAATAAGTGATATCTCGGGCTATGCCTTATAGCGGATAAAGACTTGGTGTACACGTAGTCTTAGTTGCTAAACGACACCTTGGGCCCCGCCTTGTAGCGGATTAGGACTTGGTGTACGTTACAGTGATACCTTGGGCCCTGCCATGTTAGTTGACAAGGACTTGGTATTCACTAATTTGATTAGGGGACGCCTAGCAATGAGAGCTCTACAGATCCAATATGAAACAAACTTTGCAGACTATAACCATTAAAAGGGAACAAGATATTATAAAAGGGAGTTGCAGTATACTCATAATTATTTATTATATCTCTTTTAATGCACTTTTATTATGATTGGTATTATGTAATTCCATCTTGCTTGATATTAGTAAAATATAATTTGAATTAATATATAAGAATTGCATCTTATTGTACTCCACATTATTCTTAGTATTTTTGGGATGAAGTGGGACTCCCTTGGAAACATCACCCTCCTGGGAGACTTCTCTCACCCCTTTTCTTTGATGTTTCCAAATAGCATAGATCATCATCAGTAGTGAAATGGATGTAGCCTTGGACTTAGTTTCTAAATAATTAGATTCTATTACGTGTGCTAGATAGAATCTTTACTATCTATTACTAGACTTTGATTATGTCATATTGTTATATTAAAGTTTTCCTTAATGTATTTTGAATGTGTAATATATATTGTATCCTATGGATTGATGTTAGTAGTGAAGTATGTTTCTATATATGATGATTGTCTAAACTGTGGAATTACTGATTACCAAATAGTAGTAATATGTTAGAAAAGAAATATTCTGTCATTTAAAAATTACCCTTGCGTTGCTGAAAGAAAGTGTATTATTGTGAAAGTGTGATTTGGAAAAGTTCTGGCTAGGAAAGACTTGGTATTTAAGCGTGTCCATTGTGACTCACCTCTCTTTCCTAGGAATCTACCAGATGCATGACTTACAGTTGGTATACATTATTTCAGGATAGGACTATGAATGAGAAATAATCATAGCAGTTTAAAAAAAGATTCTCATAAAATTTCAGATTACAGGTTAATAATATTATATTAGCTAATTATTGTTTAAAATAATAATAATATTAAAAATTAAGGTGGAAAAATTAGAGCTTAGTAAGGTGTTACACCTTAGCCTTGACACACGAATCTTGAAGGATATGCACCTTTCAATGGAATGACCAGGCGCTCTCATATGGTATTTACAAGTCTCATTAGCATTGTACCATTTTGGGATAGGATTCTGGAGGCTTGGGCACTTCCTGAGCTACCAAGTTTTGCTTTAGCAAGGCATCATAAATGTCACTGTAAATGGCTGGTTGTCACGACCCAATTTGGATCGTGACGGCATGTAAGGAATCACGTCCCCACGTAAGCCTCGTGATCGCTGAGTCACTCTATATACATAAAAATTGAATCAAAAATCCATTTTCAAACATAAATTAATATCTACCATAAACCAATTTCTCCTTGAGGTCTAAAACATCATAATTAGTTTCATACTCAATTCTGAAATCTATAATCATAATACAACATATCCTAATTACTCTCTCTAGGTTTTAAAACCATGAAAGCTATAATCACGCAATCACAATATAATCTAATTCATGGTAAAACAAAATGCAAAATAACATCCATGAATGCATGTGGTCCAAAATCCTGCCGTCATATCACTAGAGAACTCTTCGAAGATGACCCAAAATACTTCACAGCAACATGAAGCTCACCAACTAGAATAGGTTACTACTAGGGGAGGAAGAGGAGGACCTGAGCTATACCTGGATGTGTGAGAAAGAAGAAGAGAGGTGAGTTTTGTTACAAAACTCATGAGTAAATTTTCACTCATAACCCCTTTCATGGGGCAACAACCAAGATGCATAAAATTCATAATAATACTAATAACAATTATAATAACAATAATAAAATAAATTCTAAAACTCTTGCTAACAATAATAAGAATATGATAATAATAATAATAATGAAAATAATAATAATAACTGTCATAATTTCTTTGTTATCATCCCTACGGACAAGCCGGGCACCTAACTATGTCCCGTTTTCTGAAATTGCCACCATGGTTGTTTCATAATGTTGCCCCCATGGCTATTTATATTGTTGCTTCCATGGTGTTTACTACTATTGCTTGCATGTCTATTTATATTGTTACATATGTGGCGTTTATTCCTATTGTCTAAAGTTGTTTTATAATTTTTGCCTCCATGGCTGATTTATACTGTTACCTCCATGGCGTTTTATAATATTTGTCTCCATGACTGATTTATACTAATCATCATACATAATTGAACTGAAAATAATTAAAACAACAATGCTGAAAGGTGAGTACTTCATCCCTCGCGATCGTGAGCCCCTAAAATATTAATACTCTAGAGTTCTGGACTCAAACAATTCTAAAAATTTGACTTTAGCATAATGTGGTTGTGAAAATCGTGCCCAAGGGATCACCTTGTAGGCATTTCCATTTCAAGCCCACAGATATGTATATGCAGTTGTTATGAATCACACTAAATTTCGTATCTCTTGATACCATAAAACTAAAGTTTTAAATTTATAACCTAAGCTAATATATTTTTAGATACTTGATAAATTCTAAATCATAGCTTAATACCCTGGGTTCACAATCATAAAACTTGGAAATCATATAACATTTATATTAAAGGATCATATTCACGTTTCACATTTCTCCACTATATATATATATATATATTCCTTTTCTCTAAATACTTGATGCTAAGTTCCTTTTTTTTTTTTTAATATCATATATGCATACTCCATCACCCTTGAAAGCGTAATCTCATAAGCTTAGCAAAATCATCACAACTCTCAAATCTTTTCTAAAATAGCCTCAAGTTATATAATTCATGATAGTTGAAAACCACGATTTCATAAACTTGGCATAACCCACAATAATTCATAATTCCTTTAAAATCATTTTCAGAATCATGCAATAATGTCACAATCTAATAAAAATAGCTATAGTGATCCACATAGATGGACGGAGGACTGTGGCTATTGTTCGAGGTGGTGGTGAAGGTAGAAGTAGCGACGGCACGGCGCAAGTAATAGCCGCGGTCTCCCTTCCTTTCTTCTCTCATTTTTTTTTATTCATGTGTATTATAAGTTACATTTATGTGGGGTTTATTTGGACTGAGATTGGTCTGATCTTGTGTTATCTCTGTGATGTTAGCCTCTATTTTATTTGTGCTGAAATTTAGAAAAATGATTAGATGATGGATTATTGCTCTTATGGACTCTTTTGTGTGTTTAGTTATTGATTGGTTTTGTGAATGATTTCTGGGTTATGATTTTTATTTTCTTTATTTTTTTTTGAATTCGAAGAAAATGGTATGGATGATTTGGCTAGGGTTTTATTGGAAGAAGATTGGGTTAGGTTATTATATATGGCTACATTGAGGCTGTTGTGTTTGGTTTGTGTCACTGTGGAAGGGTGTGGGTTATAGGGAACTTGAAATGACAAGAAAAATACAATATGAACCAATGCCAAGTAGTTTACATGTCTTTGTTTTTTCTTCTCTGTGTTTGCTCCTTTCTTTTAATATCTTAGTTTCAAGTGATTTTCTTTCAATTTCCTAAGAGTGTGAGAATGAAAAACCCCTTCTTCCTTTTTCTTAATGCTGCTAATGAGTATATATAGCTGTATCAGGTGAACTCTTTTATTGATTTTTTTTTCATCCTCCATCTTTTCATAGCTTGGCAATTGAGGCAGCCCATTGCAATGAGTATAGGTCAACAACGCATCGTACTTGTTACTCAATTGATTCCATAAGCTTCAAGCTTTTTTCCTTTTTATCATTATTTTTCCTTTTTTTTCTTTTTTATCAAATGGTTGTATTCTCATCATTTTGTGTATTGCTCATGTGTGCTGCTATGATGGAATGACAGGGAATGGATAGGAAGGCAGAGTTCGCCACTTCTCTCTCTCCTTTTAATTCAAAGAAAAAGGAAATGGGCTGGATATTTTTGTTTTTTGGTTTTTGACAATTGGTTATAGGCCAAAATGATTGGACTCTTTATTTTTTGTTTTGGTTATGCACATGGATCAAAATGTAAAACAACAGTAAAATGAACCTGAAAACTAATTGTTTAACTAACTTGGATTAAACACAACAAAAAGCTATAGATAAAACTCAACATGATCCACAATTTAATTTTACCAAAATGGGCTACAAATAAATGGTAAAAGGGAGTAATGGACTAGCACATTGTTTGTTTGTTTTTTTTTCAAATAAAAAACATAATTAAAATTTGGGTGTTGGCATTGATATGTTAGTTTAATAAATTTTTATATTTTTTTATATTTTTTCTCTTTTTTCTTTCGTATTCCAATTCTATTAAGTTCTAATTTTTTTCCTATCCAAATTTAATTTGTTTAGAAAATTTAGAATGTAATATTAAATAATTGCAATTAATTTTATGTTAAAATTTTTGTTTTTATTGTATGAAAGTTTTAAAATTTATATATATATATACATATATATATATATATATATAGAGAGAGAGAGAGAGAGAGCATACTCATACCTCACTTTTTTTTTAATTTTTTTTTTCATACCCTTTGCCTATATCCACGCAACAAAGCTCATTTCCTTTGCTTTTTGCCGAAGCATGAAGCATATTGCCGAATTGTTCGTACTACTTCATTGATCTCGGCTCACTTAATAATGCCCAGTTTTTTGCACGTCTTTTTCCTGACGTATTTTGAAAATCATCAAGATTAAAAAAATTACTTCAATGAAGTATGATAAAACTATCGACCAAAAAAAAAAGGTATGAAAAAACATGTTTTCAATTAACAAGTGACGCTTAGCTAAGAATAAAAATCTCGTACACGTATAGGAAAAAAGTCAAGAGAAAAAAAGTCGTTAGAGCGCTTTTCTTTCAATGTTTATTAACTCAAACTTGGAATAAATATTTGGAAATTTTATATTCTCATACTTGTTATAAATTTTATAGAAATATTCGAGGAAAATATATATTACCATGTTTTGATGAGATTTTATTCCCAAAATAGAAGATGGAAATAAGAAATTCTCATGTCAAATAAGAAATAATGTCAAAGAAATTCTCCTAAACCCTAAACCCTAAACCTAAGTCTTATATAAAGTCTTATGGACTGAAAACCTAGTGGTAAGTGTGTTCTATAGTACATGAGGCTTTATGTAAGGAATGGTAAAGTACATAAGGATGTGGCTGCTTAAGATGTAGACATGTGGCATTGATTTAAAGTTCTTGTCTGTCAAGTCGTGCTGTTCTAAAGGCTTAATCCTTGTTTATGTTTCAATTGAACTTTTTTTATTTTAAAAAATAAAAATGTTAGAAAAGTAACTATATCTCAGCTTTTTATAGGGTTCTCCCGGTACAGAACCACACTTAGCTCCTTCTCTCCATTGCAGCCAGCAATTCCTTCGTCTAACAGGATAAGCGCTTTAGAACAAGCAATTCATTCGGCAGCCAGCCAGGAGATTTGGAAAAAAAAAATGAGAAGGAAAAATGTATTGATTTTTTTCAAAAAAGGATGTATAAAGAGAATGGATGGACTTTTTTCTTGAATCTTTTGATTCCGTTAGCTGAAATGTAATATTATCTTACAATAGTAATTATAAAAATTAAATATTTATTATAATATAACTCTAATTGTGTAAATATTAGTTTATAAAAAAAATTGTGTAAATATTAGAAACTTCAAATATCTATTAAAAATGCTAAATTATTTTCTTCTAATTGATAAAAAATTTTACATATTAATTAATTTTGGTTTTGTATAGACTGTGCAACACGGGTCCAAATTACTAGTAATATAATAATTTAATGTTTGTGTTGATGTTGAGTTCTGTTGGGAAAATAAACCACTTTCCTTATTAAGAACCACCCCAAATAGAGAAATAAAAAAGGAATACAACCACAACACAATAATTTAACGTGAAAACTCCAAAGCAGAAGAAACCACGGGTCAAACGACAACCAGAGAATAACACTATGTGAAAATTATTACAACACATAGATTTCACTCTCAAACACCCCATCGGCCAGGACACCCACACTCTCCAAAGCAAATATTTAAACTACATCTCACAATACTCTAAGACAAGAGTAGAGAAAAAAAGTAGAATACAAGCTTAAAGTGTTTTGAACTTGCACTTGAAATGAGAACCAAGGCTCATATATATAGCCTTGGTAACCCCCTCCATCTCAATTTCAAGCAATGTGGGACTTCTTTCCCAAACCCATTTCAATCAAAATCCTAACAATCTTCACCTTGATTGAAATAAACATAGCTTCTTTTCCGTTGTCAATCCCAATCCCTTGCTGTCATTGTCTATACTGACAATCATAGTTCAAAGAACTATCATACTCCACCATAAAAAGTATACTCACTTGGAATGGGACAATTCCAAGAATTTCACCTTGACACATGTCGAAACCTTGCTGAAAATTTATGGTGCAACTTCCATGTTGGCTCTCCTGGAAGTTCTTCGCCATCGACATAACCCACCACACACCCTATCTCAATGCCAACCAATGCCCGTGTGTAATTGTGGATCCGCTGCCACACCTTTATAATCGCACCACACACCTTGCATAAACACCAATGCCCATGTGCAATCGTGGATCTCTAACAACACATTATTATTTTTCTGTGTAATCTTGATTGTATCATGATATCCTTGACTTGTATTTGCCACAAGCCAAAATCAATCCTTCCATCAATTTCTCTATCCAACTGTATATTGGAATAGTGTATGCCAATGTAAACCATGCACCAGGAAGGTTCCAGGAAAGAGAGGTGGGTCACAACACGTTTAAATACCAAGTCTTTCCTTAGAACCTTTCCAAACCTCATAGTATCACACTACCTTCTAGCAACAGCAACCAAGGATGATCCTCAAGCACCAGGGAGAAATTCTTTTTTGATGTGGAAGATGACTAGCTGCAACCACAAAGCATACTAAGAATAAATCTCATCGAACCAAAGCTCCTGATACCAATTGTTGGGAAAATAAACCACTTTCCCTTCTTGAGAACCACCCCAAAAGAAAAAAAGGAACACAACCACAACACAATAATTTAACATGGAAAACTCCAAAACGGAGAAAAACCACGGCTCAAACGACAACAGAGAATAACACTATGTGAAAATTATTATAACACATAGACTTCACTCTCAAACACCCCATCGCCCCAATACACCACACTCTCCAAAGCAAATATTTAAACTACATCTCACAATACTCTAAGACAAGAGTAAGAGAAGAAAGTAAGAATACAAGCTTAAAGTATTTTCCAACTAGTGCACTTGAAATGGAGAACCAAGGCTCATATATATAGCCTTGGCAACCCCTCCATCTCAATTCCAAGCAATGTGGACTTTTTTCCAAACCCATTTCAATCAAAATCCTAGCAAGTTCACCATTTCCATTCCACCAACAAGTAGAAAGAAGAAAAGGGAGAGCGTGCACAAAGGTAGAGAGAGATGGAGATCTCCCAAGAAAAGTCAAAGGTAGCTTCCATATCTCAAAACGCAATTCTCTTTTTGGTTCATGTGGTTGCTATTTAGATACATTTGATATTCAATCCTAAAATTACAAAAACTACGAATGCAACTCTGTACCCAGTTAAATCTCTAAAATAAAACTGACGCCATAGACAAACTTCTAGAATCATTCCACATACCTGGCAACTTACATCTACTTCGTCTCCCTGGAAGGGCTTTCCATAGCCAACCTTCACAGGAGAATAAGAATGACTTTGGCTAAGGACGAATAACAATTTTTCAGGGAATACTCTTTTTTAAATCACGAGATATAATTACCTTTCTAGCCTTTTTTATTTTTTAAAATTAAAAATGTTCAATTGAAACTAAAACATAGATTAAGTCTTTAGAACAACACCATTTGACAGTCAAGGACTTCAAATCAATGCCACACGTCTATATCTTGGACAGCCATATCCTTATGTCACCATTCCTTATATAAAGCCTCATGCACTGAAGAATCCTAGTGGTAATTGGGGCTTTAGGCCGGTTAGAGCTCTACCTGTAAAAATCTAATGGGCCTCCTAGCTTAGCTCAAAGAAGTTAAAGTTAACTAATAATTTCAAATCATAGGAATCCAAACCAAACACGTTTCCAAGAGTCTGATACAACATAAGGGAGGTCTCTCCACTAGGATTTCTGAGACATGATATTTGGTAATCTAATCATAGGAGATAAGATGACAACCAAATAACCTGTATAAAAAGAAGACCAGTCTTGGGTTAGATAAGCAATATATCAGTTTTAATTCGGCATTCACAACCAATTTTACATTGCCTGACCAAAAAAAAAATTGCTTACATTGGGTTTTAATTTCTTTGCAGTTTTCAATCTCTATTTGTTTTTGTTCAATTTTAAAGATTCTTTTAAACTGTTAGTGCATACAAATTAAATTCTTTCATTAACGGAAATTCTTATTATTTTCACTATTGATTTTCTCCATTTGATTAATTGATCTTGCTCAACACTTCCTAAATTTTTTGAGGATTCATTTTATCAAAGGACAAAATATACTCTTTGATTGCAAATCGCCTAAGTTTAAGGTAGCCAGTAAGGACTTAAGATTGGATGAATTAAGTATTTAAACGGTTGAGTTTTAGTGATAAGAGCTCAGAGGGCAAAATTAACATTTTAGCACTTGAAAAGAAATCTTATTATTAGCTAATTTGTATTAAGGATATATTCCAAATAAGTTGTGCAAAATCTGATTTATTTAGTTTATTAGTTTATATTAAGACTTGATTTATTTTTATGTTTATTAAGTCCAATTGTTAATGTAGTAATTTAGGCATATTCTAATAAAATTAGAAAATAAAGTTAACCTAAATAAGGGATATAAAACTTTACAGCCATTTTATTCGATTCTTATTTTGAATGAAATTTCTTTGATTTTTTTAGAAAACTTTGTATATACAAGTGAGGTAGAGTAATTTTCTTATAATATTTTATTCGATTTCAATCATATCGTATTGTTTGTTCTATATCAATTGTGCATTGATATTTTTGGATTTTAATATCCATAGAATTCCACATCATTTGATATCAGTTTCGAGCTATATGTAAATTTCTATTTATGAGTGTTTGATCTTTATTTTGGTTTCCGGTTTCTCGTTTCATTAAAGCCCAACAAAAATAAATAAATAAATAAATTCTGGTTTGTTGTTGTTTCAGCCATCGCGTTCGTGTTTTCTTGTCCTTTATCCTTGTCCTGTGCCTTTTCTTTTCTTTTTTTAATTTTCCTTCTACCCGATTTCCGAGTCACGCACGTCCCCATCTTATTTTCATCTTTCTTTGTTTTGCCCTTTGGTCATCATTGTGTTGTCCATTTGGCGGGGAAAAAAACAGAGCTTCCAAATTCCTTAAAAAATAAAAAAGCAGTGAAAAAAAGTTTAAAAAAAAATAAACACTCAAATTGATCCTGATAATTTTTTGATGGACAAATTGATCCTAATAATTATAAATATCAAATTGGTCCTTACAATTGTTAGATATTATAACTATCCTGTCACCGTTTGATTTGAAGAAGGTGAGCCGTCTAGATAAAATATAGCTCAACAGGATAAAGAAGAGCTCTGCAATAGGCATAATTAAACTGACAGGTGACTCTAGACTAATCGGCATATGACCGAAACTGACCACATCATCTGAACTCATCCTCTTCAGCCAAACTCGCCTCCTGCGGCTTTTCCTCAAGACGAGCTCACCTTCTCATACTAGCTCAGTTTCATCTTTGTCTCCCTGCGAGGCTCGCAGAGCAGGTAAAGGAACTGTAGTGTCCTATTTTTACAATTGTGAGACAATTTGGGTGTTTATAATTGTTAATTAATTTGTTTATCAAAGAAATTGTCACGAATTTGAGTGTTACTCTTAAAGAAAAAGTTGCACAAATAAAAAGGTGTGCTTCAAAAATAAAAAAGAATTCAGATTCACATTTGGATTTTGATTATTATATTTGTCACATTTATTTCCTTTTCTTTTCGATTAGTTGGTCTCATTTTTTTTCCAATTTTTATCATCCCTTGTGTCATTCATATATTATTTGTGACTTTACTTTGTTTGAGTTTGTTTGGTTTCTGAAATGCAACATTTATAAGTGGTCCAAAATGATAAAAGGCATGAGTGATGAGCTCAAAAGAGGGTAAAAGTTATTCTGAGTACAAATATGAGTGTACTCTGAATGAAACACGTGAGTGAGTGCTTTGTGATATTGTCTCTTTTATCATTTTACAGGTTGTTCCAAATGGCTAACACATCTATGAGTGATGAAGAGGATACTATAGTATATGACATAAAGTTGTTGTCAAAGACCTTTAATTCTGGATTTAAGAAATTAAATTGTCAACTTGATGAGTTTGCACATAACCTATCCAGCATTAGTAGACATAGTGGAAGGCAGAGACATCGTAGCTACTTCAACCAAGATCAGTTTGAGAAGGAACCAAATGAGGCTAATTTTGTTTGGCATAGAAGAGTCAGAATAGCTGGCGCTCGGACGAGGCGGGGAGTGATCGGTCCGAAAAGGCATGAACAAAGAGCGGCTCCGCCTTGAGCGAGGTACATGAATGAACTCGTTACACACCTGAATGAGAGGGATCCTAAGTCTGGATAGGTATGGGACTATAATTAAGGAAGGTTTATATGAATTGATTGGTACTACCTATGCCACAAAGATGCATCTTTCTTTTCGGTAGTCCATCACGAAAGAACTCCAGCGTGCTTGACTTGGGTAATTTTGGGATGGGTGACCTCTTGAAGTTTCTCAGGAAGCGTGTGAGTGAGGACAAAGCACGTTGAAAGACCGTGTTAGTTTGTGGGAAGACGATCCATAAAGCAGGAGGGGATGTTACAAATGGTATCAGAGCCTGCACCTCTCCCAGGTGTGGTTCGGGATGAACAGGCGAAGCGGTGGGCATGTAACGCCCGGGACGAGGCAGGGAGTGATCGAGTTCAAAGGCATAGGAGCGTTCCGCCTCCAGCCCAGGGTACATGAATGAATTGATTACACATCCGAATGAGGGATCCTAAGTCTCTATAGGTATGAGACTATACAGTTAAGGAAGGCTTATATGAATTGATTGGTACTACCTATGCCACAAAGATGCATCTTTCTTTTGGTAGCCCATCACGAAAGAACTCCAAGTAAGCGTGCTTGACTTGGGGTAATTTTGGGATGGGTGACCTGAGGAAGTTTCTAGGAAGCGTGTGAGTGAGGACAAAGCACATGAAAAGACCCGTGTTGGTTTGTGGGATCGACGATCCATAAAGCGGAGGATGTTACAATAGCCTGAAGAAGAAGTATATGAAATCGCATAATGAAAAAGGTACCTCGATTCATCTTGTTCTCCTCCACTTTCGAGCATACTAATATTATGAGCTTTCAATGTTTGGGATTTGGTTCTTGTGTATATGATTGCCAGTCAAAAGAACCTTGGATACTAGGAGAGGTGAAATTGTGTCTAATTCTAATGATGTTAATAAGTTTGTTGGTAGCAATATTATGCCATATTTGGAGGATTGTGCTATGATAAAGATGAACATGTTGATAATGTTGTGCATAGTGGCTCTCTTGCTACCAGGCCTACATTGAGTTTACAAGTTCATGAGAACAACCTATAACACGGTGAACATATCATAGTACCACTATCTCCTAATGAGGTGCATCTTGATCAAATCAAAATTCAACAATCTTCTCTTAAGAATTCAGAGCATGAGGTACTTGAAAAAGAAGAGCGAATAGAAGCCATAAGAGAAAATAATGCGGAAAAAGGCTCATTGGTGAGTGTAAAGGTAGAAAAGAGTGTGAAAACATCAACAGGGGTGACAAAGTTGCGGGGATACAATGTTTTTATCAAAGGAGAGAGATTTGCAGGGCGTTTGGTTCGGCACTAGAGCTTTTGTTTCGATTTGGTTCAGGAAAGTTTCACTTTCTAGCTGCATTTCCTCCAAAATTTCCATGTAATTTTGTCTCTTTGTTGCAAGAATTTGAAGATGTTGTGTTTGAACCTGGATCATGTTTGTGCAGGAAGGACAAATAGAAATACGTACAAGATTCGACGAATCTTTTTGAGGAAAGAAGGAATGCTACGAGTTTAGGAGGGTAAAATGGACATTTCACCACTAAAAAAAAGATTTTATTATTGGCTAATTTGCATTAAGGATATATTTCAAACAAATTGGGCGAAGTCTAATTTATTTATTTTATTTGTTCATATTAAGACTTGATTTATTTTTATATTTATTAAGTCCAATTTTTAGTTTAGTGTAACAATTTCGAACTATTTTAGTAGGGTTGGGAAATAAAGTTAACTAGGTATAAAACTTGACAACCATTTTCTTTAGTTTTTGTTTTGAATGGAATTTCTCTAGTTTCGTTTAAAAAATTTTGTGTGTGCAAGTGATGTTGAATGATTCCCTTAATTTATTGCATTAAAAAGCTGAATAGGTGATTATAAGATAGAGTGATTTCGTATTTTATTTGGTTTCAATTCTATCTCATTGCTTGTTCCATATCAATTGAGTGTTGGGGATTTTGGGTTTTGATATTTAGAGCGTTTCACATCATTTAGTCCAACAAAATTATAGACCAAGCATTGAGGCCATAATAAAAACAGCGTATGCAGATGAAGGCTTCTTGTATAACCGCTTCTAGACTATAATTCGGGTTTGCAGTGGTTATTTTTTGTTTTATTTTGAATGTATTTGTTTGGCCTTGTTTGTTCGGTGCTGTCACGTTTCTAGTCCTGTCGTGTCTTTGTTGGGAGAGTCGAGTATTGTGGTTTTTTATCAAAGGTTAAAAAAATAAAAATAAATAAATTGATATAAAACATTCATACGAATTAAGAAAAAATGTGTAGCTAGCTGCAAGGTTGTTGGTAATTAACAGAATAAACAAAAATAAATGAAAAAATGCCTAGGTTTAAAACTAGAAAAACTTTTAGGATAAATAACAAAAATGATTTTGAGGTTTTACGAAACAACACTTAACCCCATTCTCACACCAATATTACACTCTAAAGGTAACATTGTTTATGAGAAATGGCGGTCCAAAAAGCGGAAACGAGTAGTACAAAGTAGATATGCAGGCAAAGATGACACAAAAGGATTAACGTGGTTCGACTTAAACCTACGTCGGGCAAAGACGACAATCAAATATTTCACTATAGAAATATGATAAAGATGCAAAAGATAGACACACTCTACTCAATCCAAATCCCAAATAATAGGAATACAAAAGTGGTAAGATACCACTCAAAATCATGTCACAAATATACCCAAAATACCAAACAATATTTTCCTCATCGGTGTATACTCTCAACTCACAAAAGAGAACTCATAAGGAACAAATAATTCTACTCTAGTATACTAAATTGAGAGATACTTGGTTTCTCCGTTGATGCACTAAAGCTGCAAGGCGAAGCTCTATTTATAGAGCTATATGTGCCAAAATTTTCAACCTTCAAATAGTGATTTTTTGTGCTGCAATGGTACTTACCAATATATCAAAGAGCACCGCCAATCAAGGATTGCAATAAATGCATCTCGTGACTACACTTGACCTTAGAGGACAAAAGATAGAAAACAATTAGTGACTACACCAAAAAGTTGGTTCGACTTTACCAAAAGGCTTGAAAAACAAGCCACCAATTTTGACAATTGCTGTCATTTATCCCCCAATCCCCCAGCGCTGCGCGGGAGGCAGGGGACGTGGTGTGCACGCGCGCACACACACAACCAAAAAACAAATCCTTGCTAGATCCACCAATTTAGCTCGAGATAGGCCTCAAGAAAATCAACGGGCTGACCGTGGTGCCAGCAGAGAACAAGATTCTACATTTTGAGGGTAGTGTTTTGGGTAGAATTGTGCATGGCATTGTTTATTTGATTTGAACATTGATTGAATAGTCAGTCATAACTAGAAAGAGCATGGCATATAGTGAAAGTCGAACCATGCAACAAGCACAGAACAGAATCAGTGTAGTGTGGCACCATAGGACACCCTGACTTCATATAAGATGATGAAGGATTTGTTGGGTTGCACAAGGTTTAATTTTCTCCAAGTGTTTTCTTCTTTTACCAGAAAATAAAATTACTAGAAAAAGAAAGGAAAAAAGATACCCTAAGGATGACAATTTGAAGAGTTTTGGTCACATTGCTCTTGTTTGCCATTGGAGTTGCAGAACTCATATGACATGTGCACAGTCACACAGGCAATAATGGGAGAACAAGAATGTAGGAATTAACGTTGGATTAACCTCAGTTAAGTGATTGAGAATATTCTAAATATTCCGTTTGAATATTCTATAGGTGTTAGAGTAAATGGGGTTAAGTGTCGTTATGGAAAATCTCAAGGGTGATTTTTATTATTTACCCAAAGTTTTATATTGACACGAACAGAACAACTCATCAATTAGGAGAAAAAAAGAAGTTGGGGAAACATTATGTTACTGACTGTGCATCTACCTTCCAATAAGCCTTCACATGAGTTCTTTATATCCCGTGTATGTATTTTTAAAAAGAAACGTTGCTTCTTGTGATAAACGATTTCATGTTAGGGAGAAATTTTACACAAGCACAGAAATTAGATTTGTTGCGGATCGAATCAAGACAAAAAATTTTCGAAGGACAAAAATAAAATTCCAAGGGTGTAAAATTAATATTTCATGAAAAAATAAACTCCAAAAGTAAAGATAAGTTCAATAACTTTTAGGGCATGATCAGGCAAGTAGGTTCACCCCAGCAAAATTATTCATAACCAACACAAATATCCTACCTCTTTCAGCTACGAAGTACTTAAAAGCAATATGTGAGTACTACTAGAGCAATTTAAAGAAACATACCTTATTTACAGAACAAGGAGGATCGTTATTCAAATTTTAAACACAATTAAACATAAAATAGTTTAAACATGATTTTCCTCCTCCAGCAAGTTTATTAGGAGCTAATTGGGTGAAGCCAATTTAAGTTAATATCAACTTGAGGCACCTCTATCTTTAGATTGGGAAGCATAGGTATGAAGGCTTCCCAAGAAGCAGCTGTTTCTTCATCGCATATCACCTTTAAATTCTCAAGATTGGTGACTGAGAACGGCAGTTCACAGTTTGCACAACTTGTCATGTAAAGACTTCTTAGATTAGACAGATCACCGATCTCCTCGGGTAAACTTGGAAGGCTTATGCAGTTTGAGATGTCAAGGAGTTGCAAATTCGAAAGCTTTCCAATAGAATCTGGTAACCCTTCCAAATCGGTACAGGAACTGAGGTTTAGTTGTTCCAAATTTATCAAGTTTCCAATTTCTTTGAGCAACGCAGACAGCTTGTGGCAATTTGTAATACTGAGCTTCTTTAGTGCGGTAATATTGCAGACCCCATTAGGCAATTCAACCATATCTTTGCAGTAGTCAAAGTTCAATTCTACTAGATTAGGCAATGCATCTGAAATTAGGATGTTGCCGTTTTTGAAAGCCTGAATTGTATTACACATGTAGAGGGATAACTTTTTCATATTCTTCAATGCACCAAAGGATGGAAGAGAAATCCGCTCCAGTCTCATTCTTTTCAGGTTGGATAAGGAACTGAGTAGCTGAAAATTGTTCAGTTCAGAAGGATGGAAACCATAATTTGTGATTATGACAACTTTTAGTTTACTCATTTTCTCTATCGATTCTGGGAATGTGTACTGCTTAGTTTGAAGATTTAAAATCAGAACCTCAGCTTCATCTGTTTGAATGTTGGGCCAACGTGAAGGGCAAGCTTCATCTGCAAAATGCAATCCATAACATGTCAGTTGTGAAGAAGGGATGAAAGGAAGATCACTGCAACTTTTACTAGCATTCTTTTTTTTTGAAAATAAGTGCATATACTTTTGGAGAAAGGTGCAAGTATAACTAACCAGTTGAAATTGACAATCTGCTGGCAGAGATTTTTAGTGGCTTATGTGTAATGCACCGTCTCAGACATTTTGAAGATATCCTGGCAATCATGCCTTTCTGCTTCTCCCCAAGCCACAACTCGGTTGCCCTTTCATTCATGTCAATAGTAAGTGTTTGTCTATGTTCAATTGGTTCTTGACTGCTTTGATAAATTGCCAGTTCTCTTAGAAGATCATGCTGGATGATGAAGTGGTTATTATAGTAGTAATTGTCATCCTCACAAGCATATTTCCTGGTAAATGAGCAAACGTAAATTCTTTAGAGACAAAAAAATCCCTGACAAGATCAAAAATACTTTTCTCCATCGAATAGATTGATTATGAATTTCTACTCCCGTAGTCAGATTAAGGTCATGAGAATAAATGCGAAGTTAAATAATGGCAGAAGCTTAAATTTGCTCCAAGATAAATGGTCATTTTGGAATATTGTACAATGAATCAAATGCTTCTCACATGAGCTACACAATCTATTGAATTATTTGCTCTATAGAATTTAATTCGTGTTATAAAATTAGGATTAAGCAAAACAAAAGATTTGTACCTTGCTACTAAGACATTAGCCAGATTCATGGAGTCTAATATTTTGACGATGGTCATTGCTTCTAGGCCGTCATCATGCAGTCCATACAGCTCCGTCCATATATCAAAGAGAGCAGTAACAGGGATTCTTTGGTCTTCAGGAAATAACCCTAGGTCCATGAAGCACTTCTTTATAATGGGCTTATCCTCCAAAACTTCCAAGATCTTTTTGAGGCAGTTTAGTAACTCAGCATTAGAATCAAGTATAGAATGACCTTGTGACAATTTGTCTACCATCTTGAGCCAAAAATCATAAGGCTTACCCCTAAGTGATCTACCAGTCACTACAATGGCAAGGGGTGAGCCCTTGCAACCTTTCACGACCTGCATATCAACGCAAGCAAAGAAACTCAGTAACTAACAAGTAAAACTTAGGCACCCAAGAAGCAAGTAATCTAGCCATTTCATTGCTTTGAAGGGTCAAAACATAGTTTCCTGTAACTTTTTCTTTCTTGGTTAATTCAATGTTAATTTGTTAAAATTAGGATCTAAGTGGTCATAGCCAATTATGAGATGTTTACTTTGTATGAAAGACTCTAAACAAAGAGAATAAGTACATATAACTGCTACATATCAGAAGGTAAGAATAAGGACCTTTTGGACAATATCTTCGTTAGGAATATATGCACAGCTTTCTTCCAAGAGAGCAACATGACGAAAAAGAGTTGTTGCATCTTCATGATAGAGTGGTTTTAAGACACATGGGATGCCAAATTTAGGAAATGCAACCCTTGAAGTCACCAGCACTTTATAATCAGACATCTGGATTTTAAATTTCTCGATAAGGGTTTCTGAGCCAGGCCAAACATCATCCAGGACCAACAATAAAGGACTTCTCCCAATATGCGTGAGCAAAACTACAATTTGGTTAACTGCATCTTCATTGCTTTGAAACTCAGGCACTTGATATCCACATTGTTCAAATATTCTCTCTACAATGATCTTCATCTTAGGTGTTTTTGAAAAGGTGACAAATAATATATTTTCCTTGAATTTATCTGCGGAAACCAAAGAGACCAGTGAGCATTCAGAATGCATATGTGTAAATATATCCAATAGAATAATTTCAATGAATGATTTATTACTAAACATCTAAAATTCTACTAAATGAAGCTTAAAGAAAATAATAGAGGTTAAACAAGTGCTTCTTAAATCTGAAAGCAGCATTTGCAAAGAATAGGAAATGACTACGATATTCCATCTGGTGTAATTTAGACAACAATGAACTCTTTTTGTTCACATATAAACCTCTCAAATCATGAATTGGAGGGGCATAGGATAAAGTATTATCAGTAAGTTTGAAAGCTGCTCTATACTTCAGAAAACACTCCGCATGCAATTACTATCATGCTATCACTGATAAACTTCCACACATACTTTACTGCCATCTAATGTTTGCAAATTTCAAATAAACCTTTCTGCACCTCTTTCTGTTAACTATACTGATTCTCAAGCAAAATAAAGTAACTGTTGATGGAAAAATAGCGCATGTGTGAGAGAGAGAGAGAGAGGGGGCTTGTGAAGATGTTATGACAGATTGAAGGATCAAATAAACACCTTAAGGTATCTTTGGTATGAACGTAAAATTGGGGGCAAACAATTAATGGATGAGCTCTATAACAATAGAGGAGAAAAATTTCACGAATTAGCCCTATATTTTCACCCCTATCCCAAACATGCCCCAAACAAATTTTATTCTGGGCAAAGAGCCATGGCAAAAGACTAGTAAGCTAATTTATGAGGCATGAGAGAACCACCTACCCTTGACTTGTTCATCACAACAGAGCTTTGCAGCCAAAGTGGTCTTCCCTGAACCGCCCAATCCAGTCAAAACAAGGAGGGACATACCATCGCTAAGAACCTCCGTCTTCAACTTCCTGAGAGGCTCATCGAGGCCAACAGTGAACCCTGGGTATTCAGGAACGCCGCAAGGATGCTTGACCGGCCCGAGATTAAGCCCTTTTTCGAAATTCTCTCTGGTAAGGAGCACAAGGATCTCCCTCACCTTGTAAATTGTGTCCTTCACATCAGCTCTCAATGCTTGCTTGCCATCAGCATCAAAGGAATTGTTCCTCCTACGCCACAGCTTGTCCCTCGAGGAAGAGACCCAGTAGAGACACATTTCCCACAAGAGGGCACAAGAGAAGCACTTGCGCGCACCATGTCCTCCTGCACCGTTCTCTTTCATGAGAGCCTTAATATCTTCTCTGGGTAGATCAAGGTCGTCGTTGGATTCCACGATCCCCTGGACTGGAGGGTTCAAATCCTTGGGGGTTGACCTCTCGACTCGCCTGGTCCGTTTGTTCCTTCGAGCTTTTTCGACCTTTCCAAGTATGTTTTGTAAAGGCTGTGGACATCGTGATGCTAGAACAGCAAATTTTGCGGTATCTGCCACTGGTGACCGAGCCATGTATTTTTTTGTTTGTTTTTTTTTCCTGTCTTAAGAATAAAGAATCAAGCAATGGGTTAGGACTTTGGAGGACAATTATGAAAGAATAGGATCTAAAGCTACCAGCATATACAATTGAACGATTGGAAATTTGGAAGCGCGAAAACAGATTATATACACCACCGCCACGAACAGAGTTCGACCAGTTTCCTCTGAGCTTTCCAGTCTTTTGCTTCTTTGTTTCCTCTACCGCGGAATAGGGACACAGGGCAACAACGAAGAAATTCACCTTTATTAAAGATAAGTTTGCTGATAAACTACTTCTTAGACGTTGTTTTATTAGTTGATGATGTCTCAAAGAGCAATATACTAATAAATTAACTTCCTATGGAGTGTTTGTTTTAAGGTGAGAATCAGAAATCATATTTTCGAAAATGATGTTCCCAAATGTTATTTTCAAATATTTTAAATAAATTATTTGTGTAGTTTTCAATATTTTTGAAATCATTTGTTTTTATTTTAAGTAATAAATTTAAAACTTGTTTGTTTAATAATATATTAATATATATATATATATATATATATATCATAATTTTCAAAATACCCTAACACATTATTATTATTATTATTATTACTACTACCATCTAAAATGAAAGAAAAATAAATTTGGAGATATTTGTCGATCAATATAAAATTAACAATTAAATTTTTAAAATTTATTGATTGTATCCAAACACAAATTAAATAAAATTCTAAAAAAATGATAACTACGTTAAATGAAAATTGCATTTCCAAAAAAGAAAAAAAGCAATCATAAATTCAAAAATATTTTTCCGGTCAATATAAAATTAACAATTAATTAATTTTTTAAAATTTTTTCATCTCGTCTAAATCTAATAGTTGAATAAAATACTAAAAAAATAACAACTACATTAAATAACAATAGTTTAGAGATGTTTTTAAGTTTAAGTTTTTTTAAAAAGCAATGGTATATAATGTAATTACATTGTTATAGAGATTTTGTCTCATTTTCAAATCTTGTCTTAGCCTAAAAAGCACACAATGTCATTTTTTTTTTAAATCTTATTCTCTCATGTCTGTACTGTGACTGCATAATGATAGTAATAGTTGATGTCAAATTAAAAATTTATTTTTAAAAATAAACATTCAAACTGTTGTTTTTGTTTTAAGTCATTTGAAAATAGTTTTGTAAATTTTCTTATCAAACAGCTTTTTTTGTTTTTCATTTTCAAAAACTAAATTCAAACTTAATTTTTAAAATTGTTTTAGAAAACTAAAAACCAAAAACAATACCAAGCAAGCGTTAAATTCTTAGTGATAATACTATCCCTAAATTATTTAATTGTATACATTAAATCCTTCCCCCATTTACATGTAAATGTCTACTTTTAATTTGACTTAGATATATTTTTGGTCTCTGGAAAAGTGAATTTTTATTTTAATTCCTGAAAGAAAATTATTTAGTTTTGGTCAAAATATTTTTAAAGCTATTTGATTCTAGTCCATGTCTTTAAACTATCTATGTCTTTATTCAATTCTACATAGTAGCCAAAAATCATACACAACGGAAACTAAAATCAAACAACTTTAGAAATGTTTGGACCGAAACTAAATAAAATTTTGACAATCAAAATTAAAATTCGCTTATTTTTCATGAACCAATATGTAAACATTTTAATTTTTCAATGTGTATCTCGATAGTGGGCACATAAGATCGCATTTATTTTGATTTATTTTTTAGAAAAATTAGCTTTCATGAATTACTCATAATAATTTTTTTTAGAAGTTAAAAATAGATTTTTTTTTGTAACATTTGTGTACTGTGACACCCTAACTTATAACACAATACGCCTATGACACATACTAGTTAAGTTTCAATCGTTACTATTTTCATCTCAGAACTTTACTTGATTTTAACTTTGAAAATATAAGCCTACAGAAAATATGACCCATTTTTTTCTTTTCATATTTGAAAAACTAAACTATGAGTTATTCGCATATAAGTTAAAGTGCACAAATATTCATCAAATAATACGTAATAATAATACGCCTCATCAAAGTACTCTTAACCAACCGTCACATAACATACATGCAAAATCACAAACATATCATAAACTGAGAACATAATCATATCACAACTTGAATTGGAAATATTATATCATATAATAATAATATGGTGGCATTCCATAAGCATAATATATAACATGATAAATATATTGAGTCTATCAATAGAGGTTGAGCATACATTAACTTAAAAGCCAAGTTTAACTATAACATAACTAAACCAGTCGTTAGTACACATCCACCAATAGACTAAACTTTGAACATGCATAAAAATAAGATAGACCTTAAGCGACTGCCAAGAAAGAAAAGGATCTAAGTCATCATACAATTTATAATTAAAAACATCAATGATGGTTTAAGTCCCTAGGTACATAACATTTCTCTTTCTCTAGGTGACTTATTCTTTATCTTTACTCTGGCCACCCTATATCTCTCTATTCTTTCTTTCTATCTTTTTAAGGCTATGTGCTCATATCTAACTTATCATCACGAGCCTAAAAACGTAATATTTTCCGACACTAAGGTATGGGTTCTAGAGTGTGTTGAATCTCATTTGCGCATAGCCAAGATTTACTTGTAGGATTATCTCCATGTCTTTTATATCACCTTATAACTATATCATTAGATCTCCTCTATTGGCATAGCCAGGATCTACTTATACAATCATCTCCATGAATCTTATGCCACTTTTAACTTTAACATTTCCTTAGAAATGCATAAATAAGCTAGTATCATATAATATCATAATATCTTAACTGTCATTATCACATGCTCGTAACTTTAACAAACTCTTCTCAGTTCACAAATTTGATAAAATTCTCAGGATAATGCTTGTAATCAGAACTCTGCCAAATTTGCTTGAAGCCATATATTACATCAATAATGCATCTTAATATCATATCAATCAATTATAACTAATTATCATTTTCTTTCATTTATGCCAATGCATCCTCGCTAATTGTTAGAGTTCAAGGGATCGGGCTTAGCTAATGAACATGCTAAAGGGTCCACAAAAAAGGTTTCCCACAAAAAGGAAGGGAATGCTGGCCATTTGGAGTGACTTAGAAGAGGAGAAGGAAAGGCCAGAAAGCTAGGACGAGCTTAAAGATATGGCCAACTTGTGCTTTATGGCTAGCTACACCTCAGATGGAGAACTAGAGGTTAAAACTTCTTGAATGTTATCTATCTTATTATGAACTTCTGGCCTTATATGATGAATTGCTTGAAAACTCCCAAACTCTGACTTCTCACTATTTCAACCTCAAAAGGAATAACTAGAAAACTATTTTAGAGCTTGAGCAAATCAAAACGAACTTTGAGAATCTAAAGCTTGAGAAAAAGTAAGTAGAAGGAGAAAATAATTTTTTAAAGATAAAACTCAAGTCTTTAGAAAGTGAAGTTTCTGATAAAGATCAGAAAGCTTAGAAAGTCATTTTTGAACTAGAAAAAACTTTGAAGGTTCTCAAGTCTGATCTAGAGAAAATGGTAAATGGCTCCAAGAACCTTGAGCTAATGCTTGGTGGTCAGATACCATATTTTCAAAAAATAGGTTTGGGATATGAAAGTAAGATGGATGAGAAAGGTAAAGCGATCTCATCAAAGAAAGTAAAGAATAAGTTATCCCATAATTTCTACCACAAGAAGGGACACTCACTTGACAAATGTTTTATAAGAAAAACAGGAAAAAAGGTTGGGAAACCTCCCCCAAAGAAAACTAACTCAAAAGGACCCAAGAAAGTCTGGATACCTAAAATAAAAATTGTTTTTGTTGCAAGTGTGTCTAGAATGTACATTTGACAATAAGTGGTACATGGACAATGGCTGCTCTAGACACATGTTCGGGTCCAAAAAGTGGTTTAGAAACCTAAAACCCAAGAACTTTATATCAGAAAAATTTGCTAATGGAGGAAAATCTAAGGTCACAAGTATAAGAAATGTTAGTAAGGATGATTCTTACTAAATTTATGATGTTTTACTTATTGATGGTTTGGCTCACAATCTGTTGAGTATCAGCCAATTTTGTGACCAAGGTTTCAATTTCTTGTTCAATACTAATGTTTGTAATATTGTAAATCCCACATCTGGACAAATCATTTTATTTGGTAAGAGGCTTGATAACACTTACATGTTACTCTTAGATGACCTTCTAGATCAAGATGTAAAATGTCTTACATCCTTTATGGATGATAAGTTGCTATAGCACATGAAGCTTGGACATGTTCATAATAAGCTTATTAAAGACCAGTCAAAGATATCAAAAATGACAAGGACTCGTGATTTCTATGAGAAAGGCAAGTAGACCAAAGCTTTTTTCTATAACAAAATGTGGTTTTAACTACTAGGTCGCTTGAGCTTTTATACATGAATCATTTTGGACTAACCAAGACTTTAAGTTTTGCTAGGAAAAGATATTGCCTTGTTATAGTGGATGATTTCTCTAGATTCACATGAGTTATTTTCCTAGCTTCTAAGGATGAGGTAGCTGAGAAATTTAAGGTTTTTGCTAAATGTATATGTAATGAAAAAGACTCTCAGATTACTTCCATCATATCAGATCATGAAGGAGAATTTGAAAATCATGTTTTTGAAAATTTTTGTTAAAACCATGGCATCTCCCATGAGTTCTCTACTCCTAGAACTCCCTAACAAAATAGGGTTACAGAAGGGAAGAAAGAAGTTTGCAGGACATGGCCAAAACCATATTTTTAGAAAGTGGTTTATCAAAATGATTTTAGGAGAGACTGTAAACACATCATGCTATATTCAAAATAGAATCTTTCTAAGACCAATTCTTCAAAAAAAACCCCTTTATGAGCTATGGAAAGGAAGAAAATCTAACATATTATATTTCATATATTTGGTTCACCTTGTTTCATTCTTAACATCAAGGACAAGCTTGCAAAGTTTGATCCTAAATTTGATGATGGAATTTTCTTATACTACTCTTCAGTCTCTAAACCTTACAAGGTATACAACAAAAGAATACTTTGTGTTGGAAAGACTATCCACATCAAGTTTAAAGAGCTTAAAAATGACTTTGCTAATGATTTAGAAGAATTGGAAGAAAATCTTAAGAAGTTGAACCTCAAGGAACCCTCAGAAAGCATGCAAGAAAGTACAATCTTCAAAATAAGCTCCAAAGCACAATCAACTCAGAAAACTTACTCAGAAATCCAAAGCCCTCAGAAAGTGATATATCTGAGTATGAAGATGATGGAGAAACTGAAGAATAACAAGGTTATAGAAACTACAGAATAAATTTTTTTTATTTAATTTTCTCATAATCAAGTTCTTAGGAACATTTCCAAAGGTGTGAGAATTAGATATTCCTTTAGTAATGAGTCCAACTGCGCTTTCATTTCCACCATTGAGCGAGAATGCATTGAAGATGCTTTGAGTGATTAAAGTTGGGTGGAAGCTATGCAAGAGGAACTGGATCAATTTGAGAAAAGCAAAGTCTAGACACTTATGGAGAAACCTAAAGGAAAAACCATCATTTGAACCAAGCGAGTGTTCAGAAACAAGCTGGATGAACCTGGAAAAGTGATAAGAAACAAAACAAGATTGGTTGCATAAGGTTATAATCAACAAAAAGTAATTGATTATGATAAAATCTTTGCACCAGGTAGCAAGGCTTGAAATCATAAAATGCTATTTGCTTTTGCAGCCTTTAAGGGATTCACTCTATACCAAATGGATGTAAAGTCTACATGCTTAAATAGATTCCTTTATGAGGAAGTTTATGTGAAGCAGCCTCCTAGTTTTGAGAGTGAAAACCTTCTTAACTATGTCTTCAAGTTAATGAAGACGCTCTATGGTTTGAAATAGGCTCACATAGCTTAGTATTAAAGGTTGGGTACCTTCTTACTTAAGAATGGGTTCAAAAGAGGTAAAGTTGACACAATCTTGTTTACTCTAGGAAAATAATCACTTTCTAATAGTCCAAATATATGTTGATGATATTATATTTAGTGCCACTAATCATTCTTTTTGTGAAAAGTTTTCAAAATTGATACAAAGTGAATTTGAGATGAACATGATGGGTAAACTCAAGTTTTTCCTTGGACTTAAAATAAAACAATAAAAAGAAGAAACTTTGATCCATTAAGAAAAGTATACAAAAGAGCTTTTAAAAAAGTTTAATATAGATCAAGCCAAACCTATGAGCATCCCCATGCATCCATCTCAAGTCATTGATGCATATGAGAATAGAGAAAATGTATCAGAAATAATTATAGAGGGATTATTAGCTCACTTCTTACCTCACAGGAAGTAGGCTAGACATTCAATTAAATGTGAATATTTGTGCTAGATTTCAATCTAATCCAAAATAATCACACTTAAATGCTATTAAAAGAATTTTGAGATATTTATCTGTACTACTAATCTTGGCTTATGGTATGAGAAAGGTACATCTTGTGAGATTGTAGGATTTTTTTATGTGATTTCACCGAGATAGAGTGAAAAAAACACCAATCGATGTTGTTATTTCTTTGGAAAAGGCCTCATAACTTAGTCATGCAAGAAGCATAATACCATTGCTCTTTCAATAGCTGAAGTTGAATATGTGGCTATTACAAATTGCTTGCACCCAGATGCTGTGGATAAGGAACCAACTAGAAGATTATCGCCTAAGGTATTCCAAGATCCCTATCTTTTGTGATAATACTAGTGTTATTAATCTGGCAAATAATCTTATCCGGATCTAGATCCAAATACATTGATGTTAAACATCATTTTATTAGAGACCATGTTCAGAAAGGAGATGTTGAGTTAATATTTGTTAACCACAAGTGTCTAATATATTCACTAAGCCATTAATTGAAGATTGTTTTTACTATTTAAAAAGGCTTTTAAATCTCAAAAGTTTTGAAAATCTGCATAGTATATTTGCATAACATTCTGAAGTCTCCCAATAAGACTCTAAATGAGTACCCTAAACAAAGACATCCAGGCAAGCTCAGAAAATCAGTTTGTAAGATAAAAAAGTTAATGTACAAGTTCAGAAAGAATATTAGAGGTTCAAAGAATAGATCAAAATGTGAGTTGAGTTCAAAAAGTTGTATGAAGACTCAAAACGTGCTCATATAGTTCAGAACCACTTACACCTCTAGAAGATATTAAAGGCAGGATAATTCCTACTCTTTTTGAGTTTCTCTGTCCACGTCGCCTCAACTCCAGAATTTATGTAACATCACATTAATAACTTCCCACTCTTCACACGTCACATAAAAGCCCTCACTTTCAACCTCAAACAATTTTTCCTCAACCTTGAAACCGTTTCATCTTTTGCAAACTATTCTTTCTATAATCTCTCATAAATTCTCAAACCCTCAATCTCTTTCCTTTCAATCCTCACCAAACAATACATCAATGGTAGAAAGAAAGCAATTAGACTATACCATTGCCAAAAAAGACCTTTCCACATGTATGATGATCAGAGCTAGGATTAATGCATCAGCAACTTTTCTCTTAGAAAAGGCATTAAAAGGGAGCTTCTTGAAGAAGTCTCCATTGTCAAAGAAGTCTTTTCCTTCCAAGCATGGAAGGAATTCTTGGAGATAAATGACAGAATCTTCCCGGAATGGAAATTGTTTTTTACTCTTAACTAAAGGGTATATCCAAGTTATCTCTAAAGACCTTCATTAGAGATTTCGCAATGGAGATTAGTCCTAGGAATCTCAGATGTTGTCAAGGCTCCCTATGAAGGGATTATCTGGACTTCCTCACACAACTAGACTTGCTCTTTAGGAATCCATGAGGGAGATCTGTCTAGGTATCTTATTAACTCTATCATATACAAACCCCACGAGATTACTACCTCTATGTTGAGCGCCAAGGCGAGGAAAGTGTTCACTATGGTCCAGTCTCAATCTTGCCTAGGTTGGGAAGCATAAATATGCTTGTAGGCATGGATTATATGCTTCTATACTGTTTCATGTCCAAGAATAAGGTGAACCTCCAGACTCATCATGGATCATATGCTAAGTGTAATCACCATGGACAAAAGGAGAACTACAGGAGTACCTAATGGAATGCTGCTAACTGAGTATTCAGCATATGAACTATCCTCTAGCTGAGGAATGGTTTGAATACATAGAAGGTATTGAATACACAATAGCCTCATTCAGAACCATTAGACTAAAAGCTAGCACCTCAAGGACAAATTCCACAAGGCAAAGTCTTAGGATAAGAGATGAACAAGTCAGGAAAGCATCTAATAAGGCTGAAGCTGAAAGAAAAGGGGGAAAGGAAAGAGGAAGTTGATCTTAATAGAAAGTTATCTTGAACTCCAATGAAGCAGAATCACTCAAAGTTCCTCTAAACATGAAAGAAGAATTAAGTTAAGATAAGAGAGAATGCAGAAACAAGAGCCACGTATGCCTTCCCAGCCTTTAGAAATGAAGAAGACTCCTCTAACACTGCTAAACCAGAGAAAAGGTCTAACAAGCTACTTGGTGGACCAGTGAGGTGAGAAGAAAGGACATTGCACATAAGCTTAGAAACTTACTAAAAGATGTTGCCATATCCACTGTACTTCAATAGAGATTATCAAGCTAAATGTGAAGTAGTGTTCAGAATTCCTCTAAAGAGGAAAAAAAACAATTGAAGCAGAAAATTTCTTAGAAGAATCAGATGGTCCAAAGGAATGAGAAATCCCATGCCTTGGAACCAATTATGGAAGAGCCTAAAGAAGAAAATGTTGAGCAATCAACTTGCTCATCCTCGATGCCTTAACCTCCACCTTCCATAAGAATAACTCTTTTGGAAGAAGTTGAAGCTTCAGAAATCGGCTCCCCTCATACCTCATTTGTTGCTGTTCCTACTTCTCTACTAATGGCTACATCTACTGAAGTTCTACAAGGTCTTCCACCAATTGCTGCAATTGTCTCACCTATCACAATACCACCATCCACTCCAACTGGCCTCCTGAAAATGAAGAAGAAGACTCACCCAAGTCTGGGGACACCATTCCCTTAGACATTCCATTACTTGCACCTCAAGCTACCCATCAACAACAACAGAACAATCCATCTCCCTAGCCAACCTCAAATTGAGCCCCAACTTACTCTCTTAGAAGTATAGTTCCTACTACACAATCAAAGAGATATGGCCTCAAGACTAGATAGGGTTGAAGCTTCCAACGAGAGATTCTCTCTAGAGCTCAGCTAAGAAGACATGAAGAGTTGCTTCTAACTTCTTCATGAGCTCAGGGAGGGGCCAATGATGGCATTGTTTCCAACACATCCCTTTTTGCTAATGACAAAATGGGGAAAAAAAAAGTGAAAAGAAGAAAATCTTTATGAGAATCTAGGGTTAAGCTGGGGAGTGCTTTAAAGACTACATCTTCATGCATGCATAGAATTTTTTTTGTTATTATGCTCTGAATTTTTTTTCCTTACTACCTTGTTAAGTTCTAATTCATATTTACTTTGGTACTCATGGAACATTTCATAAACTTTGATACTAATGTTCTGATATAATTTGGTTTTGGCTTATGAGCATTTACATATATCTTAGTTGTTTTCCCTTATGCTCTAATGCAATACATATGCTTAAAATTCTTATCATATGATCTGATACATATATCTCTTCACCTTCATGCTCTGATACATAAGCCTGAGTGCTATCTCAATACAAACTTTTGCTCTAATACATAGTTGATATGAAGAATGAGCTTCAGAAACTCCTATGTGTGATTTGCAAATTCATCATGTTTTTGACATGAAAATGGTTCTCTAAAAAAGATGTTCTCTTGGAAATTTCTTTTTCATTGGACAAAGCTATGCAGGGTATGTATTTCAACTTAAGAATAAATATCACAAGCATTATCATCTTTCATAACCATTTGCGATTAAGTTTAGAAAGTCAAAGGACTTAAAATCATGTTGTATCTGTCAAAAAGTTTAAATGCTCCAATACATTTCATAAAATTCTGATACACTTTAGAAACTTTTGAAGTAAACAGCTTTGATTTTAGTCACTTAAGGTTGCTAAATGACTTGTTAACATTTACAACAAACCTTAAGATAGTGACCTTCTGAAACTCTATCAAGTGTGTTTTGAAAGAATATTAAATTACTCTAATTCAATATTAGTTCAATGTTTCTTTCAAAATCTCTCCAAAATATTTTTCAAAATTGGGTTTGCATCATAAAAAATGGGGAGATTGTTAGCTCAGAACCCTTAAGAAAGTATTATCACTTAAAGTTTTGAATGACAACAAACCAATTTTGTTGAAAATATTTTGTAAAGGACTAATCTTTTATTGAGTTCCTTATTCACTCAACAGGACCATTCTCGTTAGCATACAAGTTTCTTTAAACAAGTTTTATTTTCACAACTATCATATGTGAACATGTTTAATCTCTTCAAAGAAATTCAGAACTTGAATAAAGTGAAAAAAAATTCTTGAAAAGGACTATGGTATGTTTGACACACGAGGAAAGGATACCTAGAACAAGAAACCAATGTTCATATATTCAGAAAATAGCCTACATTTTTAGAATGTAACATATTATGAAGAAATCTTCTTTCCTCTGAAGCAAAATAGGGTTATTGTCATCAACAAGCTCTGATTGAAGCATTAGATCAATACGAAATCCAAAAATTGAATTAGCACTTTAGAAAGCACGTTACTTGTAAACGGTGCACACTTTACAAAATATGAGGGAAAATTCAAATTTCAAATTAAATCAAACCCGATAGAGACTGACAATGACATTTCACCTTTTAACTTGGTCAACCATTCTATCTTCTAGAAGAAAAAGTTTAGAAACCCCGTTTAGAAAGCAAAAGTAGTTTCTGAAGATGGACTCAGAAACCTCATTTGATAATAGTCTCTGAACTGAAAAGATGGCCCTAACACAGTGAGCTAGTCTTCTAGACTACATTTCTAAGATACAAAAAGAAGATTGTCAACACCCAATTTTTTATTAAGTTTTAAAAGATAATAATCAATTTAACTTTATTTCATCTTCTAATGTCATGTTTAATCATTATCAACATTATATTTTGTGGTCTCATATCTTCCTTTTTGGATATTTTGTTTTATCTGTTCCTTCATTTTTCTTTTACATATAAATAAAAAACATGAAAAAAAAATCAAGTTTCTCTTTTACTTCTTCATAAGCCCGAATTTCTTAGTCCAACAACAACCCATCACTCATGCTGTTTCAGCCAATTTCCAAGTCATCAAAAAAAATAAAATAAAATAAAATAAATGAAAAAAAAGAAGAAAAGTATAGAGAGAAGTGGCGACACTAGCTCATCCCCACTCCTGCCAACTACTAGGCGAACACGAGCTCATCCCCACTCCTAACCAAGATGAATTTTTTCCTTTACAAGTTATAGACGAGATCAATAATGTTGATCGGAACACAGAGGAATGACCATGTATATATATCCCTCACAATAGAAGGAAAAAGATGAGGGAACAACATGGAGACTAGGCACTAAATGGGGATAGGCAACAACACATCCCTCCACTGCAGTCGATAGCCACCCTTATCACCTCTCTCTTCCATCAACACCCCTTTCACAACTCCCCACCGCCACAAACCAATAACCTCTTAGACCCCATCAGCCTAAACACCATATCATTGCCACCATCACAACCAAATCCTCTCAGCCTGAAAACTTGGAAATCCCTCATTCCAAATACCATCAACCCAACTAGGCCTTAACCCTTCAGTTCACAATCCCATTTTGCACAATAACAGAGCAATGTCGCGAAGCCCCACCAGCTTAGCCGTGCAACTCCTTTGCTTCTTGTGGCTGCCTCTCACCAAGTTGCAAAGCTTGTCCCCTCTTAATCGCATTGTGCATACCCTTTCTCAGGCCATGTAACTTTCCTAGTTTTTATTCTATATTCTGGAGGATTTAACATTCTGTTACATTTTTATTTTGTTCTCATCTTGTTTACATTCTTTTTTCTTTTTGGTTAGATATTCAAGTGGGTTTCTAACCCTTTGGGTTGCGTGCCTTATTTGTTTATTGGTTTTTTGTGGTGTATAGAGATTTATGTTTGAGTTTGAATTGCGCTGATTAGTTTGGGTCTTCATTTCTTTTTTGTCTAGTCTTTTACTTTAACAACTTCCTTCATAAAAAAAAAAAAGAAAAAAAAAGATGAAAGATTGAATCCAGGATGTTTGAGGGAGCTTGGTTTCTCAATTCTTTTTTCAAGTATTGAGTTGTCTCATAATCTTTAAGTAAGCTTTCTCTTTGTTGGTTCTAAAAAAATAAAAAAATTTCTTTAAATAAAATCAACCCACAATTATTTTCTAGAGGACTACATGACTTTGAGTTCCTCATTGTATTAGAGGATACGTAGAAGTAGGAATTCCCTGTCAAGCCAAACTTTAAATTTTAACAATTTTGTTTCTGATTTTTGTTATCTTATTTCCTCTGTTTGTAAATATTTTCATTTGATGTTCCTTTATTTGTAAATACTATATTTGATTATCTTCGTGGGTAAATTTTATATGCTTTTAAGTTATTCTAATTGCACAATTAACTTTTGGGTAACCGTTTTAAGACGGATATATCAAGGGTGCTGTGGGGTTTAGTCTCTATTCTTCCCTGCATAACAGGTTCCTAATCCAACTCTGTTTTAGCAGAGTGATTTAAAGTACTTTTTACAAAAAGGTTTTTCCAATGGTTTTCCTTAATAAATCTTAGTGGTGACTCCATGAAAATATTTCTCAATAATATTTTTCACCGCCTTATCGCGATCTGATTGGAGATCAATACCTATTACTAGGAAATCAGATCATATGGCAATGGTCTAAAATTGAAGATCAAGTATAAAAGGAGATTAAGTGCTTACAACTTAAGACTATTTTTTTTGCTGAAACATTTGAAGATATCTCAAGAACACAAGAATCCTCCTTCTTCTTTTTTTGTAAAGTCATTACTGCATGTAATCGACTTCTACTTCTGCAAACAATCTTCTTTCTAAGTTCTTATTGGATAACATTTTCTTCTTAGGAAGAATTGTTAGAAAGAAGTCATTTAAGTTTTCAACTCATACATTGTTTTATCCTGAAAAAACTTGAGTGTTTGATTGTTGGAGTGACCTAACCTTTACAAAATCTTTGTACCCTGATCCAGGAGTGATCAACATGAGGTTAGCTTGAAGAAACTAGTTAAAGACTACTTGGGAATACTAGTAGAATGAGCTACTGATTATGTGAGATAGCTTGAGAAGGCTATAGAAAAATATCTGACTTTCTTTGGGTTGAGAAATGGTTGATTTAGTGAAACTCAATAGGTTGTTGAGAACTGAATGTAGGCAAGTTAGCCGAACTAGTATAAAACCCTCTAAGCTGTATCTCCCTTCTTCCTTAATCTCATTTACATTCTACTTTGTGTTTTTAATTCAACGTGTTTCTGAAAAGTGCTTTTAATTATTTCCTACTTTCAAATTAGTTCAGAAAGTCACTTTCGCTACACTTCAAGTGAACACCTGATAGTCTTTATTTAAAAGATTTTAGAAATAGGGAAAGAAAAGTAAAAGCACGATTTAACCCCCTCTTCTCGTGCACTTTTCAACCTACAGGTAAAGTTAGTATTTCATTTATTAAAATAATTCAAAAAGGAAAAACAATAAATCTATAAGACACATAACTAATTGAATAATAGGCTTCTAGATGAAATTCACATTCATAAAATTGTTAATTTGAAATATCATATGACATGATTCCTAAACTTTAGAGAAAGCATTATTACAAAAGCATAATGTCTTGTTGCTTTTAATATTGTTTTATTGTTTTGAATTTCAAATGAGAAACTTTGTTTCCAAGCTTAGAATAAAATATCTCTTCACATATTAAAATATTATTTTTAGGATTATAGAATTAAAATTAATTGTAAGAGAATTTAAATAATTTTGTAGGATAAAAATAATTATCTCATAATTGTTAACTAAAATATCTTCCCTCGTATATTATAATATTATTACTTTGAATTTTAAAAGAAATATCTTTCCTACAAATTAGGGAAAAGACAAGTCAACAAGTAGCTTTGCCGCTTTTTTACTTTATTATCTAATAAAGTAATTTTTGTCTTTTTTTTCACTAATCTAAATCAAGGATGAGAATAAGCATGATTGATCATTTTAAGGCCCCAATCAACTTAAAATAATCATCTTGACCTAAAATTGATTAGTAAAAATAATTAATCTTTAATTTAAATATAATATTACCTATATACTCTTAATTACCTTAATTAAGTTTAATTAGCACCAACTAGGGAAACAATGGTAATTTCATATCAGATTTCACAAGAACTCATTTAATCATCATATATTCCCCTAAGTTAACATATCCAACTTTCGAGTAATGTCCAGTTCTGATCGTCGCTTAATCCCACGTTGAATTACTTTAAGGCATTTGATAATTTCACTCATGAAAAAATCAAGAAAAATCACTATCCAAAATGCATACAACCTCCTTCAAACATTAAACTAACCTTGTGAGGATGGCCAGGACTAGTCATCCTTAATTCTAGTGCAAAAATAACCTCTAAGGCATTTTGATCATTTTACACAAAATGAAAAATTGGGGCATTACAAGTACAAGGTAAGATAAAAAAAAATTCATATAAAAATTAGGATTTGTTAATTTGAAATAATCATTTTTAAAAAATTGAAACAATTGTTTTTATAAAAAAGAAACTAAGATGAATAATTCCTATATTTAAAAGTTTAACAAATCTCCTCTTAAATTAGGAGCTTCTATCATCATATGTTTCAGTGCATTCAAATTATTACTTTCGAACACATTCAATAGGTCTTTAACTTTTTTTAATACAATTACTTTTAATCTTATTTTCCTAATAAAAATTTTAACAAAATTTCAACAGCATCTGTGCTTAAATTAGGAGCTTCCATCATCAAATATTTTACTACATTCAACAATTATAGACATTATTAAAAGTCAACAACATAATAGACATAGTTAAATAGTTACATCTCAACAATTACATACAATTCATATAATCCTAAAAACTATTCTAGAGTACATCCCCTTATAACTCCACATTATACATCCTAATCTTCACAATCATAAAGAATCTCATAGCAAATAATGCAAATAAGCCAGGGAAGGATCTCTACGGACGCTCTTCCTTCTAGTCATGCAATCCCTATTTCCTACAACTATATCCTAGAAAGCATAAGTCTCTATCATACATACATATTAAAGCATGTAAATAACAAAGATTTTATTGCTAACCTTTGTTGCAGTGAAAAAACACACACACAAAATCAAAAAGCTCCCTACACACAATCAAATTCAATCTTGAAAATCCAATATGAACAAATATTTAATTTTACACACTTATAAACATTTATACATAGAAAACATAAAATAAAGTAAGGAAAAAAGATGACAAACCACTTTCAATGTCAACAAGTCAGGAGTGCCACCTTCTAACACAACTTCTACATTAACAAAATAACAACAATAATTACTCTACAATGCAAGAAAATATAACAACACTATGGGCACTAAACAAATGGAAAAACTAAACCAAATCAAAAAACTAAACTAATTAAAATGCCCACCAACATTCCTAGATTGTAAGTGGTCTCTATTTTGCAAACGAAGCTCCAATAGAATGGTGACAAAGAAATGGCAGCAAATAGAGAAAGAGAGTGAAGAGGGAGAAACTAATTGCACAAATGGGGAAGAAGAAGAGCGCATCTCTAAAATATCTCCAGATTCCTACGGTTAACCCATTGGTAACTATTTAGTGAAACGTGTGTTTTGCATCTCACTTATTATCGACATGATTTTCGACGACTATGTGCAATTCCAAGAGTTTTTGCACCAACGGTCTAATATTTCAAAAACCCGTTGGCATACCTGCGATAAATATAAAATTTTTGGAAAAGATTACAAAAAAATATACATATTTTTTAATGTGTACCCATCGATAAACCCATCAATATATTTAATAAAAAATTTAAAAAGACACCAAAATAATAAAAAATATTTTTTAATCACTCGTTGGTAATCCTAAAAATTTTCAAAAATTACAATTAAAAAAAATACTTAACTGGTTGATAAACCCATTGGTATATTATGGAAAAAAATAAAATAAATTATTAAATACTCATCGGTATACCCATCGGTAATTTATTAAAATTAAAATATAGAAAATAAATTAATTTTTTAAATGACCCATGGGTAAACCTGTCAAAAATTAACTTGTGCCACGTGGTGCAAGTGTGTATATCAACAGGCTAAAAATTATTGTTAAACCCCACTTACTAGACCCACTTAACCAATGGTCACTCTTACTAGACCCCATTTGAAAATATCTTCTCTCACCAAGGGACCTATAGTCTCACACCACATTTGTTTTCTCACTTCTCACTACTTCTCTTTCTCGTCCATTCGTTCTATTCCTTTTCCACTCCGTGTTACATTGTTGGCAATCCAAAAGTCCAACTCTTTTTTTAGTTACAAGAGAAAGGAAACAAACAAAAATAGAGAACTAAACTTACATGAATCTATGCCCAATAGAGTTCTCATGCAGTCCATGCAATAACTCATGGGGAAGGTCATTCTAGGAAACTAAGTCCACCAACCCAGCATGTCTTTTTTAGCCAATAAATCTGCATAATGATTTGCTTCACATAGAACGTGGGTGATGGTCACAACTCACTCACGAGTCATCAAGGAACTAATGTCCACAAGGAGAATAGCACATGTATGGTGGCTATCCTATCTCATTCATAATAAGAGTAATCGCATGAAGAGAATTATCCTCAAACCAAAAGTTACGGAAGCCAATGTCCCAAGAGAGTAGCAATCCGTATCTAATTGCCCAAAATTCAGCCAACAATACAGAGATATTCCCAAGAATACCAGAAAATCCACCACGCCAGCCCCATAAGCATCCCTAAAATCACCTCCAAAGCCAGCCCAAGCATCAACATTATTGCCAGTCCAACGTCCATCCGTATTCATCTTCGTCATGCCATTATTGGGTTTCCTACCACCAACTACCGAGATAGATTGTTTGGCGCTACGACTACACTTAGATAAACTATAATACTCATGATCAAAGAAACAACATTGGACAGAACATATTACTCGACCAGCTACCCACAGCACCCTAGTTGCGCCTTCTCCAAACCCACCACAAAGTAACAATAAAGTTAAGATTAAAATAATTTTGTATGTGGTTTAATACCCAGTGTACACGTGTTAGTAGGCAAGTTTTGTATGGTCTCAAGGTCTCTAGGACCCACCGCGGGTCTAACTTCACTAAATCTGGATCCTATACCTCCTTCGAGGGCTATATGTTAGAGTAATATTCTTAGGATCAAAAATCCTGTAATTGTTCCTAGAGGGAAAATAAGTTGAAGAGTGATTTTTAATGAATTTTACGAAACTCTTAAACATTTCATTTTTAGCCCACAAGTTTAGAAAATCTAGAAAACTTTCAGATTTGAACTAAAACCCAAAATTTGGAATTTGAATGGTTGGGATTTTGATTTTTTTTATATTTTATTTAAATCCAAATAGGGGTATTTTCTTATTTACATTTATATTTTAAATTTAACGGGAAGAAGTAATAAGTGAGATGATTCTGGAAGCTGGATGATAGGAATTATGCAGCGTTGGGTTTTGTTGTCACCACTGGTGGTAGGGCGCTATAGCGGTCACCAAGGGCAATTGCATGTGTTGCAGTGGTCTAAGGACCACTATAAAATCATAAGTGCATAGACGGGGGGATGGGGACGCGCATGCGGCCTCACGCTCCAGTCCCCCTAGAGCGCGATCTACGCCGTTTCATTTTTTGCCCCTTTTTAAAACCCCAAATCGGGCTCCCCTCATTTCCTGAAGGCAGAAACCCTTCATTCTCCATTTTCATCCCTTCTCTCAAATTCTCTCTAATCTAGCTCCCCCAAATCATCAAGGTATGTTCATGTTGTTAGATTTTGTCTCTTTTCTCTCCATTCCTTCATAATCTTGGTTTGGGTTGGTTATTTCTCTCATTGTTGTCAAGTGGGGTGCTCCCCAAAGTTCTTGGTGTATGTTTAGAGTCATCTAAAGCTTCCTATAAGTTGTTTATGAGTTTTGTTATTTCAATGATAAACACGGTGTCATTCCTCCTTCCGAAGTTCTAGGAAGTGGTTCCCTCACCATTCTCCCTCTAGGTGAGTGGGTTCATATCCTATATGATCCTTATGTTGATCATTAGAGTTACTTTCCTTGATTGGGAACTTGTTTGCATAATTTTAGAGAATAATAGAGATTTCAGATGGTTTTACATATTTGTGAAAATAGTTGTTTTTCAACAAGAGCATGATATACTTTTTTTCATGCAAACTCATGGGACCATTATTGCTAAATGATTTATTAAAGGGCTAGAGTATGAGTATGACTTGATTTGGAGATTTTAGAATTTCCGTGATGATTTCAAAAGTAGAGCAATTATACATTATAGAGTTTTATCCCAAATAGAGTTTTAGAGAAATGACATGATTTCATGATTTAGAGATTTGATGGTAGTCATAGAGAAACGGCAGTGACTTAAGCTGGAACCCGATCATTAACCTTGGTACCAAATTATCCCGAGAGGACAATCTCATATAGTAGAGAACGGAACCTAGTTAGCTGTCCAATTTAGATTCTAAAGGATCATAAAGCAGAGAACTCGTTATGACATGGTTGACATGCATAACCAGAGAAATTATATTTTGTTATGCCAAGCATAACCAGAGATCTCTGTTTCTCTAATAGAGTCCTGTATTTATGTTTTCTAGAAATTATTGATTTAAGAACTATTATATACATGTAATGAAATGATTTCAAGAATCTATTAACTGTTTTGATGTGTGTGTGTGTGTGTGTATGTGTGTGTGTGATTATTTATTTCTCTTGGTTGTCCCATGAGAGGGTTATAGTGAGGACCTCTCATTGAGTTTTAGATGAAACTTACCCCTCTCCCTTTTCCATTACAGATATGTTAGCTATTGCGGTTCCTCTCATCCACCTCCTCCTCGGGTGAGAGTTCCAGTTGGTGAGCTTCACTTTGGAGTGAAGTACTCTTTTTTTGCATTTTGATTAGAGATAGAGTGCATTGATTTATCATAATTATTTTGTATTTATATGATTTTAGTTTTCATATATATCTTGTATAGAAAGTAACTCATATTTTGAGTTAGAGATATATTTAGAAATTGAGAAATGACTTGTTTTCTAACTTTAGAGATTTGTGCTAGAGTTGATTATAATATGTTTTTATGATGATTATATTTTCAAAGAGCCAAAGGTTTATTAGAGATGGAAATGATGTTTTATAAATGGGTTTAATATTAAAATATACATATAGAGACTCAGAGGTCACGAGACTTATGGAATAAGGATTCCTCACGTGTCACGTGCCAAGTGAGGTCATGACACTGACACTCCAACCATGTATCTAAATCCTCAAGGAAGTAGTTGCTATCTAAACCAAATCCCAAAGAGCACCAAATCTCATGGGAATAACAGCAATCCCTAATAAAATGAATGATTTCCTCATCTCTGCCAAGCTAATAGGAGCACACAGGTGAGGGGCAATATGGCATTGAAAGTGAAATTTATCAATGGGTAAGGCATCATACTTGATTTGCCAAATAAGTAGGCAAAACCTTTTAGGTACATTTAACTTCCAAATCCAGCACCACAAGAAATGATCTTCCGTCACAACATGACACCCCAAACTCTAATCCCAAACAAATTGAAAAGGGCAAGGGGCCACACCACACCTCCATTATATTATTCCCTTTCTTAACTCTTATCGCCATTGTTCACCAAGAAGAGCTATACATGCATTTTCTTTTAGTTACAACCTGTATGTTACATTGTACTAGAAGGCAAAACCCCTTTCTTATCTTCTTTTATTTTCAAAATTAGATTTTTATGCTTGAAAAAATGATAGAGACAGGACGTGTGATTCTTGGCATCAAAAAATTGAACCTTTAATTTTATATTATTTTCCTTACTAACATTACTTTCAATATTTTTTTGAAGGGGTGATATTTATAGAGTAAAAGTGACATTTTAATTTGGAATTTGAAAGTTGAGACCATCATTCACTACCAAGGTATAATCTGCTATTCTTAACTCTTCAATTCTTTTTATGCATTTTTTTCATTTTTGATGTAGTTAATTTTTGTGGGGCTTTGTAGTTAATTTTTGTTAAGAAATGCACATTTATATTTTCGTTATTTTCACTTGGCCACTTGATGTGTTAATTATTTAGTGTATGATGTGTTATTTCAATTTATTATTGTAGTATTTTGTGTTTGACAGTTGCTAAAATATAATCAAAGTGTGTGCTTTTTTTGTTAAGATTTGTTATCGGTTAGAAATTAATAGTGTAATAGTAACACTATACTATAATTATTAATCAATAGTTTACTAATTTAAGTTTATTAAATTTTTTTCTTCCCTCAAAAGAAAACCATCATTGGAGTCTCAAACCACCACATTGGCCTCTTCAAGTAAAAAGAGGTTTTTAGAATTCAATATGGAAAGCCTACCTATAGATCAATAAAATTTCAAGTTATCATCCCAATGATAAAGATGAAGTTAGATAGGCATATTTGCAAAAAGGTCCTTGTCAACCAAGAGATCATGATTTTCCAAACACCAATTGTGGGTCTTCTTTTCGTAGATTTAATCCTAATTGGTATGATGACTTTTGAAATTGGTTGAAGTATATAGTATATCAAAGGATGCTGTGTTTTGCCTTTCTTATTGTTTGATGAAACCTAAGGGTGGAGCCTTTATAACAAAGGGTTTTTCAAATAGGAAAAGGAATGAGAGGCTACAAACTCATGTTGGAAACCATGACAGTGCTCATAATCAAGCTTAGAGAAAATGTGAAGCACTTATGAAACAAAAACAGCACATTGAAGTTGTTATTCAGAGCCAATTCTTGAGCAAGTTAAAAAAGATTATCGAGTTCACTTGATGATGACAATTGATTGCATTAGATTCCTATTGTGGCAAGGATTGGCTTTCTGGTAATGATGAGTCATATGATTCAAATAATCAAGAGAATTTTTTGGAGCTTCCAAAGCTTCTTGTACAACATAATGAAGAGGTTAACGTGTTTCCAAAAATGCTTGTGGGAACCTTCAACTAGTAACACCTAAATTCAAAAAGATATTGTAAAAGCTGTTGCAAGTGAAACTATTAAAGCTATTGTTGATGATTTTGTAGATGATATATTTGTGTTTTGATTGATGAAGCTCGGACATTTCTTAAGGAGCAAATGGCTGTTTGTTTGAGGTATGTAAATAGAGAAGGACATGGTATGAAGCATTTTCTTGGCCTTATTCATGTTTATAATACAAGTGCTCTATCACTAAAATTAGCTTTGGAGTCATTATTAGCAACATATAATTTAAACTTAGCAAGAATACATGGACAAGGATATGATGGAGCTAGTAATATGCAAGGAGAATTCAATGGCCTAAAGAGTTTGATTTTGAAAGCGAATGCTTGTGCTTTCGATGTTCATTGTTTTGCCTATCAACTTCAATTAGCACTTGAGGTGGTAGCAAATAAACAAGTTGAAATTGCTGTACTTTTTAATTTGCTACCAATTTGTGCAATGTTGTCGGCGCTTCTTGCAAACATAGAGACATGCTTCATGAAATTCAAATGCTTAAGACAATCAATGCATTACAAAGTGGAGACATTTCTAGTAGTCATGACTTGAATCAAGAAAAAACATTAAAAGGGCAGGAGATACAAGATGGGGCCCATATTATGGCATAATACTTAGCTTGATTTCTATGTTTTCTTCAATGGTTGATGTTCTTGAAATTGTCAAGGAAGATGGAAATAATTAGAACAAAGGGCTAAAGCATGTCACTTATTGAATTTCATTCAATCTTTTGAATTTATTTTTAGCTTGCACTTGATGAAAAATATATTAGGAGTTACTAATAAATTGTTCAAGCACTACAAAGAAGTGATCAAGATATAGTAAATGCTATGGCATTTGTTAAGAGTAAATTCTTTGCTCAATAAAGTTTCATTATTTTGTGACAAACACAATAATACTCATTCCAAATATGGATGATATATTTGTGACACAAGGAAGATCAAGGTGTAAAGTTCAAAAGTTTTCAAATTTGCATAATTTTCAAGTTGAACTATTTTATCAAGTGGTTGATAGACAACTTCAAGAGCTTAACAATCGTTTTTACAGAGGTGAACACAAACTACATCTTTGTATAGCTTGCTTAAACACAATAGACTCATTTTTTGCATTCGATAAAGAGAAGTTAATTTGCTTAGCTCAATTTTATCCGTTAGAAATTTCTTCCACTCAGCTTTTGGCACTTATAGTCAACTTGAGAATTTTATATTGGATGTGCATCTTGATGATCAATTCTCAAATGTGAATGGGAATAATGGTCTTTCTTAGAAGTTGGTTGAAACTAGAAAGCATTACGTCTATTAATTGGTGTTTCTTCCCTTGAAGTTAGGTTTGGTTTTGTCGGTAACAATTGCATCAATTGAAAGAACTTTTTCTGCTATGAATATATTAAAGAATCAGCTTCATAATCATATAGTTGATGAATGTTTGAATGATTGTTTGGTAACATACATAGAAAGAGAGACTTTTGATTGTGTTGATAATGAAAAGATCACCCAACACTTTCAAAATATGAAATCGAGAATAGAGCAATTGTAAATTGATACTTTATCATTTTGGATTTTTTGATATGTAAATCAAAGTATTTGAAATTCGATTAGTATATTTTTATATGGCTAAATATTTTGCGAAATTTCTTGTTATAATGTTTATGTATTATCTCCAACCCCAGCCCAAATTTTTGGATCCGTCACGGTACGAACTACTCTCGGCTAGCTGATTCTTCAACTTGATCATGGGCCGATCCAACCCCACAATGGGTTCAGATATTTCAGGAGGCTTGCACAGACCGTTGAATTGTCTCCCTCAATGCCTCTCGCAATCAACAGTGTCTCAGCCCCATCCCTTGCCGTCCTAGCTTGGGTGACAAGAAGGAACCTTTCAAGTTTCTCAACCATTTCCTGAAGCTCTGGTAACAAGGCAAGCAACAACATTTCCAGCAAGGGACCTTGGAGCGTTTCTTTACAAGCTCTTGGGCTTGCTGCAGTTGCTCCATCTGCCTCTCTGTTTCTTCCATTGGCCGAGCCAATTTCTCGTCCAATGGTTTCATTTCTTTGACAAATGGCATGACACGCTCAACAATGGTTGCAAGTTTTCTGCGAGTGCTCTTGAACTTCCTTGCCTTGGAGATCAGCCCTGTAACTGGCTTTACCCCTTCTTGTACTGCGGCGCCAAGAACAGCCCCTTCTACCAGTCCAGTTGCAATGACTCAAATCACCTCAAATCAAGAACTACACGGAGAAAGTTGGCTAGTTTCAATCTCAATTTCGTTGAGATTAACGAAAATCAGAAATCCACCTTGTAGCCCTTGTGTACAGACTCATCCAGATTGAGTAAAAAAGCTCCTTTTTGAAGGGAAAAAATTATATATCTGCAGTGCTGAGGTAGCAAAAACTCTAGATGTATACAACTATGAAGTATCCAAGCCGCTTCCAGGAAAATTTGCTTTTTCTTTTGCCCAAGCATGTTACCAAATTGGTCGTATTTTATTGATCTCGGCTCAATTAATAATGCCCAGTTTATTTGCACGTCTTTTTCCTGACGTATTTTGAAAATCATCAAGATTATAAAAATTACTTCAATAAAGTATGATAAAACTATCGACCAAGAAAAAAAATGAAAAACCATGTTTTCAATTAACAAGTGACTAAAAGCCTAGCGTGCAAGCATGATTTCACTGTCGATTTTCTCCATTTGATTAATTGATCCTGCTCAACACTTTCTAAATTAGTTGAGGGATTCATTTTGTTAAAGGACAAAATATCCTCTTTGATTGCGAATCACCTGAGTTTAAGGTTATCAGTAAGGACTTAAGATCGGATGAATTAAGTATTTAAACGATTGAGTTTTAGTCCAACAAAATTATAGACCTTTTCATCAAGCATTGAGGCCATAATGAAAACGGCGAGTGATATGCAGATGAAGGCTTCTTGTATAACCGCTTCTAGACTGTAATTCGGGTTTGCAGCGCTTATTTATTATTTTATTTTGAATGTATTTGTTAGGCCTTGTTTGTTCGGTGCTGTGACGTTTGGATATGTTTTTAGTCCTGTCGTGTCTTTGTTGGGAGAGTTGAGTATTGTGGTTATTTATCAAATGTTAAAAAAATAAAAATAAATAAATACATATAAAACATTCATACGAATTAAGAAAAAATGTGTAGTTAGCTGCAACGTGGATGGTAATTAACAGAATAAATAAAAATAAATAAAAAGCACCTACGTTTAAAACTAGAAAAAGTTTTAGGGTAAATAACAATAATCACCTTGAGGTTTTTCAAAACAACACTTAACTCCATTCTCACACCAATATTACACTACACTCCGCCCCATTTGAAAAGGTGACGTTACTGTTAGTCTACTGGGCCTATGGTTAACCTTAGCTTCAACACCCTCCCCAAAATAAACAAGCAACCTAGGTAATCCTTGTGAGATCCACCAATTTATTACCAACTTGCTTGAACTTGCCTTCCCCTGTTAGTCACCACTGGGCAAGGCCCCGAGAACATCAACACGCTGGCTGTGGTGCCAGCAGAGAACAACATTCGACACTCCGAGGGTAGTGTTTTGGGTAGCATTGTGCATGACATTGTTTATTTGTTTTGAGCATTAATTGAATAGTCACTCATAACAACTAGAAAGAGCATGGCATATAGTGAATGTCGAACCATGCAACAAGCACACAACAGCATCAGTATAGCGTGGAACCACACGACACCCTAACTTCATATGAGATGATGAAGGATTTGTTCGATTACACAAGGTTTAATTTTCTCCAAGTGTTTTGTTCTTGTACTAGAAAATAAATTTACCAGAAAAAGAAAGGAAAAAAGATACCCAAAGTATGACAATTTGAAGAGTTTTGGTCACATTGCTCCTGTTTGCCATTGGGGCTGCGGAACTCATGTGACATGTTCACAGTCACACAGGCCAGTAATGGGAGAACAAGAATGTATGAATTAACGCTGGGTTAACCCCACTTACGTGATTGAGAATATTCTATTAGTGTTAGAGTAAATGGAATGGAGTGTAATTTTCAAATGATAATAGGGTTAAGTGTCATTCCGGAAAATCTCAAGGGTGATTTTTGTTATTTATCCAAAGTTTTATATTGTCACAGAGGAAAAAAAAAGTTTGAAAATGTTATGTTACTGACTCTGAATCTACCCTCCAAGGAGCCTTCACATGAGTCCTTTATATCCCGTGTATTTTAAAAATGAAACGTTGCTTCTTGTGATAAACGATTTCAAGTTAGGGAGAAATTTTACGCAAGCACAGAAATCAGATTTGTTGCGGATCGAATCAAAACAAAAACGTTGGAAGGACAAAAATAAAATTCCAAGGGACTAAAATTAATATTTCATGAAAAAATAAACTTCAAAAGTAAATATAGGTTCAATAACTTTGAGGGCACGATCAGACAACTAGGTTCACCCCAGCAAATTACACATAACAAACACAAACATCCTACCTCTTTCAGCTACAAAGTTCTTGCAAGCAATATGTGAATACTACTAGAGCAATTTAAAAAAACATGCCTTATTTATAGCACAAGGAGGATCATTATATTATTCAAATTTTAAAAACAACAATAACAATTAAGTCTTGCTCCATAAGTGGATCGACTACATGGACCAGGTGACGCTACAGCAATTTCATTAGGAGCTAATTGGGTGAAGCCAATTTAAGTTAACCTCAACTTGAGGCACCTCTATCTTTAGATTGGGAAGCATAGGTATGAAGGCTTCCCATGAAGCAGCTGTTTCTTCATCGCATATGACCTTTAGATCCTCAAGATTGGTGACTGAGAAAGGCAATTCACAATTTGCACAACTTGTCATGTAGAGACTTCTTAGATTAGACAGATCACCGATCTCCTCAGGTAAACTTGGAAGGCTTATGCAGTTTGAGATGTCAAGGAGTCGCAAATTCGAAAGCCTTCCAATAGAATCTGGTAACCCTTCTAAATCGGTACAGGAACTGAGGTTTAGTTGTTCCAAATTTATCAAGTTTCCAATTTCTTTGGCCAGCGCAGACAGCTTGTGGCAATTTGTAATACTGAGCTTCTTTAGTGGGGTAATATTGCAGACCCCATTAGGCAATTCAACCATATCTTTGCAGTAGTCAAAGTTCAGTTCTACTAGATTTGGCAATGCATCAGAAATTAGGATGTTGCCGTTTTTGAAAGCCTGAATTGTATTACACATGTAGAGGGATAACTTTTTCATATTCTTCATTGTGCCAAAGGATGGAAGAGAAATCCGCTCCAGCCTCATTCTTTTCAAGTTGCATAAGGAACTGAGTAGCTGAAAATTGTTCAGTTCAGAAGGATGGAAACCATAATTTGTGACTATGACAACTTTTAGTTTACTCATGTTCACTATTGATTCTGGAAAGGTGTACTGCTTAGTTTGAAGATTTAAAATCAGAACCTCAGCTTCATCTGTTTGAATGTTGGGCCAACGTGAAGGGTAAGCTTCATCTGCAAAATGCAACCCATATGTGTCAGTTGTGAAGGAGGGATGAAAGGCAGATCACTGCAACTCTTACAAGCATTCTTTTTTGTCTGTAAATAAGTGCATATAATTTTGGAGAAAGGTGTACGTGTAACTAACCAGTTGAAACTGACAATGTGCTGGCAGAGATTTTTAGTGGCTTCTGTGTAAGGTTCCATCTAAGACATTTTGAAAATATCCTGGCAATCATGCCTTTCTGCTTCTCCCCAAGCCACAACTTAGTTGCACTTTCATTCATGTCGATAGTAAGTCTTTGTCTATGCTCAATTGGTTCTTGACTGCTTTGATAAATTGCCAGTTCTCTTAGAAGATCATGCTGGATGATGAAGTGGTTATCGTAGTAGTAATTGTTGTCGTCACAAGCATTTTTCCTGGTAAAGCAAAAGTAAATTCTTTAGAGACAAAAAAATCCCTGACAAAATCAAAAATACTTTGCTCCATCGAATAGATTGATTACAAATTTCAACTCCTGTAGTCAGATTAAGTTCATGAGAATAAATGCAAAGTTACATAATGCCAGAAGCTTAAATTTGCTCCAAGAAAAATGGTCATTTTGGAAAATTGTACAATGAATCAAATGCTTCTCACATGAGCTACACAATCTATTGAATTATTTGCTCTAAAGAATTTAATTCATGTTATAAAATTAGGATTAAGCAAAACAAAAGATTTGTACCTTGCTACTAAGACATTAGCCAGATTCATGGAGTCTAATATTTTGATGATGGTCATTGCTTCTAGGCCATCTTCATCCAGTCCATACAATTCCGTCCATATATCAAAGAGAGCAGTAACTGGGATTCTTTGGTCTTCAGGAAATAACCCTAGGTCCATGAAGCACTTCTTTGTAAGGGGCTCATCCTCCAAAACTTCCAAGATCTTTTTGAGGCAGTTTAGTAATTCCGCATTAGAATCAAGTATAGAATGACCTTGTGACAATTTCTCTACCATCTTGAGCCAAAAATCATAAGGCTTACCACTAAGTGATCTACCAGTCACTACAATGGCAAGTGGTGAACCCTTGCAACCTCTCACAACCTGCATATCAGCACAAGCAAACAAACTCAGTAACCAACAGGTATGACTTAGGCACCCAAGAAGCAAGTAATCTAGCCATTTCATTGCTTTGAAGGGTCAAAACATAGTTTCCTGTAACTTTTTCTTTCTTGGTTAATTCAATGTTAATTTGTTAAAACTAGGATCTAGGTGGTCACAGCCAATTATGAGACGTTTACTTTGTGTGGAAGACTCTAAACAAAGAGAATAAGTACATATAACTGCCACATATCCGAAGGTAAGAATAAGGACCTTTTCGACAATATCTTTGTTAGGAATATATGCACAGCTTTCTTCCAAGAGAGCAACGTGACGAAAAAGAGTTGTTGCATCTTCATGATAGAGTGGTTTTAAGACACATGGGATGCCAAATTTAGGAAATGCAACCCTTGAAGTCACCAGAACTTTATAATCAGACATCTGGATTTTAAATTTCTCGATGAGGGCTTCTGAGCCAGGCCAAACATCATCCAGGACCAACAATAAAGGACTTCTCCCAATATGCCTGAGCAAAACTACCATTCGGTTAACTGCATCTTCATTGCTTTGAAACTCAGGCACTTTACATCCACAGTGTTCAAATATTCTCTCTACAATGATCTTCATCTTAGGTGTTTTTGAAAAGGTGACAAATAATATATTTTCCTTGAATTTATCTGCGGAAACCAAAGAGACCAGTGAGCACAGGATCATTTGATGTCTTGTATCATTTCAGAATGCATATGTGCCATTCATCTCAATATGTAAATATATCCAATAGAATAATTTTAATGAATGATTTATTACTAAACATCTAAAATTCTACAAAATGAAGCTTAAAGAAAATAATACAGCTGAAAAAAGTGCTGCTTAAATCTGAAAGCAGCATGGGGAGCGCTTGTGAAGATGTTATGACAGATTGAAGGGTCAAATAAATACCTTTTATATTTGGTATTTCTGGGCAAGGAGCCATGGTAATTTCATCTATAATTAAGACTAGAAAGCTAATTGAGGCATATAAGAGAACCAAAGAGGAGTTACCACTTACCCTTGACTTGTTCATCGCAACAGAGTTTTGCAGCCAAAGTGGTCTTCCCTGAACCACCCAACCCAGTCAAAACAAGGTGGGACATACCATCCCTCAGAACCTCCGTCTTCAACTTCCTGAGAGGCTCATCGAGGCCAACAGTGAACCATGGGTATTCAGGCACGCCGCAAGGACGCTTGACCGGCCCGAAATTAAGCCTTTTTTCGAAATTATCTCTGCTAAGGAGCTCAAGGATCTCCCTCACCTTGAAAAGTGTGTCCTTCATATCAGCTCTCAGTGCCTGCTTGTCATCAGCATCAAAGGAATTGTTCCTCCTATGCCACAGCCTGTCCCTGGAGGAAGGGACCCAGTAGAGGCACTTTTCCCACCAAGAGGAGCACTTGCATGCACCATGTCCTCCTGCACGGTTCTCTTTTATGAGAACCTTAATCTCTTCTCTGGGTCGATCAAGGTCGTCGTTGTATTCCACGATCTCCTGGACTAGAGGGTTCAAATCCCTGAGGGTTGACTTCAGGACCCGCCTGATCCGTTTGTTCCTTCGAGCTTTTTCGACCTTTTCAAGGATCTTTTGTAACAGCTGTTGAAATCGTGATGCTAAAACGGCCAATTGAGTGGTATCTGCCATTGGTGACCGAGCTATTTTCCCTTGTCTTGCGTGTCCTTGTTAATAAAGAATCAAGCAACGGGTTAGGACTTTGGAGGACAATTATGAAAGAATAGGAACTAAAGCTACCAGCATATACAATTGAACGATTGGAATTTGGAAGCGCGAAAACAGATTATATACACCACCGCCAAGGATGCCAGTTTCCCCTGAGCTTTCCAGTCTTTTGCTTCTTTGTTTCCTTTAACGCGGGCGGGTTAGGTAGCAGGGCAACAACGAAGAAGGTCCAGGCCTAGAGTTTAATTACTGTGGATACCCTCAACCTAGAAGAAATAACGTCCAAATAAATGTCATTATTGTAAATAAATTTTTGGACTGCCTGTTGGTATTGGGATTCTTCGCAAATCAGTAGGAAATTGTTCTTTATTAAAGATCAGTTTGCTGATAAACTACTTCTTAGCCGTTGTTTTATTAGTTGATGATGTCTCAAAGAGCACTATATTAATAAACTAGTGTTTTCAGTGAATAATGGGATAATAAAAAAAGTTTAAAAATACATGAAAAATTATTGGACAGGGTTAATTTTTTTGTCGATTAATAAACAATAAAATTAGATAGTTAACAATAATGTTACTATTAAAAGTAAATTCTCCACATGATCATTGCAAAGAAAAAGGATTACAAAGGATTAATTACATAGGAATTTCACTTCGTATTTTGATCTTCACATACCACTCTGCATAATATAATAAAAAAATATTAGTAAATAAACATATAAAGACTTGATCACAAATGCATTGAATGTTTTGTTCAATAAAGTAAATAAAGAATATAAAATGCAAATCCAGACCTAAAATTCAAATTTTTTAAAACACCTTTGGATAAATAACATTTTTAGTTATGTTGCAAGGTTTCCCATTATCATCCAATATCAATATTTTCAAGCCACTTCGCTTTACCCTTGAGATAGCCACGTAAAGTTACCCATGACTGAAGATTTGGGTAAAAATAACCTAACAAATGACAAAGATTGACCTTGGCTTTTATTAATGGTCATAGCAAAACAAAGAGTAATTGGGAATTGTCTTCTTTGAAACTTGAGGCGTGCCTAGACAGAAGGTATCAAATTCATCCGAGGTATGTAAACATTTTCTCCAATTTTATTGCAGTCATAACAATTGCTCTAATGGCGTTGTTTCTCAATTCTTCAACAATCAACCTTGTTCCATTACATAATCTGGAAGATTGATCAACGTTCCTTAGCAGCATAATTGGACTCCCTTTTTCAAAACTAATTTATGATTTGGAATGCCAGAACACTTTATTTCATTTAAAAACTTGGCAGTTATCCAGTCACCTTAATGCTGACATCTTCATCAGCTATGCAATATGAATCAGAGCTCAATACTTCTTTTCCTCACTAGGAATTTGAGAAAGCACAAATTCATTGACCATTTCAACTATTTCAAGAGTAGGCGCTAGCAGTCTCGATCTTTAAAAAAGGCATAGTTTTTCAAATTATCCAATATATTTGGATAAGTGAAATCTACAATACTCCTTAGAGGTGAAGGTGATTCTAAGATAAAAAATTTTGCTGGAATTTCAACTTTTGCAATTCTCATGGTCAATTCCTAGCTTTTTATCTCTCTTTGAACTATCCAGTCAGCAAACAATCTCAATTATAGATCTACAGAGGAAAAACTTGTTGCTTGTAACCTCATATTTTTTGTCAGTTTAAGAACCTTGCAATGCGGCCACAAATTTGATAAGTTTATGGTAACATTTATAATTTCTTCTCTTGAAGCTCGTGGAATAACTGGAAGTATCTGGTGGAAGTTTCCTCCAAGGACAACAGTTTTTCAGCAAATGGTTCATCTTTAGACTTATTATTTGTGAACCTCAAAATATTTCTCATTGTAAAATCCAAAGCCTCAAAAGCAAATCTATCTACCATGCATGCTTCATCCCATATAATGAGACTTGCTTGTTGAAGTAGTTCTGCTTTAGGATTTCTTTGCTTGATAGTACACATTCACAACTCAGGAAGTGTCAATCGAATGGAAAATCTAGAATGAACTGTCCTTCCACCAGGTAAAAGCAATGAAGCAATGCCATTGGATGTAACATTCAAACAATTTTGTCATTGGATCTAATAGCATCCGATAATGTTCTCCAAATGAATGTTTTTCCAGTTCTTCCATAACCATATACAAAATAAAAACCTCCTTTGTCAGTTGTTATCGAGTTCATTATACTATCATAAATTATCCTATGATCTTCGTTCATTGAAGATAAGTAGCCTTCAAGATCAACAGACAATTGCTCCCTATTATAGTTTAGCTCTTTAGCTATGAGATGGTTTTGAAATTGATTGAGTAGAGAATCATTTGGGTATAACATGGATTTGAAGTCTTTCAAAGACCTTCCATTTGAATTAAGTAACTTTTCAATTTCAATCAAACATAAATTCTTCAACTCTGAACTTGGGATAGAAAGACCTAGCAAAAGCAAGAGGTTCTTTAATGACAATATAAAACTCCCAACCCATTACACAAACCAGCAATATTTGTCCTTAAAATTTGGAAGTATAATATTAAAATCACCGAAAATAGTTAAATGATAATGTAAAACATACCTTGATTCCTTAATATTCGTCCCAGTCATGTAAGATTCCATTTGCTAAGAGTTCCCAAACATGCTCCCATACAAATTGCGGTTGACTCATTGTGTTTGTCACTAATAATGTAATAAAGAATTGCCTTAGTTGATTTCCAACGCTAATTCTCCAGCTTCTTTTATACCTTCAATAAATTTATTGTTCAAGAAATGTATTGGAAAATACCAAAAATAACTCTAAGGACCATAAATATAATACTAATAATAAAATACTGAAAAAAAGAAAGCTAAAGTGAAAAATAATCAATAAAAATAGTAAAATAATTATTATACCTTAAATAAATTCATTGTCATCCACTAATAATCCCAATGCATGACATGCTTCTTCGAAAGATTGGTGTACTAAATTGCCTACTTTCCTTAAACTTTGGTAACTCGTACATCCTCTCTTAAACAGTTAATAGCATTCTCAAGTAGTACAACTCACCAGTTCAGGAGTTATATATTGAAGCCTGCCTATTGATTGTCCCTGCTTCCTAGGGAACCATTCTTACCTTACTTGGTTGTAAACGAAACGGCTTGGAAACTCAACATAAGTTAAATCTCTTCCTTCTGGGTAAGAAATGTTTGCAACCATCCAAGCCTCAAACACTGTCTTTTTTCCTTATTCTTTTGAACAACATTGTTAATTCGTCGTATCTCTAAAAACAACCAATTGCTGATTTGGAAGATGAAAGCTTTATCTCTAACAGGAGGCCACCTATGATGTATATCAAATGCAAAAATTATCCAAACAGCTTCACATGCAGAAAGATAGCGATAGTCATAGTAATTTTTGATCTCATCAACCACTCCCATATTAATAGGATCTCCTATTAGTTGTGTCACTGCAATGTAACTCTATCTGGTCCTTTATTGATATACTTAAAGAGATACTTAATCGAATTCAACCTGTTAAGTATTCAATGTTGATATGAGCTTGATACTTCATTAGCAATTTTGGATTGTAAGGAACAACAAATCTGTTGTCCAAGACAATGTCCTTTCTTATAGTGGTTACTCCCCTATTTCTTCTTTTGTATATAGGATAACCATCTTCATCAAATGTTGTGCTTTCTGCAAACTTCTTTGGGAAAAATTTTGAGCATTTTCTTTCAATCATGCATGGTGATTTTGAATCAGCCATGCCGCAAGGACCATGCATCATTAATTTAGTAACAGCCTCAAATAGTCGAGGATATTTTCCTTTATCTGGTAGCTAGGAGATATCACACGATCAATAGATTGAGGTGTCTGTAGTTTATCATCTGGGTGCAACCATAATAGAATGTGCGCATGAGGCAATCCTCTCTTTTGAAACTCAATTGTATACATACCTGAACATAACAAAAATCCACTTCTTTTAATGTAAACCATTGATGGAAATAATATTTATGTTTTATTATAATATTTCAAAAGTTTAAAATGACTTTCAAATAATGAGCAATATTATTACCTGCTATAACTTTTCCAAAAATACATCCTTTTTTTAAGTCAATTGATATTTGATCCAACTTCATTTGGAATACTCTCAGCCAATATCAGGTCGATCTTCTACTTGAATATCCTTGTCTCTGACAAATCTTGTTATTTCTGCCTACTAAGGATGGCAGGTAACTATAACAAATAAATCGGGATATTCATACCTCTTATAAACAGCCATTGCATCATGACAATTGTTAAACATGTACCTTATCCCCAATAAAAGAGGAAGGTAGAATAACGTGCATTCCTAAGCTCCCTGGATCTGTTTCTCGTCGTAGCCTCCTCTAAGCCACTCAAAATGTCAGACCTAATCATATTTTGATTTAATCTCACCCACTGGATTCTCTATGCTTCAATCATTGTGTAGGCGTCAACCAAGAACTGTTGGAACAATCTTCGAGACCTTAAGATATTTCCATGCTCTACTTGTCTCTCTTGTATCTTGAATATAATAAACTCCCTCAATGTTACTCTAACTCTTTTGAAACTATTATTGTTCATGATAGAATCCCTTAAAGGGATGTTCTCTTGGTATATGTCTTCTCCAAATGGAAATAATAGTGGGTATTAAAGAGGGATGAAAGCAGTGTGAGTCTCATGAATTCGTTGCAAATGACCATCATCTTTTCTAACAATGATATCCCTCCCTTGATCAGAAGCATCAAAATCCCCAACTATTAGAGTAGCAACTTCATTAGCAGATGAGATATTATAATTTCTTGCATCTCGAGATTTACTTCGAAACAACCTCAAACAAACATTAGAAGTAGGTTCGTGATTTATAAAATCTCGTACCCTTCTAAGAGTTTTTGCCAAAACATTGTGCTAATTAATCATGTCCCTTAAATCCTCTACTAAAGTCATGTCCAAATTTGAGTTTTTCATCTATTCCTGAAAACAAATAACAATTTGATTAAATATGCTTGGTAGAAGTATAATGTATGAATTCATTTTTCAGAGAAGTTAATAGTTAAGGAAAAGATTAAATATGTAAATAAAAGTTCTATTGGATATCCCATTTTGAGTATCATATATATAAAGCTATGAAAATTTGGGTAGACAACCTTCAACTGGAAGCAAAGAGCCTATTTTGTGAAAATTCTACCCATGTAGAATAAACTGAAGGTGTCGACCATTGTTCAAAGTCATTTCAACCTTGCCACTAATAAAAGTGAATGAAAACATACTATTGTATTGTCTAATATTTTCAAAAAATGAGCACTTCTCTTATCAATGTCATTTTGCAAATTAAACAATAAATCAGGGGTATTTGCAAAAGTGGGAGCTGGATCTTTCCTTTCATACAACAAATTGAAAATTGTGGATCCATAGAGCTTCTGGACTTTTTTGATCTTTCCTCATACCATACAAAAGCATAACAAAATTCACATTGTAATGAAAAGTCTCCAAAATCCAAGCATTCTATCAAGAAGAAAAATTTTATGGTTAATACTTTCAATATAACTACTTGATATATGGTACAAAAACTTTAGAAATTATTTCAAGTTACCTTAATTCTAATTGTTCGAATAGAGGATTGTATAAAAACTCTGCCAAGTTTTCATCGATGGATAGGTCAAATGGAGTAGCATCTATTCATATCAAAGAAGAAATAACTAATAAATTAGACTTCATGCAAGATATAGCATTCATAATTTTTTTACATACTATTGGAAGGGAAAGAATATAAACAAAAATTAGATTCCTACCTTCAAGCTCAAACCTGACATGTGATATAATAGATGAAATAATAGACCTCCTCTGAACTTTGTGTTTTCTAATGTTCACTGAACCTGAAGAAGAGTCAATGTTTGGCCTCTTTGAAGAACTTGCAATTGTGATGGGCATTTGTAAAGTGACATTTTTGTCAGCACAAATATAAATTTAAACACATCAAATTTTTAGATAAAAGCCTAATTTAAATGCTGATATTACTAAAAGTATAAAAATTCAGTTGTCATCTCTATCCTCAATTAACTGTCCATTTTTAAATGTGTAGTGAATTAAAGATGATCGAAGGAATCTTAAAGTTAGCTAAAAAAAGTTCAGGTGAATGACAACAAAATATTCCTTATAAAGTAGTTATTCCCACTTACCATATCTCTTCCACTCCATTGTTTTCTCTTTTCCATTGTCATTTCACTATTAATTTGATAATGGGGAGAAAGAAAAGTAATACGGTCTCAAATTCTTAAATGGCACGGGTTTAATACTCTTATGGTAGCACAATAATATAAAACAATATCGTGTATGCTTTTAAGAATAGATAAGTAAATAAATAATTGAACATTTTAAAAAGTAAATCCATCAAATCCAGCAATTAAGTGCATTCATTTAAAAATAAAATAAAAATAAGTCAAAATGGAATAAAAATAATTTAAATGCATTCAATTCATTATGTTAATAGAGTATAAATGTGTAATCAGTTCTGTGATTCATAATAGATGGATTTGAACCAAATTTATATTATTTTCTTTATATAGAAAATCATAAAATCAAAGTAGATATAATTTGGATTTAAATTAAATTATATATACAATATAATATATAACTCACGAAATTACACATAGAAGACATAAAAGCAAACTAACTAAATTGGATGTGCAAACAAAACTAAAAAAAATATCTTTGTCTAGAAAGTTTTAAAATTTAAAATTAAAAGTACTATCCATGATAATCTCAAAAAAGACTTTATTTAGATTTTTTAAATTCAAATTGTGATACTATTTATAGAAAATGGTAGGCATATCAAATGTAGTAATAAATAATATCATTATTTTTTGAATTACCTCTAACATTTCGATTAAAAGGGAGTGACGATATTTAGGCTCTTTGTGATTTGGCTATAGTATGAGAATTTTCATTTTCACATGTGTACATATATAAATCTTTTTATTGAATTGGCATATTCTTGGTCTTCAAATCATTAAATTAGTCTATATATATATATACAAATAATGCCATCACTAATGACATGAAAATTATCACTAATAGAGTATATGCTATTATGTCACAAATTAACACAATTATTTGTTGATTATTAAAACAATAAATGATACTTTGCATATTGTTAGTTATTTCCATATTAAAAAAATAATACGATTTCCATAATATAAAAACACTAAAAATGGAATAAAAATAATTTAAATGCATCCATTTCATTATGTTAATAAAGTATAAATGGGTAATCAGTTGTGATTCATAATAGATGGATATGATCCAAATTTAAATTATCTTCTTTATATAGAAAATTATCAAATTACCAATTTGGAAGGGACATGCATCTCCAGGAATATGGAAATAAAACTTGTGTTAATATATGATTTAAATAAATCACTAATAAAATAATATACTAAGGAAAAAGGAATCTCCAGGAATATGGATCTAAAACTTGTGTTAATATACGATTTAAATAAATCACTAATAAAATAATATACTAAGGAAAAAGGAATATGTCACATTGTTAATATATATATATATATATATATAGGCACACATCAAATGCTAAACTCACGTACACATGCATTGTTTTTTGTTCCTAACCAAAACTTAATACATGTTGGCGTCTTGTTTTTTGATGACCTTTTCACCTTGTGGTGTAAGGAATTGCTTCTTTTTTAAAGCATCTTAGCCTTTAATTTTAAAAATATAAAGAGGCAAAATGGATGGTGGATATTCTCCATGGAGGAAGAGGATTTCTTCCAGAATATAAACGAATTTTTCTTAAAGCTCGTGTTAGGCTATAGATAGCAAAGCCAACAGGCCAACGGGCAACGGGAGTAGTTGCAAAAACAAATAAAGATGAATAATTAGACACCTGTTCCTCTTAATGAGATATCGAGTTAAAAAAAAAACTATTGGATGAATAATGAAACTTGTACTATATACTATTTTCAACATAAAGCAAATGTTTGTTAAAATAATAAAACAATGTATCTTTCTTTGCAATTGAGCTTGTTTTGAGTCATGAAAGAAACGACTCCGATTGTTGTCCATCGCCTTCTAATATTGAGAGTATAGATAAAATGGATGAATAATGAAATATTATAGTGAATGTCTCTATTATATAATGAGCATTTTCATCCCTTTAGTAATTTAAAATTGAATTTCAGATTTATTTGTTATAATTAATATATTTAATATAATTAAAGATATTTAATCAATGTATTTGCTTAACATATTTTTCATCAATGATAGATGAAAGAATTAAAGATATTTACTCAATGTAATGCAATCCCATTATTAAATATAGATGATTATCAATGATATGCTAATAATATGTAATAATTGTAGTTTGATTTTTTTTCAAAAAAATTATTGAAAAGCTTCTTAAAAGATGTAAAACATTCTCAATGTGACACGTGTAAAACTTTCCTTCAAATGACTCTGAAATATTATTATTATAGATTAAGAGTAAATATATAAATTGGTCCCTAATAATTTTATAAATAGATAAATTAGTCTCTAATAAAAAAAATTAGTATTGAAGTCTCTCAAAATTATAAAAATAGGACAATGTATGTCCCAAATAATATCGTTGATAGACAAATTAGTCTCTCAAAAAAAAATCAATATTTAGATCTCTCATAATTATAAAAATAGAACATTATAAGTTTTTCACTCAATTGCAACATACTAAATGTTGAAGTGGACTTTAATCATTGATATATGTGGCACTTACTAATTCCAATCATCACCAATTTACTAAAATACGTCTTTTCATTTTTGCAAATCCCTCCCTAAATATTCTAAAATTTAATGGAGCATCTTATACCAAGTATAGCGATATTGTGTTATTTTATAATAAGAAATCACTATAACCTTGCATATAGCTATTTTGGGGAAACAATTACGAATTTATGATATTGGTATCATAGCATCTTAGAACAAAGTGGTGATAAAGTATAAAGAATTCGATTACAAATCTAATTCGTTTCTTAGAACGACAAGCTTGGGGGCAAGGCTTCTTTCTTTATGGTGGGTATGGTGAAATATTGAAATATTTGAGGAGGGATTTTCAAAAAATAAAAGATAAAAATAAAAGGGTGTGTTTTAGTTAGTATTAATTGGGATTAGCGTGTGTCACAGAGATCACTAATTAAAGTCAACGTCTGTATTTAACATGTTGCAGGTGACTTAGGATCTATATGTCCTATTTTTACAATTGTGAGGGATATCACCACTAATTCTTTATTATCAATGATCAATTTGTCCATTAATTGAATTATCAAGAACCTATAGTATCCTATTTTTACAATTATGAGGGACTTAAACACTAATATTTTTTGTAAGGACTAATTTGTCCTTCAATGAAATTATAAGGGACCAATTTAGGTGTTTACTCATAAATTAATTTCCTATAGAGTGTTTGTTTTAAGGTCTAAAATCAGAAATAATATTTTCAAAAATGATATTCCAAAGAGTGTTATTTTCAAATATTTTAAACAAATTAATTGTTTATCTTTAAATATTTTCGGGATTATTTGTTATAATTTTTAGGAATAAATTTAAATTTTGTTTATTTTATAATATATATTTTTGGGAATATATATATATCATAGTTTCCAAAATACTCTTAACACATTTATTATTATTATTATTACCACCACCACACCACCACCACCATCCAAAATGAAAGAAAAAAAATTCAGAGATATTTGCCAATCAATATAAATTTAACAATTAATTTAAAAAAAAATCATCTTATCCAAATACAATAATTAAATAAAATTCCAAAAACTAATAGTTACATTAAATGAAAATTTCACTTTCAAAAACAAGAAAAAAAAGCAATTATAAATTCAAAAATATTTTCCAGTTAATATAAAATTAAAAATTAATTTTTTAAAATTTGTTCATCTCATCCAAATCTAATAGTTAAATAAAATGCTAAAAAAATAACAACTACATCAAATAAAAAATACTTCCAAAAAAAGAAAAATAAACAATCGTAAATTTAGAAATATTTGTCGATCAAATAATTATGGATTTGAAAACATAATGGATATATGAAGTGCAAATGAGTTCAAGTAAATGAAAATTGTACCACAGGAAGAGTTAAATAATTTAGGAATATTTTTGTATTTGTACTTAATAATTGACATTCCTAAGTTATGGAATTTTTTATTCCCACATTTGATCATGTGAACGAGATCTCACTAAATCATGGAAAAAAAAAATTTAAGGGACTAATTGATGCCCAGGAATAGTTTTGCAAAACTTGTAATAAACATGGGCACACATCATTGCCAAATTATTATTTTTAAAATAATTAATATCTATAATACTAATATTCCAGACTCATTTTAGGGAAAGTTTTATAGGTGTCGCTCATAGAGCAACTTATGGCCCACGATTTTTATAACCTTGATAATTAATTATTTTGCTATAAAAATTACCTTAATATCTATTTCATTAATACAACATAAATATTTCACATTAAATATTAGATTTCAAACCATTACAATTCTTAATTTAAATGGTATGACTGATCAAAATATGTCAATCTAAATTATTTAACATTAAAAATGGATATTCGTGATACATATCTTTTTCTATTTTCTTTATAATATCTTTTTTATTTTTTTCAATTAAACACATGTTTTCCATATTAATTATAAAATTTTAAATTTTGAGTTCACCTTGATGTTTTGAATTTTGAATTCAATAGACTATTTAATTTTTATTACACAACAAACAGAATCCAATTAGATTAGTGTAAAAACAAAAATGGAAACAAGAACTATTGCTACCAAGAAAGGTCTACTATAATTGAAGTATAAACCTCTTAAATTACTCCTAAAATCTGTATCATATTCATTGCTACAAAAGATGACCACTTATACTAATTAAAATTAAAACCCTAAACTTCTCTTAAATCTCCAATATCAGTTTGTTCCTAGATCTCTATTGCCTAAAACTTTAGTGTTAAATGCTAACACCTCATTTCATTTCTCCTTTCTATTCTACAACTTTCTTTTCTCTTCCATTACTCTTCCTCTTATATTTTCATATTTTTCATTTCTCTTCGTTCATTATCTATTAGTTCTCTCAAAATACATTAATTTACTTCATCTTTTAATTTTCTTCTTCGTGGTTTATATTAAGGAATAAGAATTTGTAAGTTATAAAATTCAAATATTCTACCATTCTTCTTTGAAGCTCTTTTTTCTTTGTGAGATTTTTTTTTGTACAACATCTTTTTATATTTGTTTAGTATTTTTAATTTGTATATATATTTTATACATTTAAATGTTTCCTCAATTAAATAAAAATTTTATTTTTTTAAGTTCTCTTAAAATAAACCAACTTATTTATCCTTTTTCATTTTCATTGTTTATATCCAATTTATTTCTACATTTCTTCTTTGTAATTTTTTTTGGTTTTGTATAGAGATTTAAGTTTATTTAGTCTTTTACTTTGTGTATATATCTTAATGGTCTTTTTCTATATTTTGTGTAGAAGACAACCACTAGTATGCTCAACCGCATATTGTTCAATCCTGTGTCAAAGATAATTGTATTTTTCATAAATAATTTAATAAACATTTTATTGAATTTGAAATTAATTTTATTGTTGCATAAATGAATATTAATGATTTTATAATTTTTTTCAAAATTTGAAATCACAATTAAGTAAAGGAGATGTTATTGATGGACTATCTCAACTAGTCATTTCACTAAATTTAAGGTAGTAAAAATTGAGGACTAAGAATGATTGAAGATTGTGTTTGGTTTTACTTATATTTTTACCTTTGATTTTGTTTTGCTTATTTATTTGGCAGACCATTTATATGAGAGGAAATTATACATTTTTGTATCGAGGACAACACTTTCTTGAGTTGGTTAGTACACAACCAAGTTAGCTAATAATTCCAATAATAATATTAGACAAAATGTATCAGTTAATTTCCATTAGAATTTATTTATATTGTTCCACCTTCTTCAATTTATTTATTATTTTGTAAGGCTTAAAGATTGTTGAATTTAATATATACATAGCCATTGAATTATAATTTTAATTCTATTTACAAACACTAATTATGGAAAATGAATAATATTTTAGAACAAAATTATATTTTTTATTTAAAATTTTCATTGTGCATTAACGTTGTACAAATTAATTGTTAACTATTATTCTTTTTATTTTGATATGAATCGAATATACTGATATATGTATAGCTATTGATTGATTTTTCTTCCAATATATGCATTTTATTGTTCACTTTTCTTTTCTCACGTTAAAACTTTTAATTAATTGATAAAAATTAAAATATTATTTTTGTATCTATATTAATCCATATTTATTTGTTTGCTTTTCTAAAGTATAATCATTATTAATATATTATTTTATTTAGAAAAATATAATTATTGATAGATTGCTGATTTTATTTTCCAAATCTCCACCTAACTATTTAAGTGACAAATTTCATTTTCTAATTCATAAAAGCTAATATTACACACACACCAAAAATAGAAACACAATAAAAATTAATAATAAATAACATTATTTCCTTTTTTATAAGCCTAATATTATAACCTTTAATTGATACAAATATCCATATCAATCAATAACGTATACATACTAATAGTATTATTATCTTTTTGTTACCATTTTTAAAATTTTTCTTTTTTTGAAATTTTTTTAATAAATCCATGAATACATGTAGGGATTCAAATCTTTGCCAAAAATAAAGAATGAGAACCCATGATGGAGATGAGGATGGGGATGAGAGGAAAATTCTAAATGATGACGAGATTGGGACAAAAGTTTTAAACTTCAAATCTAGAACTTTTGAAAATTATATATATATATATATATATATATATATATATATATATATATATATCTCGCTATGCCATCTTTAATTTTTTGAAACTTAAACATTTCAATTTATCAATTCCACAATTATTTCATATTATTTTTTTGGAAAAAACTTCAATTTTTCAAAATTAAAATATTTTTAAAAAATCAATTCCATAATTTATACTTCTTTGATAATGATACTAATTATTTATTAATTTTTCAAAATATTAAATAAATACAATACTTTTTTGTTGAAAATGATTATGTAATTGATATACTACTTCAATAATTGAGACAACAAAAATTAGGATTATATATGATTTTTTATTAATTATAACATATTAATTATAATACATATTTTAAAATTTTAATTTACTAAAAGGATGTATAAGGAGAGGATGTGTAATTGAAATCACATAAATTAAATTTATTCATTAATTTTTTTATTAATTAGAACATATATTTTTATGTGTTTATAAATTAAATACTTTAATTTACTAAAAAAGTTGTAAATGACTAGAGATGACAAGAAAAAAATAAATGAAAGTAGATACACTCATGGATTACCCATAATAATGGGATGAGAATGAGGACATACATTGTCTTCTTGGGAATGACTAACAGGGAAGGGTTCCATTTGTTAAAAAGGAGAGGGGATAATACATTCTCATTTATTCAATTATATTTGTTAGATTTGCATTATATATGTATTTTTAATTTTAATTTGGATTAAGTTGTATTAGTAGTATTTGTTACTATAGATATTTATGTTTTGAATTTCAAAATATTTTTAATTTTTCTCTTTTTGAAAATTTTTAATAAACCCATGAATACCTATAGGATTCAAATACGAGAAGGTGGAATTATAACCCGTGACCAAAATGGAAATGGGGATGGGGATCAGAGCAAAATTTCAAATGGAACGAGGCGTGAGACATGTCCCCTGGATAACTATTGTCATTTCTATAAATGACTCATGATATAATTAAATTATCCACTTATTTTCTTTCATTTTTCAACAATTTTAACTTTCAAAATGTGCAAAATATTCATAAAACAGACTATTTATTATTAGTTATAGGTCATCTGAGATTTTTCAGTCTTATAAATATGATATTCGAAGTTAGATATAAAATGACACATTTATTTATTTTTCATTTGCTTAATTATTTAATTATTCACTTATTTTTAAAATAAATTTATATATTCAATTTTCTATAAAATATATTTAAATAAATTATTATTTGTTTTCCTTAATAGTCAACAAACTATTTTTTATTATTATTCGCACAACGCAGAGTCAACGATTAATATCTTGAAATAAATGCCTCGTAAAAGTTTAATTCAATGACAAATTAACTCCCCAAAAATTAATATCTTCACAAATTAGTTCCTAAAATATATATTTTTTACACTAACAAAGTCCTCTACAAGTTAGTTTATCAAGCGAATTGATCTTTAATGGTCAAAATGGTAATTTTTCTTTTTTCTTTTTAACAAAAGAAGTGCTCAAGCAAGCCATGCGAAATTGTGAGCGAGCCAAAATGAATCTAAGTGAAAATGGTAATTTACCTCTATTATATTCATAAATTTGGAGTCAAGAGTGATTAACGATAGTTTTGTTGCACTTAATCATTCAATTATATATTTTTATTTGTAAGACTTTTAATATAATAAATGATTGAATTAAATTTTTTTAATTGATTTAATAATACATGATTTGATGCCGCTATAGTGCTAGTGCAAATAAATTAAATTCTTAGTGATAATAGTATCCCTACATCATTTAATTGTGTACATTAAATCCTCCCCTCATTTATATGTAAATGTCTACTTTTAATTTGACTCAAATATATTTTTGGTCTATGTAAAAGCGAATTTTTATTTTAATTCCTGAAAAAAAAATATGGTTTTGGTCAAAATATTTTTAAAACTTTTGGATTTTAGTCCATGTCTTTAAACTATTTATGTTAAATGCTAAATTAAATAATGAGGGTCACATTATTCAATTCTACCAAAAAATCATATACAACAAAAACTAAAATCAAGCAGCTTTATATATATATATATATATATATATATATATATATATATATACACACACAAGGTTACAGTAACTTCCTGAATAATAATAATTGAAAAAATCAGTGCAATTCATTTAACTCATGACAATCCTTGTTACTCTGCTTTTTTGTGCTCACTTGGTAACCTAATGCATTGCGTGTTTTCTATTTTCTTGAATATATTCTTGGCTATTATTGAAGAATGCTTTACCGCGTGCATATAAATAAATAAAGTTATAGTAACGTAATGGCAAAAGATCCTTCGTTGCACCAACTATTCAATATCCACCTGTCGCCTTTCAAAAAGAACAAGTATGAGTTTCCTGGGCTTGAGGGTGCTTATTTTTACATTTCTCGGAATGTCATTGCCAAGAATATTATTTTTGAAAATGACATTTTCAGGCATGATATTTTATGAGCATTTGGTAAATAGACTAAACTTCTAGAAATATTATAAATATATTCAGAAATTAGTATTCATGTGTTTGATTATCATTTATAATCCAAAGAATCTTGTATATGTTTCCTAAAATACCCCATCATTATTTTAGTGCCAAAATTAATAATTTCAACTAAAATTTAATTATTTTAACTTGAAATTAGCAATTTTAACTCTAAAATTAACTATTCTAATTATAAATTAATAATTTTAACTCAAAAATTTACTATTTAAACAAAAATTAACTATTTTAACACAAAAATTAATAATTTTAACTCAAAAAATTCCTATTTTAACTGAAAATGAACAACTTTAACTACAAAATTAACTATTCAAATTAAAACTTAACAATTTGCACTAAAAAATTTACTATTTAAATAAAAAATTAACTATTTTAGCACAAAAATTAACAATTTAACTAAAAAAGTACCTATTTTAACTGAAAATCAACAATTTTAACTATAAAATTAACTATTCAAATTAAAACTTAACAATTTTAACTCAAGAATTAACTATTTAACTAAAAATTAACAATTTTATTAGTGCTTTCATGTTTCATCCTATATGAATTATCGATTAGGATATTTGTTAAATACAATAGATATTAAGATTCTAATAAAACATAATATTTTATACAATCAAAGTCTCATGCACATATATTAGTCACTAACAAAAGAAAGTCATAAAATTTTAATATTCATATGATCTCATCACTCCTAGAAATAAACCAAAATACATAATTTGTGAAGAGTTTCCGATTGATTTTGAATTTGAGCAAGTTGTTTGTTGCCTATTGATTCTGAGCTTGAACAAGTTGTTCTGTGATTTCTTCATATCCATTCAGTTTCTCTTCCAAAGTTTCTACAAGCTTGAACCCAAGAAACATGGGAGTTGCAGCCTGATACAAATATGACCAGAATACACAAAAATCAAGCAATTAGATAAGTCTACTAGTTTTTGTTCTGTTTTGAATTATAACTAAATGCATGTTCCAATAATTTTAGGCAATTTTGCTTGAATTCAGGTTATAAAATAGCAGCATTTTTTTTAATAAGTTGCTTATGCAAGAGATACATACCGAAGACAAACCAAAAAGTCAAAGCAACAAAAACACCTATTCCTTAATAAAGTGTTGCATCATAACAGAAACACATAGCCTTCTTAGAAATATGCATGATCAAACCAATTGTTATCTCAATCAAGTTAAGGCATCACCAAATCCGGTTTATTGCATTTGTGATAAAGACCATCCATCAAATTGTGAGCTATGTTTCAGCTATAACAATCTCTTTGAATACAGTGCATCGAAAGAACAAGTAGCCCAAATGAAAATTCTGAGGCATTAGTAATCTTTTCACTTGCAATTGAACCACCTGTTAGAGCTATGATGGACTACTAAACATAGTTATTAATAAGCTTAGTTTAAATTTTCCAACAAGAAACATATAAACCAAAAGGTGAGGCACACTAGTCATGATTGATATGGCATTTTAATAAACCAATAGCAATCCATGACCATATATGCTAAGAAAATAGATTTTTTGGAGTTTCCAAGAAGGAAGTAGTGGGTGGGAACCATATGGCGACACATGCATAGTTTCATATGCACAATGCCTCACAAACAGAACAATAAAATGTGCTAGAAATCTGGTTTCACTTTACCAGCACAAGAGTACCAGCACCATATGCACTCCAATCATCATAGCAGTCCCAAAGATCTTTCAGAGTGAAGTATTCAATTTTGTCCTTACCAAGAGGTAGCCACTAACTATTTAGATCATTGAAGCAACTCTGCAAAATACATCACATAGCAACAAAGAAAAATTAAGGAATCGTTAGTAGCATTAACACAATAGGACCAACCATGCAATGCTAATCATCCATAAAGCAAGAAATGTCAAACATTGTAAAAGAGCTTAATTAATGAAATTAAGTTATGTGTGGTAAACAATATTTACATTTTATCTCTAAATTAGCAAGAGCTGGAGTGTAGGCAAAGAAGTCTACCAAAAATATAATTTAATTATTGATAATGTCATTACCCACTACAAACAATATTAAGCAAAGGTGATGATATAGCCCAGTAATTGCAATATCACACTCCATTTTCTTCATTTTTTTTGCCCTTAATTTACCTAAAAATAGACATGCAAGTATAGTTGGAGAAAATGTTAAGCATACCTCAGCAGCATGCACCTCCTAATCTTGGAGCAAGTAAGCTACAACACATAGCAAAAGAAAAAATAAGCAAAAAAAAAAAAACAATAACATATGAATACTTGATCAGAGGATGCACAATTGAGTTGTGTTAGTATGAAAATGAGTTGCTATAGATTAGAAGCTCATCACTTAGTTATACAAGCCATCCATTTCAAGTTTAAATGATTAAAACAATGCTTGATTAGAATGAAAATCAATGCCTGAAGCATTAAATCCAAATAGCTTACAATAAAAATCAATGCCTGAAGCACAAAATCCATAATTTGGAACACAACTTTTTCAAATCAATTCAAGCTGTTCATAGTGAAAAACACTAAAATAGAAGTCAAAAGACAACAATGTAGGTATAAAAGTGCATGAGAAGAGATTGAATCGTGTTTTGCTTTTTTTTACATTGAAACATATAACTAAAAACTATCAAGCATTAAGCTTGAAGTGCAGCGGAAATAAGATTAGTTGTTCAAAAAGTAGATTTCTGAAGTATACATTATGTAACCAATATATCAACAGTTTAATCAACGTAACAGATAAAGTAAAAGACATCAAGGAGAAAAAGATATGACACAAATGTTTTTATACTAGTTTAACCAAATCTGCCTACATCCAATACTCAACACTCTTTGAGGTCCCACTAAACATCTTTCTCAAACAGAGAAAAAATATATATAGTCTTTACATTGGCCTTCCCAAGCTCTCACATGTGACCGTAGACAACCCTTCCTGTCACAACCTGTAATTATTCACCAACCTCTCCAAGCTGAACCTTGAGTAGTCTTATACTAGCCTCTCTAAGATAAACCCGTGGCAGTAGACAACTTTCACTATCACGTTGAAAGTATTATTCACCCACCCCTCCAAGCTGAATCAGTAGTCTTTCTCCAACCTTTCCAAGCTGAACAATAACAAGCAAGAACACCTTCCTGTTGCATTGCAAGTAGTTTTACATTAGCCTCTCCAAGTTATCTCACACTGATCACTCCTGGATTAAGGATACAAAGATTTGTGTTTGGGTTGCCACTCAAACTAACCTACACTCAAGTTTCCTTAAAATATACATGAATAGCCTGGGATAATTTGAATGACTTCTTTCTATCATTTCTTCCTAGGAAGAACATATATCTATTCAGAACATAGAAAAAAGATTTTTACAAGTAAGGAAACTGATTACATGATGTGATGAACTTTCAGGATGTGAAGAGAGATTTTCAGAGTTTCCACTCTTGTGTAGTGCTAATCTCTGGTTTGCCTGAGCACAACATCTCTATTTATAGATGGTCTTCCTTGTGACTTTGCCTTTGATCAGATCTCCAAGTGACATGTGTTGATCATCCATTTGTGTCTTGGAAAAGCGGTTTAGAAGAGTAGCCTATCTATTTGTTAGAGTTATTGCAAAAGTCGTTGCAAGATTGAGGTTTCTGATGTTACTTCAGAAACTACTCTTACTTTCTAAATGTGGTTCTGAACTCTTTCTTTTAGAAGCTGAGGTTGTTGACCAAGTTGGCAGAAAGAAGACTCGCTAGTTGAAACTGGGTTTGACTTTAATTTGAATTTCAAAAATTCAAATTTCCCTTCTTTTCAGTAACGTTCGTACTCCACATTGAAGTGAGCTTTCTTACGTAGTATCAGTTCCTTGATGAATCTTCGGTCTTCTGATCTTCAATCCAAGCTTTATGATGATGAAAGATTTGCAATCATGATGATTGAAGATTGTGTAACACGTTGTTGTCAGAGTTTGTTTGATATCTTCATTTTGAGCATACTTTCTGATGTCCAATGCTACTTTCTAAAGTCATGTGCCTTGGTTTCTTGTCCTTATTCTTGATTTCCTTTTATCCGTAAGGCATGTATACGTACTTTGCATGATATAATATTCATTTCTATTAAGTTCAATCTCTTTATATGTGATAAATCATGTTTGCAAATGCAAAGTGAAATTATTCTCGCTTCAAGTCCATGTTATGCAATCCGGAAATATTTGTATGCTATGTCAAGAAACTCAAGCTAGATATTAGTTGTTCTTCAAAGTATTTTCTTCAAATTGGTTATGTTGTCATTCAAAATATATTGCCTTAAAGCTTTCTAAAGGGTTCTGGAGCTAACAATCTCCCCTTTTTTATGATGACAAACCAATTTGAAAAAAATCTTTTGAAGAGATGTTGAAAGAAATAGAATTGAATATATCATAATAATCATTGTTCTTTCAGAACAACATAGGTTGTAACTTTCAAGAAGTTCTTTTCTTAAGCCATGATATGGATAGGTTCAAAAACATTTTATAGCCTTAGTAACTTAAATCAAAGTTGTTTTAGTTGTAAAAGAACCTTCTAAACTTGCTCAAAGTTATGTCTGAGATGTATTAGATTGATATTGAAATAGATTTCTTCGTTTAAGTCCTTTTTACACAACTACCTTGATTTTCAATTATTTAAAGAAACTTGAAGAAAGCGTGCTATTGTAGAAAACAAGTAATACTTGTGATAATTTATTTTGATTAATTTTTGTATTCAACACAGCTTTGTCCAAGCCAATATATTGAAAACAAAAACTTAAAAAAAAACATGGTATAACATGCATGATAAAGAAAAACATACTAATGCTTATGTAGTTTCTGATGCTCAAAGAAACCTTGATACAGATATACCGGCATATTACTATGCGAGGTTTCTAAAGCTCATTAGGGATCAATCCCAAATATATTAGAGCAAAGCATGAAAGACTTTTTGTTATGAGCTGTGAAACTTTTCTCATAAGTATTAGAACATGAAAGGAAATCAATTTTTATGAAGCAAAAACTAGAAATGCTCATGACTTTTATAAAAACATACTCACTAATGCATATGAAACGGACATAACACATTATATGCCATATAAGTGCAGCACACACGAGAGTTCTGAGGTTCACAAACTGATCTTAGTGGTATCAAAGCATATAGGAACAAGTTTTTGAAGACCGTCAAAAACTATACACAACTATATTTTGATCAAGTTATACAAAGCTTTTAGAACTTCTCATATGTGTGTCAGAGAATGTGTTTTATAAAAGTAGCATTTTAAGTATGTCATACATATCGAAGCACATCAGATAAAAGCTAGTATCAGAGCAACAAAAGAAATATTTTATGCTTTAAAAGATACTTTCCAAAGCTAATCACAAATACCCATGTGAGCTAAAAATCCTAGCATGCTAATAAATTAGCAAATCAAGAGCACATGCATAAGAGATAAGAAGCACACACCGTATGATATATGATTAGCTAAGCATAAGAAGACATCGATATGTACCAGAGCTTAACAGGAATAGATAAAACGAATTGAATAAAACAAGATAAGAAGTTATGTCAATTAAAACAACAAAAGAAAATGTATGCATGCTAAAGGGAAAAGAAAATCTCTAGGCTCCCCCTCAATTCCAGCACTTGATTTTCTTCATCTTTTTTCTTCTTCCCCTTTGTCATCAGCAAAAAAGAGGTGTATTGGGAATTAGAAGCACCATCTTCAGCCTTGACGCCTTAGCTCTTGTAAAATATCTTGATTGGTTTGAAGAATCTAAAACTAGTTCTTCATTTTGTCTGAGCTAGGCGTGATGCTCTATGATTATTGCCTCAAGCCTATCTTGTCTAGAGGCTATCGCTCTTAGATATCAGGATGATCTGATGAAGTTGAGAGCTTGGAGTCTAGGTTGAGGACGAAGGCAGCAGTGGATGGTGGGCAGCTCTAATAGATGGCTTAATGTCTAGGGGTACAGTCTCCCCATACTTAGGCGATTCAGCCTGTGTTTTAGCATGTACAGTAGCAAGAGGTGGAGAAGATGGAGCATGATCAGTACTAGAGGCGCAGGAGCGAAGCAAGCTGGGATAAAAGCGGCGTAGTTTTAACCATCTGAGCCGAGGCGGCGGCGCTTTTTCACTAAGAGGAGCACCAACATCTGATGCTCTATTTTCTTCTTCTTCTATCAAAGTTATATGGATGGGAGGAGGAGGTTAAGGCACCACTATGATTATAGCTGATTCTTATTCATGTGCTTCCTAAGCTAGTTCCTCAATGATGAGCTCTAGGGATAGCTCTTCATAGATTAGCTCCAGAGTAGAGAAGAGTTCATTGATAAAGAAATTTAGTTCGTCCACTCTTTCTTTAAGTTATGCTTATGAGGCAATGGACTTCGTCATGGATTTCATGAAATCACTTATTATCATGAAGTCATTATTGTCACCTGAAGAATTTACTTTGGGCTCCATGATTGTTATCCTGTGGGGCAATTGCTGGTTCAATGAAGAAACTTGATTCCAAAGCCATTGTCCCTTCAATGCAGCTGGGATAGGGATAAAGGTAAAACCAAACTAGTCATGGGACTTGCTGATTGTTCTTCAATGACAACAAAGGACTCTGGAACAGTAGGTTTTTCTACTTCTGTTGGACCTATGAATCCTTTTTGTTTGCTGTAGTTCTCTTCCTTCTTCAAGCCTCTTCTTTTCTTGAAGAATTCTCTACTCTTTGAGAATTTGTTCTTCCTCTTCTTCATCTTCAGAGGATTCAGATTCTTTTGGCACCTCTTGTGTAAGCAGCATTACTCATGTTTTTTAGAATGAGTGTTGCCATGTTTACACTCTTGGGCATATTTTTGAGTTTTGGCTCAGTGACCTTTCTTCAAATAGGGAGTTTGTCAGGTCTATCCTGAGGTAACTCACTTTCTAGGACTTGTCCCAAGTTTCTAATGTTTCAGAAGGCTTCAAAATCTTTACTTGCTTTTGTTTTTTGTTTGTCATTCTCTTGCCCTGTTGTTTGGTCCTGGGAAGAGCTTCTTCTAATGTGGTTTTCTCAGAGAGCTTTCAGAACTAGTCACATGAATGACAACCTTTCTTTTATCGTCCATTTTCTCTTAATCTTTTTCTTCTTGACCTCGCAGTGGTCTTTCTTCTTTAGTATCCCTGACCAGGAAGCTTTTTCTTCTAGAGCTCGTCTTTATTGGAATAGATTGAGTCTTCTTTTATTGTTCTAAAGGAGTTTATGGAGAATTCTATCCAATAAGGTGTTCAAACCACTCTTCAGCGAGATGGTATCTAATATGTTGGAATATTTTTGTCAGCAACATACCATATGGAACTCCAGCCATTGTTCTTTTATTTTTGGTAATGGCACTGAGCATATAGTCCATTATCATTTTGGAAGATTTACTTTTCTTTTGGATAGCAAACGAAAAGTAACATACAATCCATACCTAGAAGAACGTTAGTACATCCTCCTGGGAAGAATAGTAAATTGAACAATAGTGAAAACTTTTCTCGCCCTTGGGCTAAGCATGGAGGTTGTAATGTCACCTAGTTGATGTTTTGTTGAATCTGTGAGACACTTTGAGACTTAGTACTCAACCTAAGTGACTTGAACCATTTTTCCTATGCTAAGTAATTTACTCCAGGCGCAGGAGCCCTAGTTACTATGGACAGGTCAAACAAACCTATCTCCATGTAAGTGTCCGGATGGTGGCTTTGAGAGTAGTTCAATTCTTTGCCCCAAGATAAGCGTAGAAGGCAATAACTATTCTTGGAAATACCTTGTTAGAGATGTCTAGAAAGTGTTCCCAACCCTAGAAAGTAAACACTTCCCTTAGAATTTGGACTTGGTTTAGAAGAGAGTCATTTAGCCTCTTTCCAAAAGCTGATCCTCTGAGAGAAGCTTTCTTCATAAACATCCAACATAAGGAGTTCATTAAACATGACGAAAGTTCCCCTTTCTGTGGATGAATTATCAAGCTCTTTTCCTTTAGCCATAGTTAGGATGTGTATGGAAAGATTTACTATAAAGGTTAAACAAAAAAGGTTGAAGCTTGAAGGATTTTGAGGGTGAGAGGTGAAGGTAGAGGTGTAAAGAAGAAAGTAAAAGAGAGGAAACGGGTAAGGTAGCGTGTTTGAGGTTGAAGATAACGGTAACAAAAAGTTGATGTATGAGGAGTAGGGGTTATTTAATTGATATGACGTGACTGACTAAAGGTTAGGCAACGTGAGAGAAAACCCAAAACGTGGGAATTATCCCACCTTTTTCATCCCTTCAGAAAGAGAGGTTTCTGACTCTTGAGGGCACTTTCTGAAAGACTTTCTTTCTCCCTCACTATTCACTATCTGACCTATTGGAGACTCACCATATACTCAACATAAGCCTATCTTCTTATCCTGAATTCTATGACCCCATATATTCTTCATTTTCTGTCCTCATATCTTCTTCTGGCCATCTGTCTTCTGATCAACCCATCTTCTTTGCAAAATTGTAGACAGGAATTTTGATCTTCAATTTGATACATGGTCTTACAACTGATATCTCAAGAGATAATCTTCCAACTTGTTCCTTATCTGTAGTATCTGGATGCAATAATTCCAGCAGCTACATATCGGCCCTACTAGTAGAGAGTAATTTATTCTCCTTTCTTGAATAATTATGTGATCAACCTTTTTCAAAAGAAACAACAACAACCACTAGTGCTTTTTCTCTCAACTTTATCCTAAGCAAAGTTAGCATCACAAAGACCTCCAATATCATAAGAAGTACCTTTATTGTACCATGCAGAGAATTAGTAGTACCTTTCTTGAACCCGTTCTTTAGCAAAAAAGTCTCGTGTATCATACCAAGCTTGAGGAGCTTGTTTTATACCATAAAGAGTCTTTGTTAGCTTGAAAACATGATTAGGAAGGTCTTCATTCTCAAAACTAGGAGGCTGTTTCTCATAAACTTCCTCAAAGATAAATCCATTTGGTAGAGAATTAATTCCTTGAAAGTAGCAAAAGCAAGTAGCATTCTAATGGCTTCAACCCTAGCTCCTGGTGCAAAGGTTTTATCATAATCAATTTCCTCTTGTTGATTATAACCTTGTGCAACCAATCTTGCTTTTTTCCTCATGACTTTGCAAGTACCATTGAATATGTTCTTGAATGTCTCCTTTGTCCTGATGATAATTTTTCAGACTGGTCATCCAACTTTGCCTTTTTGAACTTGGTCAGCTCTTTTACAAAGCATCCATCCAACTTTGATTTGCTCAAAGCTTCTTTAATACATTCGGGTTTAAGGTGGAGATGAAACAATTTGTCATATTTCTAAGGAGTGACTTGGTTCTTACACCCTTGGAAATGTCTCCATGAAAATTGACTTGAGAACTATCTTTAAAATTGAAACTCCCTTGTAGTTTCTCTATCATTAAGATTTCTTAGCTTCTCTTTCATCTTCAAATTGCTCATCTTCGTGTCAAAAGTTATTTCTGATTGCTTGGAGTTTTGAGCATGCTTTCTAAAGAGTTGATGTTCTGGAGCCTACTTTCTGAAGATTTTGCTTTCATTCTGCTTGCTTTCTGGAACTTCTTTGAGTCTCATTTTCTTAAGACTTTCCTCCAAGTTCTTTTGAAAACATTAGCAAAGACTTCTTTAAGCTCATTTATCATATAGCTTGAGTCGTTTAAGGATCTTAGCCTTTGAGCTTCTAATCCACTTCCTGGTTCAAGATAAGTATTGGTGTAGTCATGGTCTATTTGTTCCTTGGCACTCTAACCAGTTGACCCCTTTCACCTGCAATAAGAACAGTTTTTTGATTTTGGTACCCAACTTTCTTGGGTCCTTTTTAGTTAGTTTTCAATGGAGATGTTTCCTATCCTTTCTAAAGGATTCCTTTCTAAGAATCATTTCTAAGGTGGGTGTTCCTTCCTATGCAAGAAAAGATCTGGATTGGTTCATGCTTCTTCTCTTAGATATCCTTTTCATATCTTAACCCTATTTTATAATATAACTTCTAATCTCCTATCATAAGTTCAAGGATTTTGAAATATTTCCTGTTTGTTCTAGAGTTAGATTTCAAAAGCCATGAAGTCTTTTCAAAAATGAAAAATAAACTTCTGACATCTTTTTCATTTCTTTTGAAGACTTTAGTTTCTATGGTATAGAACTTGAAAAAAAACTCCTTGTAATTTTTCTTTCTTAAGCTTAAGCTTTTCAGCTTCAGGCTTGTTCTTCTCAAGTTCCAAGGTAACCTTTTGAGTTCTCTTCCTGGTTGAGATATTTAGAGGAAAACGTTTGAGAATTTTCTAGCAACTCATCATATAGAGCAAGTAGAGAAAAAAATAGATATGGAGTTCAGATACTCTTACCTTGCATTATTCTATTGAGGTGCATTCATGCCATGAAGTATAGATTTGTAACATCTTCTAGCTTATCATGACTTTCTGACCTATTCTTTACATCTTCAGATATGCTCAGGTAGCCAGCACTCTCTTCTTCTTGGAGGTTGGGACTTTCTGTGATGCCCTCAGCTTGGAATTCTTGAATCAAGATGTTCCTTCTCACTGTGGTTAGTAGGTTGCTCTTTCAAGATATTTTTTGCCTTTTTTGTCTTTCCTGAGATTGATGTCCCTTCCTTTCTTGCTTAGCCTTCTTAGGTTTTTACCATTTTCAGACATAGAGATCTCATCTCCATTTTCAATCTAGATTCTTCTCAGATCTTTCCTCTTCATTTGAGTTTTTAGCAACTTTCATTGCTTTAGATTTGTCCTGCTTCTGACATGATAACTTTATCAAAGAGTTTTTAAGATGGTTTAAGATCTTCAAGCGGCATGCATGTCTAACCCATATTTCCTTTCACATGTCACAAGCAACAAATATGTCATATTTATTTCTGCTTAGTGCACATATGAGCAGGATCTTGGCTTAAATTTCAACTGAAATATTTCTTTTTCTTATTCTTGTCCACCTGTTTCTTGGGACTATTCTTGATATTGAGTGTGCCTTGACAAGTCTTGGAACCTCATTAGACAAAGACGGTCAATTGATAGAGTGATCTTTTGCAATAGGGATTCATGCCATTTTCTCCCTCTGATCTTTATCCTTTGTAATCGTTGGATTGCTCAACCCCTTAGAGGCCTTACTCGATACCACTTGTAGGTATAAAAGTGCACGAGAAGGGGGTTGAATCATGCTTTGCTTCTTTTACATCTGAAACAAATAACAAAAACCTATCAAGCATTAAGCTTGAAGTGCAGCGGAAATGAGATTAGTTGTTTCATAAAGTAGATTTCTAAAGTATATATTATGTAACAGAATCGCTAAATGATATATCAGCAATTTAATCAGTGTAATAGATAAAGTAAAAGAGATAAGGAGAAGAAGATATGACACAAATATTTTTATCCTGGTTCAACCAAATTTGTCTACATCTAGTACTCAACACACGTTGAGTTTCACTAAACATCTTTCTCAAACAGGAGAAAGGACGGGATAGTCTTTACATTAGTCTTACCAAGCTCTCACGTATGACTCAGTAGACAACCCTCCTGTCACAACTTGAGTAGTTATTCACTAGTCTGTTTAAGCTGAACCTTGAGTAGTCTTGTACTAGCCTCTCCAAACTAAACTCGTGACAAGTAGACAAACCTTCCAGTCACGTTGAAAGTAGTTATTCACCAAGCCTCTCCAAGCTGAACCTATGACAAGTCAACAACCCTTCCTGCCACATTAAAAGTGGTTATTCACCAACCTCTCTAAGTTGAACCTAGTAGTCTTTCTCCAACCTCTCTAAGCTGAACCAATGACCAGCAAGAACACCTTGTTGTCGTGTTGTAGGTAGTTCTACATTAGCCTCTACAAGTTATCTCATATTGATCACTATGGATCAAGGATACAAAGGTTTGTGTTTGGGTTGCCACTCAAACTAACCTACACTCAAGTTTCCTTAAAATATACATGAATAACCTAGGATAACTTGAATAACTTTTTTCTATCATTTCTTCCTAGGAAGAACATATATCTATTCAAGAGCGTAGAAAGAAGATTTTTATGAGTAAGGAAACTAATTACATGATGTGATGAACCTTATAGGATGTGATGAGAGATTTTCAGAGTTTCCACTCTTGTGTCAGCGTCAATCTCTGGCTTGCTTAAGCACAACATCTCTATTTATAGATGGTCTTCCTTATGACCATTGCCTTTGTTTAGATCTCCAAGTGACACATGTTGATCATCCATTTGTGTCTTGGAAAAGTAGTCTAGAAGATAGCTGCTCTTTGTTAGAGCTTTTGCAGAAGCCATTGCAAGATTGAGGTTTTGATGTTACTTTAGAAACTACTCTTACTTTTTGAACGTGGTTCTGAACTCTTTCTTCTAGAAGTTGAGGTTGTTGACCAAGTTGGCAGAAGAGATGACTCGCAGGTTGAACTGGGTTTGACTTTAAATTTGAATTTCAAAAATTCAAATTTCATTATTTCCAATAACATTCAACACTCCATATTGAAGTGAGCTTTCTGACGTACGGTTCAGTTCCTTAATGAATCTTCAATTTTTTGATCTTCAATCCAAGCTTTATGATGATGAAAGATTTATAATCATGATGATTGAAGATTGTGTAACATGTTGTTCTCAGAGTTTGCTTGATATCTTCATTTTGAGCATACTTTTAATGTCCAATGCAACTTTTTGAAGTCTCGTGCCTTGGTTTCTTGCCTTTGTTTAGATTTCCTTTTATCTGTAAGGCATGTATGCGTACTTTTCACGATATAATATTCACTTCTATTAAATTCAATCTCTTTATATGAGATAAATTATGTTTGCACATGCAAAGTGAAATTATTCTCGCTTCAAGTCCGTGTTATGCAATCCGAAAATACATGTATGTTATGTCAAGAAACTCAAGTTAGACATTAGCCGTTCTTCAAAGTATTTTCTTTAAATTGGTTATGTTGTCATTCAAAACATATTGTCTTAAAGCTTTCTGAAGGGTTATGGAGCTAACAAACAAAACTAGTCAATTTTTTTGAATCAATTCAGCTCTTCATATAAAACACTAAAATAGAATCCAAAAAAACTACAACACTAGTCAATAATTCAATCCATGCGCAGAAAAATATTGAAATGGCCATTTGAATCAACATCAATGGCTTTACCGTTTAATTCAATTTCCAGAGGCAACAACGTAACAAACCTACCTCAAACCACACATACACCAATTTAAGAAAATCCAAAATAAATGAGAATTCAAATCCAAAGAAAGTCTTTGGATCCTTGGAAATTCATAGAAAGTCCTAAAAGTCGCTCAAAGTGCTTCAAATCAAGTGCTAAACTAATAGATTTGAGATTCACGAAGAGACTGAACACTACACTATGCGAGATTCGAAAGAAAAAGTGGAACTCAAGGGTTAAGGTTTTGTTTTTAGGATGGAAGGAGGTGGCAACAAATTGAAGCAATGGTGAAAATCGATCAAGCAAACAAAAGACATATAGAGGAACAAAAAGAAGCATACCTCCTTGCAGCGACAACGATGGCGATGTTGCGACAATAGTGGCAGAGATCTCACAACGGCGAAGTCAAAGTGGAATAGAGGGTGAAGTTGAAGAAGAAAGGAGAGATTGCTTCTCTTTCACGATGGATGAAGTGATTAAGGAAAGAATGGAAATTATGACGGGGCAAACTTGGAATTTTACATGGTTAAAGCATATTCCCTTGCCATGGGAATAAAAGATTCCCACCTTGGAGGTGGGTTTGAATTTTGATCATTTTCCATTCCTGGGATAAAAAGTTGCCTAGGAATATTTTTTCAATTTGCCTACCAAACACAGCAAAGTTACATTCCCATGGCTAAATTCCAAGAATGTGAAAAACCACACGCCCGGCTGAGGGTGTTAAGTATCCTTATAGTTAGGAATGTTCATATCCTCCAAACTAAAGCAAGCTAAACTAAAAGAATCTAAGCAAAAAATAAAAATAAAGGTCTATTAACTTTTGCACCAAAAAATAGGTCTATTAACTTAGTTAATGGTAGATCTAATAACAATATTATTTTGGTTCATTAAAATTACACTAAGAATTGAACATGTAATCTCATGTGTACTACTTAAACTTTCAAGAGCTTTTTAATTAAATAGGTTGTTAATAGAATTTTAGTTTAAACCAAGCTTTTGAAAAAGTCTGATTGTAGATGACTAAATTCTAGATTCAAGTCATTTTTCTTACCAAATAAAGATATTCAAGTGATTTATTTTGAAAATAGGCTAAGTTAATTTTAGGTGCATTTGGTTTGGGGTAAAAGGATGGAAATTTTTATAGATAAAATTCATTTATCAAATTACATATGGAGCTTGTCCATAAAATTTCTATCTATTTTACCATAATCAAAAGTACATCCTTAATGTAAATTTGGACATGACCTCTGCTATTCTGCCCTTGAATCATATGGAAACAACTTTATTGAGCTTAACCTCAATCTTTTGCCTTGTTGAATCAATATAAATAAATAAATAAATAAATAATTGATAAGTTTAAGTTTTTGCAAATTAGAATTTCGATCCAAGAGTGAAGGGAAGTACGACATCCCAAATTTTTCTAAAAAAGATTATATTTTTATAGGTTTAAATATGTTTTTATTGCCTGAAAAAATAAGTTTAGATTTTGGTCTTTGTAAAAAAGTTGCATTTGGTCCAAATATTTTTAAAATAGATTGGTTTTAGTCACTACATCTCATCTATCTCGATTAAACACTATCCTGACTAATAAAAAATAACGTTATCTAATCATATATGATAGTTCATTACTAGTCACGCATGACATATCATAACTAAATGTATCAAAAACCTATTACAAAATAGGTTATTAGATTGGTAGAATGGATTAATGAGTTGGGTATTATGAGATATTGGGTGATAGTTTTGACATATAGGATCATCATATGCCACATACGACTACAATAAAATAGTCTTATAAATATTTGGACCAAAACAGTTTGATAAAGCTGAAACAAAACTTTAATTAATTTTTAGGGACAAAAGTATATTTAACCCTACTCTTATATGTGATTTTCTTTTTCTAGCATAAGTACTAATAATTTTAACTTAAACTTTCTACGTAATGGGATTCAAAACAATAGATTTTCAATAAAATTCTTGATAGTGATTAATTAATTAAGAACAATATAACTCATGTTGTATGTTTTCTAAGTTCAAGGAATCCATCATTGGCAGAGGGAAGGGAGGACAACCAAGGGTTGTCATGGTCCCCATAAACTTTGCACTATTATTATTATTATTATTATTATTATTATTATTATTATTATTATTTTTTAGAAAAGTAAGTCATATTTGTACATTGTATATATAATAAATAATAAAAGTCTATTAGTTTAGTATAAGAGACAAACAAAAAGAATAACAAACACTATTGACAACTAATAAAAAAAAGTTTAAAATGAATACAAAAATATAAAAGATAAATATAGAAAAGTGTTATTTGTACTCATAATGTATGGGATACGTGCTAACTGATAAGAGGCATTTATCCCACTTATCTTGCTACCAAACCTTAGCTTTTTATTTGATTTTTACTATGCTATTAATGTGATTAATTAGAATTTTGATATGTTCCTCATTATGTGATTTTAATAGAATTATTGGTTTTTGCACTAATTTTAAAATAATTTGTAATTACACCTGTTGATTTTGACTTGTCTCCTTGAGTATGATTTTATGCATAGGAGCTTTGGATCAAGTGCAAAATATCAAAAACACAGTTGGAAACTATTGGGAAGCTGAAACAAAGGAAGAAAAAACATGGAAGCTTGTTCTAAGGTGAGACAGCGCTTGGCAGAGTGACAACTATTAATTTTTGAGCCTCGTCATTCCTGGTAAGTGCTGCAAGCACTCATTAGCGCTCCAGCGCTCATGTGATAACGGACTGATAGCTCATTAATATGTTTTTGGACCCACTTTGGCCCATTTTCAGAGGCAGTATTTAAGGGATTGTTACAGACTTTTATCCTAGCTTTAGACTCACTTTAGGTTGCACTTTAGTTCCTATATTCTCTCTCTACATCTCTTCTCAATCTTTTCTCTACACATCTTCTTCTTCTCTATTCTTCTCTCTTCAGAATTCTATTAGCAAAGGTGCTTTGTCTTAGAGATTGTGGCAAAGATTGTTGCTATTATTTTCAGGTTCTCTCTTATCTTCATTGTTGTAATCCTCAGAGATGGAGGAGTAGATTTCTTTACTAGTGTAAGGGTTTTGGATGGATTGGGATGATGTTTAAGACTCCTTTTTGATATTAAATGCATTAGTTTTCTCAATGTTCTCCAGTTTCTATTCCTTTAATTATTGTGGTGATTGCTATAATCTTTATTGGGATAACTAAATTGGCGATCATTATTTAGGGAAACTCTTTGGGCATAAATTGATAGATCTATTGGTTTATGTTTGAAGGAGAACATTAGAATTAACTTTCGATTGGCGGTTAGCCTATAGTAATTGGTTCATTAAATCAATGTGATTTCTAAATAAATTGAGATCTCATTTATTAGTTATTTGCATTGGTCAAATTCTAGAAATCGGTTCGGTCAATAGTATAACTGCGTAATTTATTACTAATAGCCACCAATGGATTCAATATTTGGTCAATGATAATTAATTTCCAATCTTAGGAATACCTTGCACTAGTGCCTTTTTCACTGTTGCTATTATCTTTTAATTTTACTTACTTTGCATTAATTCTTGAAACCCTCAATTTTCCTAACTAAGTGTTGAAGCCTCCTTGAGACAACCTAGTTTGTGCTCTTTACTATATTTTTTGTGCAACTTAGCATTAAAATAAATTTCTAATTTGAGGAGGTAGACGATAGCCTCTATTCAAATTTTGGCAGTTTTGAGACATTAAAACTTAGTTATTTATTTTTTCTATTTTTATTTTATTAATTTTTATTTATTTTATTATTTATTTATTTATTTAGTGTTTTTATTTTCTACCATTCATTCTATTCTGCCAAAAAAAATGAAAATAAATTAAAAACAATTTCTATTCCCTTGTATAAGGCATTTTCTATTTATTGGAAATTTGATACCTTTTGACTAATTGAGAAAACTTTAGAAATCACGGGAAAGGCGTGAACAAATAGAACTATCTGAGCATTCTAATCCTCTTTTTAGTGTTTACAAAATCCAGGTGACATGGGATGGAGGGGACACTTAGGAGCTCAGCTGCTCCTGATTTTACCCAGCAACCTTTGGCCATTACATACCCAAGCTTGACATTGACTTTGAGCTTAAGGGGTACATGGTTCATGCTCTCCCCAAGTTCCATGGGTTATTTGGAGAAGACCACACCAACACCTAAAGAAGTTGCATAAGGTGTGTTCTGGCATGAGGCCCGATGAGGTGGAGGTGGATGATGTTAAGCTGAGAGCATCCCCCTTCTCCTTGAGGGTGCAGTGGAAAATTGGTTCTTCAACCTTCCTGATGAAGTTGTAAATAATTAGGACTGGGATGAAGAGGCTTTTCCTAGAGAGGTATTTTCCGCCTCTAGAGTGGCTTCTATAGAAAAAAGATCTCCAGAATCCGCAGACTAATGACACTCTACATGAATATTGGGAGCTCTTCAACTTCTTTGTGCAAGCTGCCCGACCATCAGATTTCGGAGCAACTCCTCTTTTAGTACTTTTATGAGGGGTTGGTACCTCCTGATAGATGTATGATAAATGCTGCTAGTGGAAGGGTACTTTTGGATAAGACTCTCAGAGGCTCGTGCTTTGATAGAGAATATGGTTGCCAATTTTCAACAATTTGGTTCTAAGGCAGCACAACTATTAGAGGCCTTTATTAAGTGAGCTAGCCAAAGAATCCAATATTGACCTAGACTTTATAGTAACTTTCTAGGCTTATGCAAGCTGATGGCTAGCCGGCGGCAACTCCGTGGTTCCCAAGATCTATGGCATATGTACTTTAATTGATCATCACACTGATATGTGCCTAGCATTACAAGATGAATCAACCACTAGAGTAGCAACAACTAACCCTTCCAGAGTCCACCATAGAATTACGCAGGCCAGTTCCCATTTGGGAAAACTTATAATTTCAGCTGGAAGAATCACCCCAATTTGAAGTGGGGAAATAATTCACAACATGGCCAACCTTCACAACAAAAGTATTTGGCACCTCGTCAGAGGCAACCAGCCTTCCTGTACCTTCATCCTCAGATACCACTATGACTAAAATGGTGAAGATGATGATGGAGCAAATGTAGGAAATAAGAAAAGAGAGTGTCCAAGCTTAGAGAAGAGGTGTCTCAAATAAAGCAAAATAAAGTCAGTAGTCCACAGCTGCCTAGTTACCTTATCGGACCATACCCAATAAGGGGAAATGTTTGTGCTATCACTCTAAGGTCTGGGATGAAAATTCAGAAGTGACTAGGCCTACACAGAGAAGGAGCAAGTTGAAGACGAGCCTGAAGCATTCTGGAGAGCGCTCAAGTGGTCAAACAACACTGCAACGCTCCGCAACCATCAGATGGAAGACTAGCACAAGAGCACATATTGGGTGAGCGCCGCATGCTCGAACGCATACGCGATCAGCCAAGGCTGATCATACATCAGGAAAGATTCTAGAGAGCACCGGCGCTCAAGCACTGCAGCACTCAACAAAAGCTACAAAAGTTTAGAATTCACTCCCTTATTACCATTCCCACAAAGGACGCAACCCAGGAAAGCTGCTACAACGGATTTGATCTAAACACATGGAAACATTATGAAAAGTGCATGTAAACATACCTCTATTGGATGCAATCAAGCAAATTCCTAAATATGCTAAATTCTTAAAAGATCTGTGTACTAATAGGAGGAAGATCAATGGCAGTGGGGAAAAGAAGGTGACCATGTAGGTAAATGTCTTCTCCATTATCAAGCTGGGCAATTACCACCTAAGTGCAAGGATCCAGGCATATTCATTATCCCTTGCACTATTGGGAACCCATACATCACAAAGGCCTAGCTAACCTTAAGCTGGCATTAATGTTATGCCTAAATCACTCTATCAATCCTTGCACTTTGGGGAGCTAAAGCCTACTCACTTGCAAATTCAGCTTGTCAATAGGCATCACGAGAGCGAGGGAGTATTGGAAGATGTTTTGGTAAGGTAAATTATTTAATATTCCTTGCTGATTTCTATGTGCTTGAGATAGAGAATGACACCAATGCCAGCTAGTATACATTGATCTTGGGTAGACTCTTTTTGAAAATCGCTAAAACCATGATTGATATTTATGTTGGCACATTATCCATGGAGTGTGGGGACATGAAAGTCCAATTTAACTTATTGATACTATGAAACATCCCCATGAGGAACACTCCATGTTTGGCATTGATGTCATTGACTCTTTAGTTGATGATGCTTGTGGAAATTTGCTTTCAAGGATCTAGATCCCCCTTCTCCACTTTTTCTTCTTCCATGGGATATGATGAGCCTATTGTGTTAGAATGTCCCAAGTATTCATATCCAGGTACACCTCAGGGGCAGTCATCGGTTTTAGGTGCTCCATGGGCCCATGTTGGGTACTAAGCCCTATGAAGGGTAGTGGATCTTGTTGCATGAGCCCCAAGAAACTGATGGCTAGAAGGCCGAAGTAGGACCATTCTTGGTCACAGTGTGCACCCTGATGGTGCAATTAAGTTGGAAAATTCCAAGATGATCCGATGTGATATTGATGGGTAAAGCTAATGCACCTATATGAATTCCCTAAGGATTTGAGGGCTGAGATGACATTTTTGTGGGTTGAAGCTGCATAACCTCTATGAAGGTCCTGATCCAACTTAGGATGTTAAAGCAAAATGGGTGGGAGAGAACCCAGGTGAGGTTTTTTTTTACTCTTCCTTTTATTTTTTTGCATTTTATTTATTTTCATTTTAGTTTTGAGTCTTGCATTATATTTATTTTTATTTGCATTTTACACCATCCCTTTGGCATTTTAGAGGTTACATGCATAGGCTCACACCACATGCTCCTTATTGACTTGCTTGGCATTGACATTATTTTGTGTTGTATGCTTGGTAGATTCATTATGTTGTTTGGATTGAGTACATGCACTTTTACCTATGAGATTTTGAGCCTCTTTGATTGGACTATCATGTGCCATGCTTATTTGTTCATATGTGTTTCCTTCTTTGGATTTGCATTCTAGAACTTGCTTAGAGTCTTGTTTGAAAATATGTTTTCATGTGTATGCTTGAATATGATTGAGGCATTTTTCTTGTGTATAGCCACTTGCCCATATAGCCACCATTTGTATGTTACTATTGTTTAGCCCCTTTAGTCTTATTCCTCATTCTTTTGTTTTAGCACATTCTTAGCCAAAAGTGAAAAACCATGAAAATTCTAGACCTTTTAGGCTTAGGTGAGCATTCTGCAATTTTTATATGTGCTTGAGTATAAGTGTGGGGAAGAGCATGAGGACATGCCCAATTCAAGTGTGGGGGAGGAACAATATGTATAGAAATAAATTCAGCAAATGGCACACCAAGAAAATAAAAAAAAAAATTCAATCAAAAATTTTTTCTGGAAAAGTTGGGGTTGAAGGTGTGTCACATTGCAAAAGAAAGGCCTGTAATTGTGTTAACTGGACAAAGTGTACCCTTAGAGACTTGTGCTCTTGGTGTATTTATTTCTCTCCTTTGACTTGAGGTTTAGCCCATTGGCCTATATTTTAACCCACCTTCACCTAAGCCCCATTACAACTAAAGGTAAGTCCTCTTGATTCAGTATGCACATGTATATGACAAAATGGAGAATGAGACCCATAGCAAGCCTATAGTAATGTATTTTCATTTAAGGTGATTGAGTGTATATGATAACCTCAAACACCTGAGTGAATGAGTGACAAACATTGACCTTAGGAGGATTTTGGTACTTGATCCATGCATCATATGTGAATTGTACTCCGTGTGTTATGTTCTTGTTCATGCCTTGCTTGTTGTAATTTTCTTAATTGTTGGTGTGAAAACTTATTGTTATGCCTCTAGGTTCATTGGATTGGTGTATTACCATTTAATTTCATGTATCATGCATTTTAGGTTAGGAGTATAGTCTAGGCCTTGTATACTATTTCTTATCTGTGCCTTGGTTTAATCTTTGTTTCACATGAGGACATGTGAAAGCTTAAGTGTGGGGAAGTTTGATAAGAGACATTTATGCCACTTATCTTGCTACCAAACCTTTACTATTCATGTGATTAATTAGGATTTTGATTTGTTCCTCATTATGTGATTGTAATAGAATTATTGGCTTTTACACTGATTTTTGGAATAATTTGTAATTACATCGTGTTGCATTTGACTCGTCTCCATGAGTATGATTTTATTCACATAAGCTTTGGATCAAGTGCAAAATATCAAGAACAAGGCTGGAAACTATTAGGAAGGAGTTGAACAAAAAGAAAGAAAAAGCATGGAAGCTTGCTCTGGGTGAGTGCTACAATCCTCATTAGCGTTAGTGCTTGGTAGTGACAACCATTAATTTTTGAGCTTCATCATTCTGGTAAGCGTTGTGGTGCTCATTAGCGCTACAACACTCATGCAATAACGGATTGATATCTCATTAATCTGTTTTTGGATCCACTTTGGCCGATTTTTAGAGAAGAGTATTTAAGGGATTGTTACAGACTTTCCCTAGCTTTAGACTCACTTTATGTCACTTTTATTTGCTATTATTCTCTCTCTACATCTCTCTCTCCATCTTCTCTCTACACATCTTCTTCTTCTCTATTCTTCTCTCTCTTAGGGATTCCATTAGTGAAGGTGTTTTGTCTTGGAGATTGTGGCAAGGATTATTGCTATTATTTTAAGGTTCTCTCTATCTTCATTGTTGTAATCCTTTAGAAATGAAGAAGTAGATTTCTTTCTAGTATAAGGTTTTTGGATGTATTGGGATGATGTTTGAGACCCCTTTTATATTAAATGCATTAATTTTCTCAGTGTTCTGCAGTTTCTATTTATTTAATTATTGTGGTGATTGCTATAATCTTTATTGGGATAACTAAATTGACAATCGTCGTTTGGGAAAATCCTTTGGGCATAACTATTGGTTTATGTTTGAGGAGAATATTATAATTAACTTTTCGATTAGCAGTTAGACTATAGCAATTGATTCATTAAATCAATATAATTTCTCAATAAATTGAGATCTCGTTTATTAGTTATTTGCATTGGTCAAATTCTAGATGTCGATCAGTCAATAGTATAATTGCTAGTAATTTATTACCAATAGCCACTAATGAATTCAATATTTGGTCAATGATAATTAATTTCCAATCCTAGAAATATTTTGTATTAGTGCCTTCTTCACTGTTCCTGTTCTATCATTGCTATTATCTTTCAATTTTACTTACTTTGCATTAATTCTTAAAACCCCTAATTTTTCCCAACTAAGTGTTGAAGCCTCCTTGAGAGATGACCTAGGTTGTGCCCTTTACTACATTTTTAGTGTAACTTAGCATTAAAATAAATTTCTAATTTGAGTAGGTAAGCGACAACCTCCGTTCATGACTCACACCCTATTCACGTTATGGAGTGTGGGCCCTATTTGAATGGAGTCCACACCTCATCTAATGGTAGATGAAATGAGTTGAACAAGTGTCTCATACAAAATGAGTATAAATAACACAACTCATGAATATACTAGCTTTTTCTCTATGCTTTCTCTTTTTTTCATCCACCATCATCTTCTTCCTCAGTGAAACAAAAAACCACAACAACACTACACTTACAACTCTATGATGAGTTACGGTAACTCTCTTTACTTCTCTTTTAATATTTTTGTTTTATCAATTTAAAGTTAAAATCTTCACAAAATATTTTATAGAGTGGAAGTTCATGAGATAAAGTTCTTAGGTATGTGCTTAATCTTATATGTATACTTGATACATTGTTTATGTGGATCTTAAATACACGTGGATGACTTATGATTTGTTAGTAGTTTCATATACTATGTTTTCTACATGACACAATTAATTTTATTTTATTTTATATATCTTAGCTAATTTAACTCCCTTCCTTTAAAATTTGGCTCCGCCCTTAGAATAATAAATCCAATACTTGTACGTATATATTGCATAAAATAATATAATTTTACTAAAGTGATAAATCATAAAATATAATTATTCACTATTATAACCCACCAAAAAAAATTATTCACTATTATAACTATTAGATATTATTTGTCATTTTGGTGAATTCTTATATCCTGATAGTGCAAATTATTTTACACTATATCTACATAATACTTAAACTCAAGACTTTTATAAAGTAAAGATGATTGTAAAGTGAAAAAATGAGGAGTTAGTCATCTTTATATCATTTGATGAGATCCATACAATGACATAGTTACTTATTCAAGTGGTTAACATACTCAATCACTTTATTACCAATTTTATTTTAGAGGAATTAAATCTTCACAAGTCTCCAAACCGCCTTAGGGGGTTTGGTAATCTTATATGCCGACCAGCCAATTCTGTAGTACACCAATTTGAGTATGGTATGTGACGCATCAGTGAAAAAAATTGGGTTTATCTTGAAGTTATGCAATGATTATTTAAACAATTGATTTTCCATTAGGGTGTGTTCGATATGGTGTATTAGACATAATAGTATAAGCTTATCCTATATTATATTTTTATTATCTTATTTGGTAAGATAATGTATTAAATAAACTTATACGTCAAAACCCCATTATAAATCAAAATATTATATAACTTAATATATCATGAAGATGTCATATTATGTCTGATTAACTTTTACCGTATAAGATTACTTTTATTTTTTTAATATTTTATTAAAATAAATAAATATTAAATAAATAATGAATAAGTAAAATGTATAAATAAAATAATTCTTAATAAATTATTTCATAATATATAAATATTGTTACAAAATAATATATGATATCAATTTAGTTATATACAATAAAAATAAAAAGTAACTATAATTACTAAATATTAAATAAATAAAATAATAAATAGTTAATAACAAATAAATATTCAAAATAAATAACAAATAATATGAAATATATAAAAGTAAAGATCAATAATAAAAATATTTTGAGTTAATGTTTATTTTGAAATTTAAATTTAAATAATTATAATTAAAAATAGAAAATAGTAAAATATATAAAAGATTTATTTTCTATTTATATAATTTATTATTGAAATAAATAACAATATTTAATATAAATTAAATTAATAAATATTTACATAAATATAATATTTGAAAATTATATTTAAATCATTAATAGAATTTTTATTATATTATATTTTATTTTATATTTACTTATAATATTACAATTATTTATAAATAAATGATAATGTTACAAAATATAAAATATAATATCTTATATAATATTATACCAAATATATGTATAATATTAAATATTTATTAGTCTTATGCTATAGGATCTTATACTAAGTTCTTGTTCTTAAACATACCAAACAAACCCTTAATGTTTGAGTTAAGTCGTTGATGTTCCATTAATGATTGAGATACTATGATTTAATGATGCAATCATCTTAGAAGTGATTAAATTTGCTCTATATGATGCCAAAAAAGTTTCAATTAATTATAGGATCACATAAATAAATTAAGCTATTTATCTGCCTGATGGTAAAATTAATTGAAACATTTTGGAAAATCACAAAAAAAGGTCCCTTATAAAATATGAAAATGATGTTTAATAAATTTAGAAGTGACTAAAATTATCTAGATAATCCTGTCATTAATTAAAATATTTTAAAATGTCATATTATTAAAACCTGATCACTTTTAAAATAGTTATACCAATATTTGATAGCATTTTCATCATTGACATAAATTGTTTAAGAGTGTGTTTGTTTGTGATTATTTTGATTAATAATTAGTTTTTTTTACCTAAAAAAATTACTTTTCATATATTTAGACAATTTTAAAAGAGAATCAAAATTTTAAAAAAAATTAATTTTTAACCTCCTTGTAAAAATTAAAATTAGTAACTTCTGAAAAAAAATTAATTTTTAACTCTTTCACTTATAATAAAATTTAGGCCCATAACCACTTCTTTCAAAATGGAAACATACGCACGCACCTAAATCATCAATCTAATGTGCTTTTTTTAATTTTTTTGTTCTGTTGGCCGTAACACCATATACCAGACTACCACTTACTGGTTTCAGGCTTCTACTTCTGCATGGTTGAACGGAAATTTCTACTCCAATGTTTTTCATATGTAGACTTTGACTGTTATTTTGTTTCTTTTGCGTCTGACTTTAGTCTATTCTATACGCTAACCCCCGACATGTACGTCTTTGCTGAGTATTTCATTTTATTTTTACTTTATTCATGTATTTTCTTGGCAATTCTCTGTCATTAAGACGCCTTTACACGTCAAAAAAATAAAAACACTTTAGCGTGTCAAAAGTGATGAAACGATAGTTGGGCTGACGATGGGATCCGGCACTCATTATTAATTCTATAAAAATATATTACTAATTCTAGAACAAAAAATTATCTAAAAATTAATTATCCATTTAAAAAATTTAAATGGTATTAATAATTTTTTTAATAATATTCTATTAAATACTTTTAGAAAAAAAGAGACATAATAGAGGAGAAGGAAAAAAAATTAAAATATTAAAAATATATAAAGACAAGACAAAATATCTAAAATGATTCTTCAGAAATGAATTAAGGGACAAATTAATCTCTCAAATTTTAAAAATTCTAAAATCTTTCACATTTTTAAAAAATAGACAAATTGGTCCTTAATTATAGTTTCAATCAAGTATATGAAGGGACCAATTTGTTTTTTTAAATGTGAGGATAAATTGGGATTTTCAAAATCTAAGGGACTAACTTATCCCTTGATATGTTTGATGGATAAATTTGGATATTTAGTCTAAATAAAATTTAGTAAATTATTATTAACTTTTTGGATAAATAACAAGAAACACCTTTGAGGTTTGAAAAAAAAAATATTCCAGCACATTCTTATTTCAATATGACACTTTACCCCAAATATGTGATGAATGCCACTAATAACCTTATAAAATAATTTTCTATTATTAAAAAGTTGTAAATTATAACTAATATTTATTATCTAATGTTTATTATTTTGAAATAAAATACCCTTTATTAACACTTATATATATTATTTTTACAAAATGAAATATATATGGCTTATAATAATATAAAATTAATTTTTAAAATTTTACCATATCACAAGAACAAACTATTAATAATCATGATAATTATAATAATTATTTCTTAAAAATAAAAATTATATTTCTTTTAGCTTTTAATTTTAGAATATTACTGAGTATAAAAATAAAAATTATTTGTTAATATTTTATATAAAGATAAATCACAAATAACATAGCAAGAAGAATTTTGTGGTTTTAATACAATAATATATATATATATATATATATATATATTCTAAAATTAATAGTTGAGAAAATGTATTTTAATTTTTATAAAAATAATTATTATAAATTATTATTAGTGTTAATAATAGATTATATTAATGGGTTTAATTTTGTTGTACTAATTGTATAAATTTTTTTATAAGTTATCAAATTACATATTGTCACATATGTAAAAACAAGTTTACTCTTACTCTACTATTTTAAAAATCATGCATATGAGAATATTTGATTGGATGAAAATATAAAAACTTTTACACTATAGATGCATTTAATTCAAATCCACTATCAATAGTTATAATAATTTATAATAATCATTTTATGGAAAAATAAAAATATGTATTTTTCACTATTAATTTTAGAATATTAATATATATTTTTTATATTAAAACCACAAAATTCTTCTTGTTAGGTTATTTATAATTTATTTTTATATATGATACTAATACATAATTTTGATTTTTATACAAATTAATATTCTAGAATTAAAAAATTAGAAAATATATATGTAATTTTGATTTTTGTGAAATAATTATTACAATTTATTACTATTATTAATAATTTTTTCTCTTAATTTACTATAATTTAAAATGAAATTGAATATGTAAAAATATAAGAACCTATTTGGTTTAGTTTTCATTTTTAGTTTTCAGTTTAAGTTTCATTTTCCAGATTTTGTAAATGAAATGAAAAGTCTGAAAACTATAAATTTTAGTTTTCATTTTTCATTTCAATTTCAGTATTTCCTTCACAAAATCCTGAAAACTGGAAAACTGAAAATGAAAATTAAAAGCTGAAAACTCAACCAAATAGCCTTAACATTTTATGTACTATAAGCCACATATATTTTATTTTGTAAAAATAATATATATAAGTATTAATAAATGATATTTATTTTTAAAAAATAATAAATTTTAGTTTTATTTTACCCTTATTGAAATATAACAATCACTACAAGAAATGCATGGAAAATAGAGGGATTACGATAGATCCTTATTATACGGAGGGTTTACCAACGAGTATGAGGCATTGATTTTTTGGCCGTCGATGGAATATTATGGACGGGTAATTAAACCAATCGGTAATTTTTTATGGGTGTATCGATGATAATTAAAATAAAGACCAGTCAGTACAATTGCGTTAAAGGCATCACGAGGTCATCAGATAAATAATAGTACGACGAGTTGTGTTAATTTTACCAATGGGTTCTGTATTTTTTTAAATTATTTAATTTGAAAATATAATTAATTCCCGATAGGTTTACTCGTAAGAAGTATTTAATTATTTTTTTAATAATTGATTTCATTGCTATGTGTAGCTCATCTATATAAACTATAGATTGATTGGTATTTAATTATTTTTATTTACTTATATAATAATTTAATTATCAATTAAAGTGGTATTAAGTAAGAAAATAATGAAATAATAATAAAATAAACAAAATTGATGCAATAAGTAAACAAAGTATCATAACAAAATATATACAAAGTGCGATAAATGTAAAAAAGATCCAAAATGACATTTTAAAAAAAAAGCTAGATGAAGACTAGTTAAACTCCTAGTTGTCAACATCGTCAACAACATCGTCATCATTGAACCCATTAGTGTCGTCCACGCCATTCAACGGTGAGGAGCCCTAAAAAATGGAGGGAAGTGGCATTGGGGGAGCTTTTGCAAAGCCGGAAGATCCTGAGGCCTATATGTCCTGGAAGAAGCTCATCACATCAGTAGTGATCTCTTTGCATCCTTTTGAACTTAATCTTTTCTTTCTTGGCCTTCTCTTGCAGCTCCTGCTCCATGGAGAGCTTAAACTCTGGATCTCCCTAAGCTCCTATTCACTCCTGCTTCCTTGCTTGCTCCTGACACTGCTAAAGGAGTTGTGCCTGTTGTGTAGCTCCTGGTTGAGGGCATGCACATGCTCCCTAAGAGCATCATCCCTAGTAACAGACCAGTGGTGGAAGATGGGGATCTACTCTTAGGGTAATACCCAATCCCATACTACAACCCTTAAAGGGCCGCCAATTCCTAAGCCCAAACATCCTCCTTGTTTGGAGGAGGAGAGATGTCAGCATCGAGCCTAGCCTCAGCCACCTAGGTCTGGTACTAGGTCTGTTCCTCTCCAGAAGTTACTGTAACTTCACGCTACAAATGAAAAAGGATAAAACACAATGTAAATAATAATTATGACATAAATGAAAAAAATGATAAGAATTAAGTAGAAAGATGTCTGAATTCAAACTTATATAAGTGGCCTGAAGCGAGGATTACCCAAAATTCTCCAACTCCCTCCCTCTTACCCTTTTGGGTACAGGTTTTCCCCAAACAACTTCTCCCTAAGTCGGAAGGCAGTTTAACTACCTCGACTACACGGATATGCATGATAAAGTCATAAAAACATAGTATTTTCCATAATTCAAATGTAGTAAATTAACATTTAATAATATATTAGATATAGAAAGGTTAAAGCTTATGGGTCCCTCCTGGGTGCTTGACCTCTCTATGTAGCAATCCACCTTCTCTGAAGCCTGGTTTGTCTTCCTCTTGTTAGACCTATCCTTGAAGGCGGGTGGAAGGCCAATAGTGCGCGCTCACTGAGGGTAGTATTATTTAGCCATGAGCTCATATGGCCCTCGCAAACATCATGGAGCATGTCTCATAATCACTTGGAGGACCTAATCCTCCAAGCCCTCTTAATAGTGGGCTCATGCTCCGCAGAATGTAGAATGTCCTTCTGCATACACAAAACACACAACACATAAGTAATCATAAGCATATATATAATATAAACATATATATTTTAACAAAAGCAAATAAATCATAGAACTATCTTCCACTCCTCCACCACATCTCCTCGACATCTCTCGAGATGTCAATCCAAGTGGGTCATGCGTAGTTATACCTACTATGTATAACCTCCATGATCCGATGGTGACCCTCGACAAATGGATAAAAGTGTTACATAGATGAACTAAATTAAAAACAATGAAAATATTTTAAATATCATACGTAATACAAAATTAGAATATAATAGAAAATATGTTTAAACTTACTGTCTTTATTGTTTGGCCTTATTACGAGCGGTGCTCTGAGGCCCAAGTGGCCTATTATCTAAGCCAAGTGCCCTCCCAATGGATCTCATGTCTGTGACCCACCCAAGGAAGCATGAGTTCTATGAGATGCGTGGTTAGGAGTTAGGGCAATGGTAGGGCTAGAAAAGGGTCACTACTACATATGGGTTGTGACTGGGAATAAGGGGAGATGGGGGGCCAGCATACCCAGAGTGCACATCATCCAAAAGAGGGGTGGTGGTGGAGGGGGTAGTGGGTAACCGACCTTCAGGTTAGCCTTTGCCTCTACCAAGCCATATTAAAATAATTAACGGTCCACAAAAAAGCATTAATTAGATTTGGTCTTTAAAGTTTAGATGGTTGGAAGAAATTTACATAGCGTTCTTCTTTAAGACATGAATAATTATTATTTTTAAATATAAAGGAGGTTCCTATTTTAAAGTCAGAGTGTATAATCAAAGTGAAAAATATATACTCACCAGCTTTTCTTGAAAGTTGTTTTGCATAAGCACCTTAAAGAAGTGTACATGATTCTCAAGTATTTTAGGCCTTTCAGTGTCATTATTGCCAACTTCACAATCTTTGGTAGTGTTTTTATTACATCTTGAATAATTTATTTCCAAAGCACTTTGATTATACACTTGACTTTAAAATAGGAACCTCTTTTATATTTTAAAAATAACAAATATTCATATCTCAAACAAGAAAGCTCTAAATTTCTTAAGCCATATATTTCAATGCAACCATAGACATACAATTTTTTAATGACGTCAAATTATTACTTTCAAACACATTTAATTTATCTTTAAGTTTTTTAATCCAGTTACTTTTAATCTTTTTTCCCTGACAAAAATTTTAACAAAATTTTGATAGCATCTATTGCTTAAATTCAGGAGCTTCTGTCATTAGATATTTAAGTGCATTCAAAAATCATAGACATTATTAATGGTCAACAACATAAAAGACAGAGTTAAACAATTACATATTAACAATTATATACGATTCACATAATCTTAAAAGCCATTCTAGAGTGCATCTCCTTATAACCCCACAACATGCATCCTACAATTTTCGCAAACACAAAGAATCACATAGCAAACAAGTTGGGAAGGACCTCTATGCTCTTTCCCCAGTCAAATCCAAATGTCCTACAACTCTATCCTAGAAAACATAAGTCTCTATCTTGCATACATATTAAAACATATAAATAACAAGGATTTCGTTACTAACCTCTATTGTAGTAAAAAAACAAAGAATGCAAAAGCTCCCTACGTGGAACCAAATCCAATATGAACAATTATTTAATTTCATACAATTGTAAACATTTATATGTACAAATTATAAAATAAAATAAGGAAAAAAGATGGCAAACTACTCTCAATGTCTCCTGTTAATGTCAATAAGTCAATGCCAAGGGTCAACATAACACCTACATTAACAAAATAATAACAATAATTACTCTCCAATGCATTCAAAAACAACACTATAGGCACCCACAAATGAATGGAAAAACTAAGTCAAATAAAAAAACTAAACCAACTAAAATGCTCACCAACGTACTTAGATCGCAATGGTGGTCTTCATTTCACAAATAAGGCTCGGACGGCGGTGAAACGGCGGTAGAGATGTGAGCTACGTGGAGGGAGAGGAGTGAAGAGAGAGAGTTTGGAAAAATGGGGAAGAAGAAGAGCGTGGGTACAAAATATCCATGAGCTATCGATGGGCCCTAAACCCTAAATCCTAAACTCTCGATAACCTATTAGTGAAATGGTGCGTTTCACATCTCATTTATTACCAACGGGTATGTGGGAATCCCAAGAGTTGTGTGCCAACATACAAAATTTTCAAATACCCCTCGGTAAAATCGTCGGTAAATTTTAAAAAAAAAATATTTTTATATATCCATTGATAAACCAGTCAATAATTTAAGGAATAAAATAAATGAAAACAAAATATTAATCACCCTTTGGTACACCCCTGGGTATTATTGCTCCATGTGGCATGGTACCATTATTGATGGGCTTATAATTACTATTGCACCAATTGGTAAATTACAGTACATCCAACATAAATTGTGCATGCCATATGGTGCATAGTGGTGCCATTATTTACCAATGAGCTATCATGCAAATTGATTATCATAAGTTTAATAATGCAAAAAGGTAGCAATCCATTGGAAATACAGTCGGTATTTCCTGGCAGGTCCATACCCATTGGTAATTTTCGTCGATATTCGTGAATTTCTAGTAGTGAATAGAAAATTAGTTAATAAGGTTATTAGTGGTATTTTCATCACATAGTTGGGGTGAAATGTCATATTGAAATAATAATGGGGTGGAGTGATTTTTCTTCAAATCTCAAGAGTGTTTCTTGCTATTTATCCTAACTTTTTCTAATATTGATATTTTTTCAATCATTTCCTTAATTTATGTGAGTATTTAAAACTCGATAATTATTCAATAACGGAAGGAGTAAAATTTAAAGTAAGTTAGCATTTAATCAGAAAACCTAACACAATTGGTAGTTAACTCTATATCTCAAAAGAATTAGTCATCAATGCTTCTTGCGGTGGATACCATGTGTTCACCAAAAACAAAAAAAAGTTAGCATTTATTAGTCAAGGTGGATTGGATGCATCAAAAGGATAGTCAACATGTATTGTAATTCTGAAAAAAGTAGTAAAGGTATATTTTGATCATTGAAAGATTTATATTTTAACATCTATTACATATCAATTATATACACTTGAATTCCCTAAAATATAATTTGGCATTATATAGCACTTTGTTGGAAGATTAATTGCTTATATTTGAATTCTCCAAAGATTATATGTTATAAACTTCAGTTTAATGAAAAATAGTAACAATAGATCAAAGCGTTAAAATACAAAAATATTTAGATAACTCAAATATATATAATTAATCTTTCAAGAAATAAGGTGTTAAAACAAAATTCTTTGGATCAGAAACCAAAGTGTGAGTTTTCTAAAAAAAATTATTTATAACATTAAGAATTTAAGGTCTTATTAGTGTAAATTTCTATTTTCTATTTTTGATATGTTTTTTTTATTGTTTAAGATTTTGTTAAAAAATAATAAAAATAAAATTATTGTTTTTAATTTAATTTTTTTTATAAAATCCTTGAACAAAACATACTAAAAATAAAAAATTAAACTACAAATCAAACGTATCCTAAATTTTTGAAGTTATTATTTTAGATACGACTGTTGTTTTTTCTTTGAAAAGGAAACGAAGAAAAAGAAGATAAGGATAAAGTGAAAAAAGATATATTATTAGTCAATGATTCTATTTAATTCCTGTAAATACTTATTAAAAAATTAGCATCTAACAAATATTTGGTCATTTTAGCTATCAAAGGTTCTAAGTGGTTAATAAATATTTGATATAAAAAATTGATTATACAAATTAATAGTTAATAAAATATGGATTTAATTTATATGGATTCACAGTATAAATTGACTTTATACTGTCAGGTAATAGAACTTGAGAAAAATGTTTAATCATGAGTAACTATCTACTGTGATTGTTTTTTTTTTCCCTCAAATTTATTGATTGATAGTACAAAATTATTTTGCATTGTTTGTGCATAAACATTAATCTCATAAATCATTGTAAAGTGAAAAGTACAACTAAATCTAAAATAAAATTAATGAGTATGGTCGAGTTGAGATATGAGCTTTAACTCTAAGGCACATTACAACATAATTTGTAAGCTCCAATATTCTTCAAAATCCACGGTTAGGTTCTGTAAGTTTCTAGACATAACCCTAGTGTTTTGAATGACGCCAAACCAATCCCTTAAAAAATAATTTTGTAAATATTAATGGTTTTTCTACTACTGTGATGTAGAGAAATAACATTGTCAGGGATACAGCTAATTTCAAAAGAAATTTCTCTTTCTAAGTGTGTCTTTGAACAATGATGATTATATCCTCTCTTGAGAACACATTGAGACAATTAATTTTCTGGAGAAACAAGCCAAATTGTCTCCAGAAAGAAGGTGCGGATCCATTGAAAGGAAAATCTACCATTAGAATGATCTTTCATCGCACTAGAAAGAAGGCTACATTCTGAAAGAGTGTCTTTTCTTCAGAAGGCTACACACCAGAAGGAAGTAATGGATCAAAACGTTATCTGAAGAGTCAAGCGTTAGAAGAAATCTTTATCAGAAAGCTCCTCTTATTCTTCATTGAAGCTCTGATCATGTAAACATTCAGAAACTTCTTCTAGAAGCTCACTTAAAAAATATGATACATCATTATGAAGATGCGCCACTACAGTATACAACTGTCTGTTGTGAAGCACTCCTATTGATGCCCTTGTGTATTGAGGAAAGAAAAACTTCTCAATCTCATCCTGCCATGTGTAAGACCAACGGGATTATTTTTTCTCTAGGGTCTGAGCTCTATTTCACAACGAAAATCTCTTGGAGATGACTATATAAAGGGTTGGACAGTGAAAAGAAAAGAAGAGAACATGCTCATAGTTTGAAACATTACAAAAATTATTTTTCATTCTTCTTCATTTATTTCTGTGCAAGAAAACAAAGTTTCTACCTCAGAACTTCAAAAAAGGAAAATTTTCACTGTGTTCATTATCACTTTCTCTGAGAGATTTAAAGAAATCACTCAACAAAGTTCTTTGTAGAGAAACCCATGCACTTTTGAATGTTAATTTTGTTGAGTGTTTCCAAACACAAACCCCCATGTTTTTTACTATAACCAGACTCGGTATCGATATGTAAGGGTAGCTCGAAGAAGCTATTTGAAAGAATACTCATTGTTATTAACTTGAAGAAACTAGACAAAGAATACTACCTAGTTATTGAAAAATCTTAATGGTTTTGTTAGGGACAGGACATAAGCTATGGTTTGACTAGACCAGGATAAATCTATATTCATTAAACGCTTAGATTAGGGAGGTATGCAGTGCACCGAACTTCATCAAGTATACTATAATATTGACCAAACATTTTTGTAATCTTGAATATAGATAGGGACTCGATTGAAAATGTTTTCATAGTATAGGGATCTGAGTATGATTTTTAAATTATAAGTACTTAATTAAAAATTAAATAAAATTATAGAGATTAATGACATAATTAAACCTTAATATAAAAATGACTAACCCTGTTTGATAGGAAAAAAAAAATAATCGCCCACTTTCTCATTTTATAATTCCCCACTTTAAAAAATGTAATGTAATCCGCAATTCGCATTGCTTAATAACAGTCACCCAACTCCATGGTGGCTTACCAGATCTCTTAAAAAGACCAAACTCGTGTCGTGAGAAAAGGGATTTGAGTCTTTTTGAAGTGTTTGATGTTCCAATAAATTGCCCAACTGTAATTATCGAATAAAAAAAATTAAAATTTTAGAAAATTTAGACATTTTTATGTCAACTTATATACACATATAATTTAATTTTAATATATTCCGAGTGATTTGACCCATTATAATGAGAGAAATAAAAAAAATTTTAAATTGAGTACATAACAAATTTGGACATTTTTATGTCAACTTATATACACATATAGTTTAATTTTAATATATTATTAATGTAAAAAGTGTTAACTCGTTTATTCATATATTATATAGTCGTTTCATTCTATAACTATCATTCAATAATTAATTAATGCTATAATAATATATCATTACGTAAAAAAAATTTAATAGGGCCTTTGGCCCGTTTATATATATATATATATATATATATATCCACTTAACGGAGAAGCCGTACAGCAACCTTTAAAAATGCTATATTAACGTTAGTTTTTTTGAAGACTTGAAACCAAAAGGAAATTAATGTCAACTATTTCATGTATAAAAAAATTCAACCGTTTTCATGTTTTAATTAATTTCTTCTATTCTCGTGTGTTTTTTTCCTACGAATTCCACCTTAAAAGTATGTTTTAACGTGTGGGTTGGAGGTGGAAAACAATTTACGAATAAATGCATAGATAGAATTTAGTCTAAATTGTCGATAATGATCCTTGGAAGATTATATCTATATATATATGTGTGTGTGTATAGCATCAATTTACTACTTAATTATATCAGTTTTTTCACATCAACATAGTACAAAAATCGTAGGTTATTGGGACTCGCTTCACGTCGTGTGGTGATAAAAAAATATTATTCGAGAATTATTTTTAATTTTCGATGTCGCCTATAATTAGAAGAATAAATCATTATTTGAAAATATATTTCGACGACTGAATTGGAAATTTTCTCCAAAGTCTATTAAATATATGAGACTAATTGGAGAAATTGATTCACATTTCCTTGATAATGTCTTCCACGCACGATCGATTTAGTTGACATGGAAAAGCATGAGAAATTGTTGTTTAAGGTTGCGAAACATCTTCATGCTTTGTAATAATATTCTTACCATACGCGTGAAACACTATCATTTGACTCACGTAGTCCTCATGCTTCAAAATAAATGAAAGTCGTTCTTCTTTGCGCGGGAAAATCAAAAGCAATTTACAACACCAGTAACTTGTTTGACCGGAAAACTGTGATGACTAATTTGAAGCAAAAACGAACAGGAGCATCGATATATCCAATCTACTAACTTATAATTAACCAAAAGAGACCCAACAAGACAGAGTAATAAAACTTCGTGGAGATTGAGTACGTTTTGGAAGAACTGAACAACAATATAATATGACTGAACAATCGAAAAGTAAGTAAACTGTTAACGTGTGAGATGGGATGTATATACGGCGTACAAACATCATAGGAAGCGAAATCGTTTTTTCTTGTAGGTTTCACTCGTAAGCTCGAATAGTCTTATTATTACAAATGAACCTAATTTGTTTTCAATGCCATTTCTGGTTCGCAATAATGAGAAATATAACTGTATAATATAATGGAAGTAACAGCTTCAACTAGATGTCAGCTAAACCCAAAACTCCTCCATTTGAAGGGTTTTTTTACCAAAAAATAAAAAAAAATTATATACCCATTTGCACAGGTAGTGAGATTAATTACCTGATATACACTAATTTTTTTACTAAAAGCAATGCGGTAAATAGTCTCATGTATTATGAAATCAATACGTTACAATTACTCACGTATTATGTGAAATTTCCCTGAACATGGTCTGTGGGTTTCAAGCATAATACGTGACACAACGTCACGTTTTATAGGCTGTGCAATTTTAAGACCATTAGCCCTCTCGTCTGAGCGAGCGGGCAGAAGAATACGTGAGGCTGTTTACGTATTGTGCTTGTAATACATGAGGATGTTTTATGTATTGTGCTTGGGCTATTTTGAATATAATATGTGAGAGCGTTTCACGTAGTGTATTCGCAAGCTATAAAAGGCAATGGGGGACCACATGTCTCACGTATTCTGAGTGGAAAGAGAGAAATGAGAGAAATGGAAGAAAGAGAAAAAGTTAAGAGAAAAAGTTTAGAGAAGCGTAAAATATATTTCTAATCAGTGAAAAGTTAGTATGATTGAGAATAACAATATGAATAGAAAGATAAATGCGATACATCTAAGAAATCTGGAGACACATGTAAGTTAAGAAATTAATTTTATTTCTCCACATTGTTATCGTTAAATGATTTAATTTTGTGTATTATATAATAATTAGTTATAAAATTTGGGTTTAGACTTATGTATAGTTTTAATCTGACTTGGTTTCTTTAAAGATATAATTTTTGTTTGTTGATAAAAGCATTTAATTAAGTTTAATTTAATTAATCAACATTAATTAATGAAATCATAATTTAATGTAATAGAAACACGTTTAGAATTTACTTTAGTTGGGATTAATAAATTAATAAATTGTTAGTTCTAAGAAAAATGAAAATAGTTTCCCATAATAATATTTATTCTTCATAATTAATAGTATAATTAGCAATAAAAATGTTATATTAATATTTAGTTTTTAAAAAAATCTTAAAATTAAATAAATTATGTTGTGAAGAGTTAAATAATTAAGATCTATTTAGTGTCTCAATTTTTTTTAAGTTTATGATTTTATTGCAACTAGGTTAGAGACTCTAGCTTTGTACATTGAAAGCTTAGGACAGAAATTTTTGTTATTTGTTCTTTATATTTAATAGTATAATTAGCAATAAAAATGTTATGTTAATGTTTAGTTTAATAAAAAATCTTAAAATTAAATAAATAATGTTGTAAGGAGTTTAATAATTAAGATCTATCTAGTGTCTCCATTTTATTTAAGTTTATAATTTTATTCCAATTAAGTTAGAGACTCTAGCTTTGTACAATGAAAGCTTAGGATATAAATTTTTGTTATTTATTCTTTATAACTAATAGTATAATTAGCAATAAAAATTTATATTAATATTTAGTTTAATAAAAAAATCTTAAAATTAAATAAATAATGTTGTGAGGAGTTTAATAATTAAGATCTATCTAGTGTCTCCATTTTTTTTTAAGTTTATGATTTATTCCAATTAGGTTAGAGACTCTAGCTTTGTACATTGAAAGCTTAGGATAGAAATTTTTGTTAGGGATTAACTTTAACAAAAAAATTAATATTTTTCTAATTGATTATAAATATTTAAATTGAATATGTAGGCTTGTAATGAGTTTATTTCTAGTTTATGATTTTAATCAAGTTTAGGTTAGGGACCCCGCCTTTGACATTTTAAGTGTAGGTTATAATTTGTTGGTTTTAGTAGATTTGTTTGGTTTAGAAGGTGAATATCATAGGTGTATTATAAAAAAAAAATTATCCTTAGTTTTTGATATTTCTTTTTATATTATCAATTTTTAGAGTTATGAAATTTAGAAATTGTAGTATACTTTAGTAAGTTTGTTTAAGTTGCCCTGATGTAAATTAATTTTGTTTGTTTTATGTCCTCTATGTAGCCTCGTCAAGTTCTACAGTAGATCTAACTTTAACCATGCAACTCAAATGCCCGTATTCAGCCATACTTGATACATGCAGGGTTTTGGCATGTTCGCAGATCCCATATTACGAGTATGATAATGCATTGCTATTGGCATTTGTGGAGTGTTGGAGGCCCGAGACACACACTTCCACCTGCTTGGGGGTGAGTGCACCATCACTCTCAGGATGTCGTATTCTGAGTTAGGACTACGAGTGGATGGGGGACCCGTGAGTGGTTGCACGGGTTCATGGGAGCTCCATCATCGGGTATGGACATATGGGAGCTTTGCGATCAAATGCTAGGGGTGGTGCCATCGAGGATTATTGGAGGGTGTATAAGAATACACGCTCTATGGGACTGGCTTAGAGAAGTTCTCTTATTGGGCCTCCAGGAGGTGAGGCACGGATATGCGTCGCGCATGCATATATATTGTTGATCGCTGTGTACAGCTTATTGACTGGTGGTGTACTACTTGCCGACAAGCTTTCTTCTAGGGTGCATGTGAGGTATCTCCACTCCTGCGTGATTTTGAAGAGTGTGGGAGCCTCAGCTAGGGTTCTCTATGTGTCCATACTCTACCATGGACTTAGTTGGGCTTATGGCATTTATGCCATGGATTTTAGTGGATGTCTTTATCTGCTTCAGTCTTGGATTTTGTATGGAGTGCCAGGTTGAGACGGACGGTTGATCCTGGTATCCTGTTTCCTCTTACCATGAGGTTTGTCAAATTTCCCTTTCCATTATAAAAATTCATACTACAAAACTCTTTTTAATTCTGATAGGCTATATAAATAATTGAAAATTTAATTCGAAAGCAAAACATGGTGGTTCTTAAATGTGATATGGATATGGCATTGCTTTCAGATGGCGCGATATAAATGTTAGCCAGATGTTACAGGCAATCGTTACATCTAATGAGATAAGCTTGATTTACTATCACAAGATGATGTAAGTATATTATTTTTTGGATTAAATATTTTGATTAATACAATATAATTACGGAAGGTAATGCATATTTATGCAATTGCAGTTCATCTAGAATCCATACGACACTAAGAGATCTTACGGCCACACCGAGTAGGTATGTCAGGAGTCACACCTTTGGACTTTTGTGACATCCTTTCTGTGCTTTCCAACTGTTGAGTGGCACCAGGTGGACCATGTGCTCACATCACTCGATTGCTTGTTGATTTCAACCGCTCGCAAAAGGGCTTGCGAAACCTTGCAGGATGCAAGTTGTGCCTCGGCTTGCTACCCTTTTTGACAAATAGTGTAGCAAGACGGTAGTATATTGCTTTAACTATGGAGGTTATAAGAAGATTGCGACTCCTTTCAAAACAACATTAATACACTCGAGAGATTAGTTGTCATGTGAGCATACCTACGTCCTTCATCATGAAGCTATGTCCACTTTGCCAGGGGGATTCTTTTGACCCATGCATCATATTCCGGTTTGAAGCTCTCCACAAACCCATAATAGTGGTCAAACTCTGCCTGAGTCTTTGAATATGCTACATTCACTAGAGCTCGCTTAGCTTCTTTGTCCTTGAATTTTAGTGCAAAGTTAGAAGCAATGTGGCGAATACAATATGCATGGTAGGCCTGTGGAGGATGCCATTGATAAAGGCATTTATGCCACTTATCTTGCTACCAAACTTTAGATTTTTGCATGAGTTTTATTGTGTTATTGATGCAAATAATTAGGATTTTTATTTATTCCTCATTGTGTGATTTTAATAGAATTATTGGCTTTTGCACTGATTTTGGAATAATTTGTAATTACACCTTATTATGTTTGACTTGTCTCTTTGAGTATGGTTTTGAGCATAGGATCTTTGGATCAAGTGCTAAATGTCAAGAACAAAGCTATAAACTATTGGGAAGAAGCTTGGAGCAAAAAGGAATAAAACCCGTAGAGGCTCACATTGAGTGACATAAATGTTGGCAAAGAGACTTTCATTAATTTTTGGGACTCAATGTGTTGTTGAGCATCCAGCACTCATGCAATAATGGATTGATATCTTATTAATCTATTTTTGGGCCCACTTTTATCGATTTTTAGAGACGTATATATAGGAATGACTCAAATTTTTACCCTAGCTTTTGACTGACTTTTAGATCTACACTTTGTATTGCTATTATTCTCTCTCTACATCTCTCTTTTATCTCTCTAAGGGTTCAATTGGTGAAAGCTCTTTATTTTGGAGATTATGGCAATGATTATTGCTATTATTTTCAGGTTCCATTTATTTTTATTGTTGTAATACTCAGAGATGGAAGAGTAAATTTCTTTACTAGTGTAAGGGTTTTAGATGGATTAAGATAATGTTTGAGACCTCTTTTGATATTAAATGCATTGGTTTTCTTAATGTTATGCAGTTTCTATTCCTATAATTATTGTGGTGATTACTATAATCTTTATTGGGATAACTAAATTGGCAATCGTCATTTAGGGAAATCCTTTGGGCATAAATTGATAGATCCATTGGTTTATGTTTGAGAGAACATTAGCATTAATTTTTCGATTAGTGATTAGGTTATAGCAATTGGCTTATTAAATTAATGTGATTTCTAAATAAATTGAGATCTCGTTTATTAGTTATTTGTATTGGTCAAATCTTAGAGGTCAATCAATCACTAGTAGAATTGCTAGTAATTTATTACTCATGGCCACCAATGGGTTTAATATTTGGTCAATGATAATTAATTTCTAATCTTAGGAATATATTGCACTAGTACCTTCTTCACTATTGCTATTATCCCATTGTTATTATCTTTTAATTTTAATTGCTTTAATTCTCAATTCTCCAAACCCCTAATTTTCGCAACTAAGTGTTGAAGCCTCCTTGAGAGATGACCTAGGTTGTGCCCTTTACTACATTTTTTGTGCAACTTAGCATTAAAATAATTTCTAATTTGAGGAGGTAGATGACAACCTCCATTCATCCACTGCCTTCGGCTAAAGTAGCTTTATGGCAGTATGTCTGTCAAAGATTATAAGAATCCCTTGTTGTGGTGTCACGTGGTCGAAGATTAGTTGTAAAAATAATTAGGCATCCCTTGTCTTCCTTCAACCAGCAAATGCAAGTGGTAGAATGTTCAAATTACCATCTTGTGCAATTGCCATAAGTAATGTACCCTATACTTGCCATACAAATGTGTCCCCTAAAACAAAATGCTTGCGGTATTTAAACACCGCAACACAAGGCGAAAATGTCCAAAATACACAATGAAACATCACACATATGGGGTTAACCAAATTTCCCTCATAGTAAGATAGAGTTGAAATTTCAAACATGTACCTAAAATGAATTAAAAAAAGGAAAATTATTAGTTAATCGATCAATCTGAAAAAATAAAATAAAAATTAAACATGCAAAGGTACTTGGCATCAAAGGCTGCAAACCAAGTAGCCATTTCAGAAGCTCATTGTAAGAATCTTCCTAATCTCCATAAATCCGAGCAATGGTTTTTTGTTTTGCTAGCCATGTGCTCCTATATGAAGCTGAAAATCTATACCTTTCATGCACTGAGGCTTGCAACACTCTAATAGGAATCTCAGTCAACTTCTACCAAAGAAAATATGTAAGAAGTGATGACATCAACATCCAAGTGGGAATTGTGTTGTGAAACTCCTCTAGCCAACCAAGTATGCTCTCCGTTGTACTTTTGAACCTCCCATAACCCCCTCTTCCGTCTATATGTGACGTGGATGCTCCAATTACACCCATTCCCAAGGTGCTTACATTTGCCTTGATCTTTTGTTTGATCTGACTCATGGACCTTGTACTCAATACCCCTTCAGATGCTATAATTTTTAACTCCAATAACACAACTCTATTTGGGAAATTGTTGCCCCTCTTGCAAAGGGGACTCTCAGATAATTGCATAGTGTATCCACTACCCAGTGTCCCTCAACCCCTAGTCCATGGTCACTTGAGCTTCTTCCATATTCAAACTTGAATAGTGACCAACCAGTTGACTTTCATAATGCATGAGAGTTTGTGTCAATGGTTGGGTCTGGTGGAGGGCACTATCTCATCGTCATCATCTTGTGGCACTAAAAAATTTCAAGTAATATGAACATATGGTAACATTCATTGTAAATAATCAATTATACTAAATGATAAAGATTAATTATTCTATGCCCAAATAATTTCACTCGGCTTCCACTATGTCACTATATTTTAAAAGTATTTAACTTGGTCCTTATATTGGAATATTCTAATTTTTTTAACAATAAATCCTTTATTGAAAGATGTGATGCACTATAGCAACCTAATTAAAAACTTTTAATTAGTAGGACCTAGTTGAAAATTGTGTGAGATAATAGGAACTTGCACAATAATTAAACCAATAACAAATTAACCCCATACATCATAGTGAAACAAATAACATAAAACATAAATACTTGATTAAGTAATATTAAAAAACAAGTTAACCACATTCCTAAAATATATATAACACAATAATCCATGGATGTGAATTGTGAGCTAAAGAGAAAAATTTAACAAATAGCACTAGTTAAATTAAAAAATATTTTCACAATTCATGAATAAGATTGGAACAATATTAAAAAATATGTTAATTACAAAATCCTAAAAGATATAAAATGTAATACCCAGGGTCCAGTGTTAGTAGACGGTTTAGTTTGACCTCAGGGTCTTAGGAACCATCAGGTGTTGATTTTCGCTAAGTCTGGGTACGCCTCCTTAGAGGGCTATATGTTAGAGTGACATTCTTGGGATCAAAAGTACCAGTAATTGTTTCCTAGAGGGAAAATAAGTCAAAGAATGATTTTTAATGATTTTTATGAAACCTTTAAACGTTTCGTTTTTGGACCACAAGTTTAGAAAGGTAAGGATTTGGATTTGATCTAAAACCCAAAATTTGAATTTTGATTTGTTAGGGTTTTCATTTTTTTGATATTTTATTTGAATCCAAATGTGGGGTATTTCCTTATTTATATTTATATTTAAAGTTTAACTTAAAATTAAGAAATATAAATAAGTGAGCGTAAACAACCTGATGCAATTGGATGGTGTTAACCAGTATGCAGAACAAACTCGCTCAGCGGTAGGCAAGATAGGAGTCTCACAGGGAGATATATTAAACTCAAGTGAGTGCTTACTATCATTCAGTGAAATTTCTCGCTAAGTGAACGTGTCTGATGTTAGAGCAGGTGCAAAACGACGCAATTTTGATAAATGAGCCCCCACCCTTTAAAACATCCCAAGCTTGGGGAAAACACCCATTCCAGAACTCTACCTCCAAAATCTCTCTTTCTCCTTCCTTACTCTCATCCTCTCCCAATCTAGCTTCCATCTAAGCTTCAAGTTGGTGGTGCCATCCCTGCTCCACGGAGCTATATTGGTGTTGACGCCTTACTTTCTTCCTCCAGGTGAGTGGGTTCGAATCCTATAGCCTCTAGGTGGATCACTATAGCTATTTTTATTAGATTGCGACTTATTGCATGATTTTGGAAATGATTTTAAAGAAATTATGAATTATTATGAGTTATGTCAAGTTTATGAAATTGTGATTTTCAACTATCATGAATTTTATGACTTGAGGCTATTTTGAGAAAATTTGAGAGTTGTGATGATTTTGCTAAGTTATGAGATTATGATTGCAAGAGTGCAGGAGTATGCATATATGATACGGTTTAAAAGTCAGAGAAGAACTTAGCACAGAGTATTTAGAGAAAAGGAATATATATAGAGCAAGGTATGATTTAGTTTGTGAATAAAGATGTTATTTCATCTTAGAGTTATTATGTTTATGATTATGAAGTCTGGTGTTTTGAGTTATGATTTTAAATTATCAAGTATATGAAAAAATATATTAGTTTAAGTTTTGAACTTAGAACTTTAGCATATGGTACAAAGAAGTATGGAATGCAGAATGATTCATAGCAATTTACAATACATGTTCTGGGCTTGAAATGAAATACCTACAAGCGGGTGATCCATTGGGCATGATTTCACGAGCCAGTTATGCTAAAATTAAATTGTTAGAATTATTTGAGTCCAGAACTCTTAGAATATTAATAATTTAGGGGCTCGCGTTCATGAGAGACGGAGCACCCACCTTCAGTATTGTTGATTTTATTTATATTAGGTTCAGTTATGTATGATGAGATTTATTGACGGCCATGAAGGCAGCTATTATGAAACAACCATGGTGGCAACTTTAGAATATGGGACCTAGTTAGGTGCCCAGGGATTGTCCGCGAGGGACAAGGTCCACGAGGGACCGCAGGGTGTCTGCGAGGGGACAAGGTCCACGAGGGACCATAGATTGTCCGTGAGGGACAAGGTCCACAAGGGACCACAAGAACAAGGAAATTCAGTAACGCTATTATTATTATTATTATTATTATTCTCACGTTCTTATTATTGTTGTTATTATGATTGCATACCTCTTGTTGTTGTTGTTGTTGTCCCATGAAGGGGGTATAGATAAGAATTACACTCAGCAGTTTTAGATGAAACTCACCCGTCTCCTTCTCCAATTCCAGGTATAGTGGCTGTTACGGGTCTTTCCAAGTCGTTTCCTCTCCAACAGTAGAGGTCCCTGTTGGTGAGCTTCACTTTGGAGTGAAGTACCTTTTGTTGTTCTTAGAATGCTCAAGTGTCATTGCGAGGTCCAGAACCATAGTGATATTTTATATTTTGTCTTACCATGAATTATATTATATTGTATTTGCATGATTAAAACTTTCATTATTTTAAATTTGTAAAGAGAGTAATTCAGTATATGTTGTATTATGGCTATAGATACAGAGTTTGATTATGAAACTAATTATGATGATTTAAATTTCAAAGACATAATGATTTATGTTAGATATGATATTGTGTTTGAAAATGGATTTTATGATTTAAGCTTTGCATATAGAGAAACTTCAAGGTCACGAAACTTACGTGGAGACGAGATTTCCTCGTGTCGTCAATTCCTAAGTTGGGTCGTGACATAAAAACTCTAAACACGGCAATTAAATCTTACCTTCGTTCGGCTCCTCTTCAGAAATCACTACATTATAAGGCTAATATCTTACAATTGGACCATCTAGTTGAAGTTCTCTACCATCCTTGATTAGGTTCTCTCGAGTCGAGCCACTGGTCCCTTCTTCCAAATTTACTTGTCCAACATTTTCATTTTGCGCTGGACTTTGCCTTGAAATTATTCTCAGGAGGCCAAGCTGGTGACATCCATCAAAAGCTTGAAGGGGATTTGATCCTTCAAAACTCAGTGAACTCCCCCAGCTACAAATACCTCCATAACATGAAGGTCGGGAAACTACCTATGGCAATCAAACATCATCACCAAATCATCTTCAGTATCAATGCTGCAACTTCCATACCGCATCGCACCTTGACTGATCAATATAGGTAGCCGATGCATCATCTAAGTTATTTGCTTGTTTCCTTCTCGTAATTTGTGAAGAATTTTGCTGAACCTTAGAAAGACTCATAGATCAATGCACATTTATAAGTATTGGATTCTGACCACAAAACATGACCTCATCTTGTGAATTTTGAATAATTTCACAATTATAATGAATAAGTAAATAATATCTCCTAGACATTTTTTTTCAAAGATGAGAAAAGATAACTCACTCACTCACACATAGATTGTGTCTTTCTAACTGAGAGCTTTGGGATGGCTGGTTTTTATAGAGGCCCGTGATTAGAATATGTGAAAGTGACTCATAAAGATAATACGTGACACTATTCACCGTATTAACTTGAGCATAATACGTTTGATTGTCATCCATATTATACTCAAGTTAATACGTGAATGTGTCACGTATTATTTTCATGAGCTATTTTCACATATTATATCACAGTTCTATGATTAAATACGTGACACTATATCACATATTGCTTTTATAACAAAACGAGTGTATACTCGTCAATAATGTGACGGTGGCATACATCCATAAATATTTTTGTTCTTTTTTGTTTTTTGTAAAAAGGCCCCATTTGAATGTTGGAATTGGAATTGTATTGTGGAATTCCAATTCTAATTATAAAAAAAATTGGAATTGATTTAGAATTTTAAATTTGGTTTTAATAAAGAATTGTAATATGATTATTAGAAAATAAATGAGAAAGAAAGAATAATATAGACTTTAATGACCAGAAAGATATTTGATAAGTTTTGAAATGAAAAATGTTATTTGTACTCATGGGATGTGAGACATCATTCGATTCATACCTCATCCACCATTGAATGAGATATGGACCCTATCAAATAACACAACTCTTTTGAAATTGACAATTCATAGGGTATAGGTTAGCAATTAAAAATGATCCATTTTAATTGTTTTTGAATTTTATGAAATTGCATTATGTAATTATAATTTCAATTCTATTTGTTACGTCAAACAAGAAAATAAAAATTGGACTTTTCAATTCTAATTTCAAACTCCAATTCCATATTCAATTTCATACGCCAAACATACAATAAATTAGTTGTTAATTTTCTCCCTGCTTCTAGAAAAGAATAATGACCGAATAGGTTAATTAGAGTAAAGACCAAATCCTCTCCTCCAAACACCTTGTCTCATATCAAGTGCCCTCTTAAAATTGGATTTGGTTATTCTAAAGTAGAATATTGATAAAATATAGAAGTAAGGGTTAAACACTCTTGAATCATTTAATGAGATCCACATATAATGTACACATGATAAAAGTTATTGATCCAGTGGTGATTAATCCCTTATTTTTATATTTTACAAGCCTCCTAACTTTGTAGGAGTCAAATCCATTAAAACTAGACACCTGGACAAATCTTTATACAACACTATATTTATCTTATTATAATTAATTTTAAAATTGCAAGGGTTGTGACAATGAGCCATTTTTTTTTCAACAATTCATGAATCCATTATCATTGAATCAAATCAAGACGCGTCCTGCAAAACCCCATCAAGGTAGATATGCATGTTTCCAATTCATCTTTCATCCCTTATTTCTTATTTCGCTCACGAACTTCCTCGATCAAATCTTGAAACAGGCGGTAGTTGTTCCGAGACCACGAGAGGCTTCGTGTGTCATTGTGGAGCTATGTGCAGACGACGGTTGGGCTTGAGCAGTGAGTTAAAGAAAGTTGGGAGGATGGGAGAGTTGTGCATAGATGTATTAACTATGTTGTATATATATGGGTAGGATAGAGAAATTTCTAAAAATAAGAGTAAGTACGAGAAGATATATTATAAAAAATATGAAATTATAACTAATAAAATAATTATATCATAAATAAATATTTTTTATGATACTCAAGTAAAAATACATAAAGAAACATGATATTTAGAAAGATAAAATAGTAGTTTAATTTAGGGGTGTACAAGGGGTGGGTTGGGTAGATTAGACAAAACCCGAAACCCCAATTTCTAGACCAGGTCAATTTTTGAACCCAACTTGGCCCATAACGTAGGACTATGTCCTGGGTCATACTGGGTAAACCAAATATAACAATATAAGGAAATTTGGATATTATACATAGTAAAGTTATAAAATTTTGCAAGTAAAAAATAAAATTTTAGAGATATTTTACGATATAGGTTTCAAAATAAACCATATCAATGTAGAAATATCATGATGTTATGTAAAATATATTAATTCAACTTTAAAATTTTATAATTTTCATAAATTATTATAAAAATATATATCTATTAAGGGATTATTTGACTTCGGGTGGGTTCAAGGAACCGACCTATGACCCCAACCTAGCCCAAAAGTATATCGGTAAATTTCAAGACCCAATGGTCCAATGAGCTTGGCGGCGAGCGGTTGGCGGGATAGGATGGGTTATGAACACCCCTAGTTTAATTTATTTAATTGTAAAATTTAATATTTTATGAGGATTAATTTATATGTAAGTAAGATTTACTTATGGAGTTGTTGATTAACAAGCATCCAACAAATATCAGTATTGACTAAGTATTTGGTATGACTAATGGCAAAGAATGCAACTCAGTCATGAAAAAGCATGCTTAATGTCCAAGCAGATCAAACTACTATAGATATGGAAGAAAAACCCTACCTAAACCAACTGTTAAGAGGACAATTTCCGGTCACCTCGCAAATGACTGTATGATAGCCACATCCACACAAGGCACTTCCCCTGGTTCATGGCCAAGAGCTCAATAGAGATTGTCTACATGCCCAACAAAGTCAAAAAATCCACAATTCAAGTACCTCGGCTATATATCTATATATCATCAACCAATACAACTAAAAATATCAATCTAAATCAATGATTACAAATAGAAAAATGATTTGAAGAAGAAGAGATTCAAAAACCCTACTCTTGGAAACTAGTGTATCCTTGGCTCTAAGATGCTCCAAGATGGATTCCCTTCACTTCAAAGCTCTCAAATCAAACCCAAACCCTTCCTAAATTAGTGAGGAAGTGAGGTATCAAGGTGAGAAATGGTGAGGAAATGAAATTCTAATCAGTTAGTTTGCTAGATTATGAGGAGTAGAACAAGTTTTGTGAAAGGATCTTGGTGTTTTAGTGACTTTGAGCTAGGGTTTTGCAAGCTTTGAAGCTTCAATGGAGGTTTGGAAGAAAGAAACATGGAGGTTGTATTTTAGAGGTCTTGGCGAAATTAGAGGTCTTGAGTGATAAGGTTAGGTAGCTTATCTTTATCTTGATATAAATGTAATATTTATGTAGGTAAAGTGTAATTTTCTTTCTTTTTGGGGAAAGAAATTATATGAATGGATAGGATTTGATTGGATAGTCAAACAATGAATGTTGGCCATCCACTTGGCTCAAGATAAGTGACTTACTTTAATTTAATGAGCAAGTAGCTTTTTTGTGTTAAAATCGCATATTGAAATTCATCTAACGGATGAGATATTGGATCTTGAGTAAAATATAATAAATGAAAGGTCATGATTGAAACTTACTTTTCAAGTTTCAATCATTGCCATCCACTTGGCATAAAGTGGTTGGTAAGAGTTACTTGGTCACCAAGTAACTTGTATGTTAAAAACCACACATCAAAACTCTACTCCAGGAAAACACTTGTTCCAGTAATCAAACATTATCTGAAAATTAATTCTAGGTATAACTTCTCATTCCTTACCATTTCTAATCTTAACCCTCTTTTTTTCAGCCCCGGGCATTTCCTGAGTCCCGGATCTAGGGTTTCGCCATCTTGATATGGGTAGGGCCCGCAAGGTCATTATTCACCCTGGCCCGAAATTTTTTTAACACGTCTGTTGGGCTATCCTTATCATTGCTAAAACTGTTAGATTTTTGAAATTATGACTAATAAAGCTCAAATTAATTTTTAAATAATTTTCAAGAATATTACACTAAACCGTGACAAGCAAGAACACCTTCCTCCGCATTGCAAGTAGTTTTACCTTGGCCTCTCCAAGCTATCTCACACTGATCACTACTAGATCGTGGATACAAAAGTTTGTGTTTGGGTCTGCCACTCAAACTAACCTACACTCAAGTTTTTTAAGATATACAAGACAGACTTAGGAAAAACTTGAATGACTTCTTTCTATGATTCTTTCTTGGAAGAACGTGTTATCTAAGATCATAGAAAGAAGATTTTTATGGACAAGGAAACTGATTACAAGAAGTAATGAACTTCACAAAAAATATGAGGAGAAATTTTGCAACGTATCAACACTTGTGCAACGTCAATATCTCTATCTTTGAAAGCTCAGGATCTCATTTATATATGGTCTGCATATGACCATTTCCCTTAATCTTTATCCAAGTGACACGTGTTGATCATCTATTTATGTCTTGAAAAAGTAGTCTAGAGGATAGCTCATCTTGTGTAAGCCTGATAGAAACTTGTGAAATAGTGATTTCTAAGACTATCTTTAAAACTACTTTTTACTTTTTGAACGAGGTTTCAAATACTTCCTTCTGGAAGCTGAGTGGTTGACCAAGTTGGCAGAAGAGATAACATGTCAATCTGGAACGGGTTTGACTTCAATTTGAATTTCAAATTTCCCTTTGTTTCCTGTAAAGTGCATCGTTTCACTATAAGTGAACTTTCTGAAGTGTGATATCTTGTTCTGAAATGTCTTTAATCTTATAGCCTTCAATCAAAGCTTGTTGATGATATTATGATTGTGATCATGATGATTTAAGGTTGTAGAACCCATCTGCTTAGAGATGGATTGATATCTTCATTTGAAGCATACTTTTTGAAGCCATGTCCTACTTTTTGAAGATTTGAGTCTTGGTTTCTTGTATAATATGATTTTCTTCAAACCGTTAGGCATTTGTACATTCATTTCACGATATAATATTCACTTTCGTTCACTTTCATTCTTTAAGCTAGATAAATGATGTTTGAAAATGTAAGTGAAATTATTCGCTATAGGAATAATGTTATGCTAACGAATGAACCCGTTTGCTACTTCAAGAAACTCAAGGTAGACATTAGTCATTCTTCAAACATATTTTTCTTAAATTAGTTGTGTTATCATTCAAAGCATATTGCAATAACACTTTCTAAGGGTTATAGGGCTAACACCTTGAGCTTCTGACAGTTAGTTTTGAAGTGTCCCTTTTCTCCATAGTTGTAGCAAGTAATGTAACATCCCATTTTTCCGAGTGCAAAATGACCAAAATGCCCTTGAGGTCATTCCGCCCGAAAATCGAGGATGGCCGGTCCAAGCTATCCTCAAGGGTTAGTCTAATGTTTGAAGGGGATTAAGTGTGCAATGGATGTGTTAAAGATGAAAATATTGATTTCCTAGTTTTTTCATATGTGAAATTATCCAATATCCTAAGGTAATTTAACGCGAGATTAAGTGACAGATGAACCCGGCCATCGCCCAAGAGTTCAAAAATGTTAACGATAAGTGTTGCATGATATTTGGAAATCCTGGTGGTGCCAAGGAGTCCTGTGTGAATTTACGTTTTTGCCCCTAATTGGTGCTATATGAGCCTATGTAAACGATTAATGTAATACATGCAATATTAGGCTCTAATTAAAGATAAATTAATTTTAATTAATAATTTTGAGTCTAAATAATTGTTTGAGGTTAATTAAGACCTAAGATTGCTTAAGGAAAATCAAACTCCCTTCTTAAATCAAAGACATTATATCACATCAAGCCAAATAATATTTTTCTCAATTCCCTAAATCAAGGAAACATGTTGGAGTTTGAATTTCAAAATAATGAAGTTTAATTCAAACTAAGCATGCAAGACTACTCTTAATCATGTCTTGAAAAGCCTTAAACACTTAGTTACTAACCCAAATACCCAAATTACCAATTCTAACCCATTCCTTAATAAAATTTATCTCTAAATCCACATCCTAACACAAATGAAAAGCAAAAATTTTCCCGCCAAGGCCGCCTCCCTCCCTATTTGCTCCCTTATATTTTAATTTTTATAAACACCAATACACTCAAGGAAATACTCACTTTTGCCATTTACTTTTTTGTTACAAGCTTTGGCCAAAAATCCTCTCTTCTCTCTCAACTAAAGGCTCTCATTTTCTTCCTCTTCCAACTCCATCATCAACCTCCTCTCAACCTTAAACCATCACAGCTCCACCTTAGATCAACTCTCAAACACATAACCTTTCCATTTCCAAGATCAAGCTTCTTCATTTTCAACCAAAGAAACAACTTGGTAGGGATTTTGTTTTGTTTTCTTTCCCTTGCTTCTTCTCATTTTCGGATTTGGCATTGAATGAATGGCTATGTTTTTGTTCTCTCTTTTCTTCCATTTTGGTTTTGAATTTCCCTTTGCTTCCTTCTCTTTTTTTTTATTTTGGTTGTTGTTGGAAGGTTAAGACCATGGCTTGATGATGAGAGATCTTGATGGTGGTTTTGATATCACCATGTGCTTGACCTCTAAAGCCCAAGTTTTGTTTTATTTTTGGTTTTGAAAGGATTGGAATGTAGAATACCTATTGTTTCCTTTGAAATATTATTTTTGTTTTCTTGATGTTTGAGACCATGGCTTGATGATGAAGGTTTCTAGATGATAGTTGTGGAATCATCACACTTGTAACCTGTAAACCCTAAAACTTGATGTTAGTTTCAAAGAGACATGATAAATAAAATGTTGGTTGGTTTTCTTGTCCATTATTCTTGAGCTTGATGGTGAGTCCAAGAGATGAGGTTCTTGGAACCATGATGCTAAAGGACTCTAAAGCTCATTTCCATTTGGTTAAGATTGATTAGGGTTGAGAGTTTGATTCTTTAAAGTCTTGAAATGAGCTCTAGTAAGATATAAAATGGACTTATATCATGTTTATATTTCAAGCTCTTGTATCTCATTTTTATGTTTCAATGCCTTGCATATCATGTTTATTTTCAAGTCATCACCTTAAATCTTGAAGACTAAAGAAATGGACTTGCATTTCCATGTTTAAATTTCAAGTCTTGCATTTCATGTTTATATTTCAAGTTATCACCTAAACTTTGAAGACTTAAAAATGAACTTGCATCCTCATATTTATATTTCAAGTCTTGCATATCATATTTAAATTTCAAGCCATCACCTAATAATGATAAAGATCTAAAATGAGGTTTGCATAGCATGTTTATTATTTTTATTATCACCTAAACCCCAGAGCTCAAAGATTTGCCCTTGTATCTTAAAATGGAAATTTTGATCATGGCTATTGAGTGTGTTTTTGGTCATGATATATGGTTAGTTGTATTCTTTTTGACTTGGACCTTGTTTCTATGATGTATTAAAATGGACTTCAATGAAAGAGCAACTTGCTTTGTGTTAAAATTCTATTTTTCAAAATTTGGGATTATTGGTACGATTACCAGCCTATGTAATTGATTACCAGGATGATTCTTTGAAAGATTTTAGTTATGGTAATCGTTCTAGTCTATGTAATCGATTACTCAGGATGTTCGTCATAGGAATAAGTTTTTGGCTTTGGTAATCGATTACTAGTTCATGTAATCGATTACCATGATGTTCTTCGTACCTAGGACAAGTTTTTGGTTCTGGTAATCAATTACCAGCACATGTAATCGATTACCAGGATGCTCTTTGAGCCTGGAACAAGTTTTAATTCTGGTAATCAATTAGCACATGTAATCGATCTTACCAGAACCCCAAATATGCAAATAAGTGAGTTCTAAACGAGATAAAGTGGATTGGTGGCTGTATATGCTTATGTGTTGAATTGTGTGAATGATGATTCCTGATAAGGGGCATTTATGCCACTTCTCTTGCCACCAAACTTAGCTTTTTGCATGAGTTTTCCTGAGTTATGATGCAATTAATAAGGATTTTGATTTACTTCTCATTGTGTGATTTAAATGGAATTATTGACTTTTGCATTGATTATGGAATAAATTGTAATTACACCTTGTTGCATTTGACTTGTCTCTTTGAGTATGGTTTTGTGCCAGAACTGGATAAAGTGCAAATGTAAGAACAAGAGGTTCCTAATTTCTAATGTTGTCCAACTTGACCTCTAGTTAGTATTTTCTATATATCTGGAGCTACATATGTCCGATTGAGGTGATTTTGGTGGCGTTGGAAAGCTTATTCAAATAGCTAAAACTTCTATTTCTAGGTTGAAAAGCTAATTCAAATGTTTTGGCCTAAAAAATAACTTGGAAGTTCCTAGGAGCCAACAGGCGGTAAACGGAGGGACCGAAGTCAAGGAAATTCACACCGCCCAGAGCGGTCATATGCGAGTAGCCAGCGTCGCGGAATGCGTTTTGCACACTGGGCCCTATTTCAATAATTTTTTAGGTTTTAAAGACTCATATAATATCACACAATTTATTCTATTCACTCTCTCATTGACACTCTTCTTCAATTCTCCTAGAAAACACATTCTCTCTACATCTTTCTTCTTCTCTCTTGCTTTCTCTAAGGTTCCCATTAGTGAAGGTTCCTTATCTTGGGATTGTGCCAACGATTGTTGCTATTATTTTCAGGTTCTCTCTTTTCTTCATTGTTGTAATCCTTCAAGAATGGAGGAGTAGATTTCTTTACTAGTGTAGGGATTTCCAATAGATTGGGATGACATTTGAGACTCTTGTTTATATTGAATACATTGGTTTTCTTAATGTTCTACAATTTCTATTTCTTTAATTATTGTGGTGATTGCTATAATCTTTATGGGATAACTAAATTGGCGAAACGTCGTTTAGGGAAACCCTTTGGGTATAAATTGATAGATCTATTAGTTTATGTTTGAGGGAGAACATTAGAATTAGCTTTCCAATTCGCGGTTAGGCTATAGCAATTGGCTCATTAAATTGATGTGATTTCTAAATAAATTGGCGATCGTTTGTTAGTTATTTGCATTGATCAAATCCTAGAGGTCGATTGATTACTAGTAAATTCCGGTAATTTATTACCAATAGCCACCAATGGGTTTAATATTTGGTCAATGAAAATTAATTTCCAATCCTAGGAATACCTTGCACTAGTGTTTTCTCTATTGTTGCTATTATCTTGTTACTATTATCTTTCAATTTAGATTATTGTTTTAATTCTCAAAACCCCCATATCTTCCCAACTAAGTATTGAAGCCTCCTTGAGAACGACCTAGGTTGTGCCCTTTATTACATTTTTGTGCAACTTAGCATTTTATAAATTTTAATTTGTTTGTGAGTTGCGCAGTTCGCATAATTCCCTAGTATACTATATATATATATATATACCCTGAGCATTGCATACATATTAGCTAAATCAGTCCTTGACTTCCTGGCATATTGGGTAGGAGCATGTTTCCTACGTATAAGTAATGAATGATAATATGCTTATTGATATATGCAAAAAGGATGTGATGCATGCTTATGTGAATTAATGATATGATGATATTGTGGCATGATGAAATTATGACTAACTGGTTAAGATGCATGATTCATGAGAATTATGAACATGATATGTTTTATGATAAATTATGAGTACATGCTCACATTGCACCTCTAATTAACATGCCAAGTATTAAGGTGACAAAAGATATATGGAAATGATCCTCTAACTTCAGGAATTAATGGTTATAAGAGGTGATATAAAAAAGACCCTTTAGGCTTCAAGGAATTAATGGTTATGAAAGGTAATCCTATGCCCTCTATCCCACACTTTGGGAGTCGGAATTAACTTATCAAGAAGATAAGTATAGACTAGTGACGACTAGTTTAGGTATGAGCTCATAACCTAGAACTCTCAAAGGGGAGAATATTAGGGTGGCCCCCAAGGAAAGAGAATAAGAAGTTTAAGTCACTTAAAAGGATAATGAGGAAAGATCATGTTAGAAGAATTTTATATTCTTTATGGTATGTCCATTGACCATGACCACAATGATATTTTGCTTATGGCATCAACATGCATTCATGACCTAGTATGTTGCATCATGCATTAAGATTCATGCTAAAATTTACCTGGCCTCAGATAACAATGTTTAAAACTTAATAAATGAACCCTAATATAAATGCCCGCTAATTTCATAATGAAACCCGAAAGTTCCGAGGACGTAGATGATGACACGTGTTAGGAGGTGAAAACCTACTGAGATTCTTGTATAAGTTTCTTATCTTTTTTTTTTCTTTCCACCTCGTCTTAGAGGTCGATGGCAACCTTCGTGATCTACGTTGATGCTCCCACCTGGGAGATGCATTTTGATGCCACTCACCAGGCGTATCACTTCGTGGGTCGATGTGTTGTCCGCCTTTTTGTCTTCATGGAGCATCCTTTTGCATACCCGATCATGACTGTAGGTTCTTTCCTGCTACTCCATTTTGACAACCTTATTTTTTAGTGTGCTCATCCGCGGGAGGCGAGTCCGTCACACTCTCCTTATTGCTTTGACTGCCCTGGATATCCTAGTCTACGTGCCATAGTTAGTCCTCACCACCTCGAGCCCCGTTCTCCATCCATCAGAATTCACCCACCTAGCTCTCCTTTAATGGTTCTGCCCCCATCGTTCCTATGATGATGGAGGTCGTAGTGATGGGAGGCTATGGTCATAAGCCAATGAGAGGCACCTGACCTCGCCAAGGTGCCCTGCTTGCTTGCACCGTTCTTGCTACACCGATGAGCTGGCCCACTGCATTGGTTACCTTACTCCTCCGAGAGCGGCGGTAGTAGGAGGGCTCAGGACCTCTTGGAGCGGTTGCACATGATAGAGAGGATAACCTTCTTTTGCTTTTGTTTATTAGAGGTTATCTCCTAGGTGCCCCAGGAGGAGTAATGAGAAGAGGTCCTTTATGTAGCCTGGTTATAGTTTACTTTTGCTTTGATTCATGGATATTATGGGATGACTATACATTTTGACCCAAACCTGTGTTGGTGGGCATGTTATAACTCTCTTTATGTATATGATGGGTATGCAAAGTGGAATGATTAACCATTGATGATGTGTATATATGTATATATATATAAGTTATGATCTTACTTGTTCATGGTTTGTGATCCTGTGTTTTATGTATGCCTATGTCTTGTTGTAATCTTCTTCCTTGTTACGCTGAGATAAGATGTAGCTAGGATGTATGCATGACTCATGTTTTGCTTTTTAAAGTTCAAAAAAAACAAAAAAAATTACCCATATTTTCACTAAGGTATTTTAGAAAGTTTAAAGTAGAACTGGGACAAAATAGTAATGACTAATAATTAACTTAAGCATGTCTTAGGTGTGTTAGGTTGAATATTAGTGTGGTTAACACTATCAAGCTTGCTCTTCCCTTCTAGTCCTTTTTGAAGATGATGTCTCTTTTCTTCTTTGTTTTGCTCTCCAAGCTTTAGACATCTTCTTTACAAGCATAGAGATCTCATATCCATCTTCTTCTCTAGACTCTTCTTTTTTTATTCAATGTTTTAGCAACTTTCATTGCTTTTCCCTTTGTTTACTTTTTGTATGAGGATTTTACCACCATGGATTTGTTCTTATTTGTGGATTTGATAAGCATTTCAGAGAGCACTACCTCATGGGTTTTGAGCGACCCAATGGGTGCGTCCAAGCCAAGAGTTTGATGGTTTTTGGCTTCATGAATGGTGACCTTGGATAGCCATTTCAGGAGGCTTCTTAAAATTTTTTTAACCATTTCAGAGTTAGAATATCTTTGTCATCCCTTCAATTATTTTATGATGTGCATAAACCTTGTGGTCATATCATCAATACTTTCTTGATCGTCATTTAAAACATCTCATATTGATGGACCAACATACTTGATCTTTGTTTCTTTGACTTTATTAGTGCCTTCATGCGGCATGTGCGGTCTATCCCAAATTCCTTTGCCGTGTCACAAGCAATGATTTTATCGTATTCAGTTTTACTTAGTCCGCATGTAAGTAGGTACTTAGTTTTGGAGTTCAAATAAAATTTGGCTTTATGTTGCTCTCCCACCTACTCTTGGGGACTTCTCTGAAGGTTGAAGGCGCATCTCAATTTCCAGAAACTTCTTCCGTTGGAACATAATCTCCTTCATGTATGATCTCCCACAAGTCAAGACTTGTGTATTTTATGACGCCTATTACTCTACTGTCCAATGCATAGTCCCCACCATCAAAGAATGGTGGTCTGTTGATGGAGTGTCCTTCTGAATATAAATATTTTGTGCCATTTGTCCCTTAGATCTTTAACCTCTTCATCATTAAAGTGCTCAACCTTAGAGGCCTTAGCTCTTATGCCAATTGTAGATAGAAAAGTACATGAGAAGGGAGGTTGAATTGTGTTTTGACTTTTCTTTCCTTTTTCATTTTTGAAAAGCTTAAATGAGCTATCAAGTAAAAACTTGAAGTACAGTGAAAGAACGTAGTAAGCATTAGAAAGTAACTTTCTCGACCATTCAAAAGAGCTAAATGAAAAGATTCAGTGAGCTTATCTAAGAAATAAAAACAATAAGCACAAAACAGAATATAAAGGAGATTAGAGAGAGAGAGAGAAAGAGAAAGAGAGAGAAAATATCCTACCAAGAGTTTTTATAGGTTCTTTGCCAACCTCCTACATGGTTCTAACCACCGTTGATGCTACTAAAACCTTTCTCAACTGAGAAAGTTAGATAGTTTTTGCAGTAGCCTTCTCAAGCTCTTACTAGTGACTAGTAGCTTACTCTCCTACCATAATCAAGTAGTCTTTGACTAGCCTCTCCAAGCTAACTCTATGACTAACAAGTACACTCTCCTGTTCACTACAAGTAGTTTTTAACTAGTCTCTTCAAGCTAACTTCATGACCAAGAATACACTCTGCTATCACTCCCAAGTAGTATTTGACTAGCCTCTCCAAGCTAACTCCTGAGCGATCACTAGCCGGATCAGGTTACAAAGGATGTGTTTGGTTGGAATACTTGAACTACCCAACACTCAAGTTTTAATAGAATATAATGTAAGAAGGAAACTTGAATAACTCTTTCTATCTATTCTTAGGAAGAACGTATGATCTATTAAGAATGTAAAAAGAAGATTTCAAAGATGAAGCTGATTACAAGTTGTAATAGTTTTACAAGAAGAGGGAAATTTCTTCACATTTCACCAGCATAAATGATCATCAAAAGTTCTTCTATTGTTAACAAAACATCTATTTTTATACTTGATCTACATTTACTCCTGTTGCCCAAGATCCTTTTCACCAGTGACACGTGTTGATCCACTTTGTGTCTTGGAAACAATGTCTAGAGGAGTAGCTCGCGTCTAGATGTAACACCCTAGAGTTATTTAGAAACTAATTTAAGCTTTATTAACAAAATTTCAATATATTTTGATAGACGTCCTGATAATGAGACGACCCAGTGGACGAGTAAAAAATGTAAAAAAATGAATAGTAACCTTGTGGGCCCCACAAACCCT
>JAMLFY010000001.1:24760798-24847798 GCA_030441495.1 Dalbergia oliveri | reverse complement strand
TATAAAAGTAGCATTTTAAGTATGTCATACATATCGAAGCACATCAGATAAAAGCTAGTATCAGAGCAACAAAAGAAATATTTTATGCTTTAAAAGATACTTTCCAAAGCTAATCACAAATACCCATGTGAGCTAAAAATCCTAGCATGCTAATAAATTAGCAAATAAAAGCACATGCATAAGAGATAAGAAGCACACACCTACCAGTATGATATATGATTAGCTAAGCATAAGAAGACATCGATATGTACAAGCTTAAAGGAATAGATAAAACGAATTGAATAAAACAAGATAAGAAGTCTGTCAATTAAAACAACAAAAGAAAATGTATGCATGCTAAAGGGAAAAGAAAAAAATCTCTAGGCTCCCCCTAATTCACAGCACTTGATTTTCTTCATCTTTTTTCTTCTTCCTTTGTCATTAGCAAAAAAGAGGTGTATTGGGAATTAGAAGCACCATCTTCAGCCTTGACGCCTTAGCTCTTGTAAAATATCTTGATTGGTTTGAAGAATCTAAAGCTCAAGTTCTTCATTTTGTCTACTAGGCTCGTGCTCTATGATTATTGCCTCAAGCCTATCTTGTCTAGAGGCTATCGCTCTTAGATATTGCAGGATGATCTGATGAAGTTGAGAGCTTGGAGTCTAGGTGAGGACGAAGGCGAGTTGATAGGTGGGGGGCAGCTCTAATAGATGGCTTAATGTCTAGGGGTACTCCCCATACTTAGGCGATTCAGCCTGTGTTTTAGCATGTACAGTAGCAAGAGGTGGAGAAGATGGAGCATGATCAGTACTGAGGCGGCAGGAGAGAAGCAAGCTGATAATAAAGCAGGTTTTAACCATCTGAGCCGAGGGCAGGCGGCAGCTTTTCACTAAGAGGAGCACCAACATGATGCTCTATTTTCTTCTTCTTCTATCAAAGTTATATGGATGGGAGGAGGAGGTTAAGGCACCACTATGATTATAGCTGATTCTTATTCATGTGCTTCCTAAGCTAGTTCCTCAATGATGAGCTCTAGGGATAGCTCTTCATAGATTAGCTCAGAGTAGAGAAGAGTTCATTGATAAAGAAATTTAGTTCGTCCACTCTTTCTTTAAGTTATGCTTATGAGGCAATGGACTTCGTCATGGATTTCATGAAATCACTTATTATCATGAAGTCATTATTGTCACCTGAAGAATTTACTTTGGGCTCCATGATTGTTATCCCTGTGGGGGCAATTGCTGGTTCAATGAAGAAACTTGATTCCAAAGCCATTGTCCCTTCACGGTGCAGCTGGATAGGGATAAAGGTAAAACCAAACTCCGAGTCATGGGACTTGCTGATTGTTCTTCAATGACAACAAAGGACTCTGGACAGGAGGTTTTTTTCTACTTCTGTTGGACCTATGAATCCTTTTTGTTTGCTGTAGTTCTCTTCCTTCTTCAAGCCCTTCTTTTCTTGAAGAATTCTCTACTCTTTGAGAATTTGTTCTTCCTCTTCTTCATCTTCAGAGGATTCAGATTCTTTTGGCACCTCTTGTGTAAGCAGCATTACTCATGTTTTTTAGAATGAGTGTTGCCATGTTTACACTCTTGGGCATATTTTTGAGTTTTGGCTCAGTGACCTTTCTTCAAATAGGGAGTTTGTCAGGTCTATCCTGAGGTAACTCACTTTTTGAGGACTTGTCCCCAGTTTCTAATGTTTCAGAAGGCTTCAAAATCTTTACTTGCTTTTGTTTTTTGTTTGTCATTCTCTTGCCCTGTTGTTTGGTCCTGGAGGAGCTTCTTCTAATGTGGTTTTCTCAGAGAGCTTTCAGAACTAGTCACATGAATGACAACCTTTCTTTTTTATCGTCCATTTTTCTGCTAATCTTTTCTTCTTGACCTCGCAGTGGTCTTTCTTCTTTAGTATCCCTGACCAGGAAGCTTTTTCTTTCTAGAGCTCGTCTTTATTGGAATAGATTGAGTCTTCTTTTATTGTTCTAAAGGAGTTTATGGAGAATTCTATCCCAATAAGGTGTTCAAACCACTCTTCAGATGGTATCTAATATGTTGGAATATTTTTGTCAGCAACATACCATATGGAACTCCAGCCATTGTTCTTTTATTTTTGGTAATGGCACTGAGCATATAGTCCATTATCATTTTTGGAAGATTTACTTTTCTTTTGGATAGCAAACAGAAAAGTAACATACAATCCATACCTAGAAGAACGTTAGTACATCCCTGGGAAGAATAGTAAATTGAACAATAGTGAAAACTTTTCTCGCCCTTGGGCTAAGCATGGAGGTTGTAATGTCACCTAGTTGATGTTTTGTTGAATCTGTGAGACACTTTGAGACTTATTCATACTCAACCTAAGTGACTTGAACCATTTTTCCTATGCTAAGTAATTTACTCCGCGCAGAGCCCTAGTTACTATGGACAGGTCAAACAAACCTATCTCCATGTAAGTGTCCCGGATGGTGGCTTTGAGAGTAGTTCAATTCTTTGCCCCAAGATAAGCGTAGAAGGCAATAACTATTCTTGGAAATACCTTGTTAGAGATGTCTAGAAAGTGTTCCCAACCCTAGAAAGTAAACACTTCCCTTAGAATTTGGACTTGGTTTAGAAGAGAGTCATTTAGCCTCTTTCCAAAAGCTATCGTCCTCTGAGAGAAGCTTCTTCATAAACATCCAGCATAAGGAGTTCATTAAACATGACGAAAGTTCCCCTTCTGTGGATGAATTATCAAGCTCTTTTCCTTTAGCCATAGTTAGGATGTGTATGGAAAGATTTACTATAAAGGTTAAACAAAAAAGGTTGAAGCTTGAAGGATTTTGAGGGTGAGAGGTGAAGGTAGAGTTGTAAAGAAGAAAGTAAAAGAGGAGAGGAAACGGATCAATAGCGTGTTTGAGGTTGAAGATAACGGTAACAAAAAGTTGATGTATGAGGAGTAGGGGTTATTTAATTGATATGACGTGACTGACTAAAGGTTAGGCAACGTGGGAGAGAGAAACCCAAAACGTGGGAATTATCCCACCTTTTTCATCCCTTTCAGAAAGAGAGGTTCTGACTCTTGAGGGCACTTTCTGAAAGACTTTCTTTCTGACCCTCACTATTCACTATCTGACCTATTGGAGACTCACCATATACTCAACATAAGCTTATCTTCTTATATTGAATTCTATGACCCCATATATTCTTCATTTTCTAATCCTCATATCTTCTTCTGGCCATCTATCTTCTATCTGATCAACCCATCTTCTTTGCAAAATTGTCACAGGAATTTTGATCTTCAATTTGATACATGGTCTTACAAACTGATATCTCAAGAGATAATCTTCCAACTTGTTCCTTATTCTAGTATCTGGATGCAATAATTGCAAGGCTACATCTCGGCCCTACTAGTAGAGAGTAATTTTATTCTGCCTTTCTTGAATAATTATGTGATCAACCTTTTTCAAAAGAAACAACAACAACCACTAGTGCTTTTTCTCTCAACTTTATCCTAAGCAAAGTTAGCATCACAAAGACCTATATCATAAGAAGTACCTTTATTGTACCATAAGCTGAGATTAGTAGTACCTTTCTTGAACCCATTCTTTAGCAAAAAAAACTCTGTATCATACCAAGCTTGAGGAGCTTGTTTTATACCATAAAGAGTCTTTGTCAGCTTGAAAACATGATTAGGAAGGTCTTCATTCTCAAAACTGGAGGCTGTTTCTCATAAACTTCCTCAAAGATAAATCCATTTGGTAGAGAATTAATTCCTTGAAAGTAGCAAAAGCAAGTAGCATTCTAATGGCTTCAACCCTAGCTCCTGGTGCAAAGGTTTTATCATAATCAATTTCCTCTTGTTGATTATAACCTTGTGCAACCAATCTTGCTTTTTTCCTCATGACTTTGCAGTACCATTGAATATGTTCTTGAATGTCTCCTTTGTCCTGATGATAATTTTTCAACTGGTCATCCAACTTTGCCTTTTTGAACTTGGTCAGCTTCTTTTACAAAGCATCCATCCAACTTTGATTTGCTCAAAGCTTCTTTAATACATTCGGGTTTAAGGTGGAGATGAAAACACAGTTTGTCATATTTCTAAGGAGTGACTTGGTTCTTACACCCTTGGAAATGTCTCCATGAAAATTGACTTGAGAAACTATCTTTAAAATTGAAACTCCCTTGTAGTTTTCTATCATTAAGATTTCTTAGCTTCTCTTTCATCTTCAAATTGCTCATCTTCGTGTCAGAAAAGTTATTTTGATTGCTTGGAGTTTTGAGCATGCTTTCTAAAGAGTTGATGTTCTGAGCCTACTTTCTGAAGATTTTGCTTTCATCTGCTTGCTTTCCTGGAACTTCTTTGAGTCTCATTTTCTTAAGACTTTCCTCCAATTCTTTTGAAAACATTAGCAAAGACTTCTTTAAGCTCATTTATCATATAGCTTGAGTCGTTTAAGGATCTTAGCCTTTGAGCTTCTAATCCACTTCCTGGTTCAAGATAAGTATCTGGTGTAGTCATGGTCTATTTGTTCCTTGGCACTCTAACCAGTTGACCCCTTTCACCTGCAATAAGAACAGTTTTTTGATTTTGGTACCCAACTTTCTTGGGTCCTTTTTAGTTAGTTTTCAATGGAGATGTTTCCTATCCTTTCTAAAGGATTCCTTTCTAGGAATCATTTAAGGTGGGTGTTCCTTCCTATGAGAGAAAGAGATCTTGGATCAGGTTACATCGCTTCTTCTTAGATATCCTTTTCATATCTTAACCCTATTTTCCGATAATATAACTTCTAATCTCCTATCATAAGTTCAAGGATTTTGAAATATTTCCTGTTTGTTCTAGTTAGATTTCAAAAGCCATGAAGTCTTTTCAAAAATGAAAAATAAACTTCTGACATCTTTTTCATTTCTTTTGAAGACTTTAGTTTCTATGGTATAGAACTTGAAAAAAAACTCCTTGTAATTTTTCTTTCTTAAGCTTAAGCTTTTCAGCTTCAGGCTTGTTCTTCTCAAGTTCCAAGGTAACCTTTTGAGTTCTCTTCCTGGTTGAGATATTTAGAGGAAAACGTTTGAGAATTTTCTAGCAACTCATCATATAGAGCAAGTAGAGAAAAAATTAGATATGGAGTTCAGATACTCTTACCTTGCATTATTCTATTGAGGTGCATTCATGCCATGAAGTATAGATTTGTAACATCTTCTAGCTTATCATGACTTTTTGACCTATTCTTTACATCTTCAGATATGCTCCAGGTAGCCAGCACTCTCTTCTTTGGAGGTTGGGACTTTCTGTGATGCCCTAGCTTGGAATTCTTGAATCAAGATGTTCCTTCTCACTGTGGTTAGTAGGTTGCTCTTTCAAGATATTTTTTGCCTTTTTTGTCTTTCCTGAGATTGATGTCCCTTCCTTTTTTTGCTTAGCCTTCTTAGGTTTTTACCATTTTCACAGACATAGAGATCTTATCTCCATTTTCAATCTAGATTCTTTATCAGATCTTTCCTCTTCATTTGAGTTTTTAGCAACTTTCATTGCTTTAGATTTGTCCTGCTTCTGACATGATAACTTTATCAAAGAGTTTTTAAGATGGTTTAAGATCTTCAAGCGGCATGCACTGTCTAACCCATATTTCCTTTCACATGTCACAAGCAACAAATATGTCATATTTATTCTGCTTAGTGCACATATGAGCAGGATCTTGGCTTAAATTTCAACTGAAATATTTCTTTTTCTTATTCTTGTCCACCTGTTTCTTGGGACTATTCTTGATATTGAGTGTGCCTTGACAAGTCTTGGAACCTCATTAGACAAAGACGGTCATTGATAGAGTGATCTTTTGCAATAGGGATTCATGCCATTTTCTCCCTCTGATCTTTATCCTTTGTAATCGTTGGATTGCTCAACCCCTTAGAGGCCTTACTCTCGATACCACTTGTAGGTATAAAAGTGCACGAGAAGGGGGTTGAATCATGCTTTGCTTCTTTTTACATCTGAAACAAATAACAAAAACCTATCAAGCATTAAGCTTGAAGTGCAGCGGAAATGAGATTAGTTGTTTCATAAAGTAGATTTCTAAAGTATATATTATGTAACAGAATCGCTAAATGATATATCAGCAATTTAATCAGTAATAGATAAAGTAAAAGAGATCAAGGAGAAGAAGATATGACACAAATATTTTTATCCTGGTTCAACCAAATTTGTCTACATCTAGTACTCAACACACGTTGAGGTTTCACTAAACATCTTTCTCAAACAGAAAAGGAAGGGATAGTCTTTACATTAGTCTTACCAAGCTCTCACGTATGACTAGTAGACAACCCTCCTGTCACAACTTGAGTAGTTATTCACTAGTCTGTTTAAGCTGAACCTTGAGTAGTCTTGTACTAGCCTCTCAAACTAAACTCGTGACAAGTAGACAAACCTTACAAGTCACGTTGAAAGTAGTTATTCACCAGCCTCTCCAAGCTGAACCCTGACAAGTCAACAACCCTTCCTGCCACATTAAAAGTGGTTATTCACCAACCTCTCTAAGTTGAACCTAGTAGTCTTTCTCCAAGCCTCTAAGCTGAACCATGACCAGCAAGAACACCTTGTTGTCGTGTTGTAGGTAGTTCTACATTAGCCTCTACAAGTTATCTCATATTGATCACTATGGATCAAGGATACAAAGGTTTGTGTTTGGGTTGCCACTCAAACTAACCTACACTCAAGTTTCCTTAAAATATACATGAATAACCTAGGATAACTTGAATAACTTTTTTCTATCATTTCTTCCTAGGAAGAACATATATCTATCAAGAGCGTAGAAAGAAGATTTTTATGAGTAAGGAAACTAATTACATGATGTGATGAACCTTATAGGATGTGATGAGAGATTTTTCAGAGTTTCCACTCTTGTGTAGCGTCAATCTCTGGCTTGCTTAAGCACAACATCTCTATTTATAGATGGTCTTCCTTATGACCATTGCCTTTGTTTAGATCTCCAAGTGACACATGTTGATCATCCATTTGTGTCTTGGAAAAGTAGTCTAGAAGAGTAGCTGCTTTTTGTTAGAGCTTTTGCAGAAGCCATTGCAAGATTGAGGTTTCTGATGTTACTTTAGAAACTACTCTTACTTTTTGAACGTGGTTTCTGAACTCTTCTTCTAGAAGTTGAGGTTGTTGACCAAGTTGGCAGAAGAGATGACTCAGGTTGAACTGGGTTTGACTTTAAATTTGAATTTCAAAAATTCAAATTTCATTCCTTTTCCAATAACATTCAACACTCCATATTGAAGTGAGCTTTCTACGTATATTAGTTCCTTAATGAATCTTCAATTTTTGATCTTCAATCCAAGCTTTATGATGATGAAAGATTTATAATCATGATGATTGAAGATTGTGTAACATGTTGTTCTCAGAGTTTGCTTGATATCTTCATTTTGAGCATACTTTCTGATGTCCAATGCAACTTTTTGAAGTCTCGTGCCTTGGTTTCTTGCCTTTGTTTAGATTTCCTTTTATCTAAGGCATGTATGCGTACTTTTCACGATATAATATTCACTTCTATTAAATTCAATCTCTTTATATGAGATAAATTATGTTTGCACATGCAAAGTGAAATTATTCTCGCTTCAAGTTTGTTATGCAATCGAAAATACCTGTATGTTATGTCAAGAAACTCAAGTTAGACATTAGCCGTTCTTCAAAGTATTTTCTTTAAATTGGTTATGTTGTCATTCAAAACATATTGTCTTAAAGCTTTCTGAAGGGTTATGGAGCTAACAAACAAAACTAGTCAATTTTTTTGAATCAATTACAGCTCTTCATATAAAACACTAAAATAGAATCCAAAAAAACTACAACACTAGTCAATAATTCAATCCATGCGCAGAAAAATATTGAAATGGCCATTTGAATCAACATCAATGGCTTTACCGTTTAATTCAATTTTAGAGGCAACACTAACAAACCTACCTCAAACCACACATACACCAATTTAAGAAAATCCAAAATAAATGAGAATTCAAATCCAAAGAAAGTCTTTGGATCCTTGGAAGTCATAGAAAGTCCTAAAAGTCGCTCAAAGTGCTTCAAATCAAGTGCTAAACTAATAGATTTGAGATTCACAAGACACTGAACACTACACTATGCGAGATTTAGAGAAAAAGTGAACTCAAGGGTTAGGTTTTGTTTTTAGGATGAAAGGAGAGTGGCAACAAATTGAAGCAATGGTGAAAATCGATGGCAGCAAACAAAAGACATATAGAGGAACAAAAAGAAGCATACCTCCTTGCAGCGACAACGATGGCGATGTTGACAATAGTGGCAGAGATCTCACAACGGCGAAGTCAAAGTGGAATAGAGGGTGAAGTTGAAGAAGAAAGGAGAGATTGCTTCTCTTTTCACGATGGATGAAGTGATTAAGGAAAGAATGGAAATTATGACGGGGCAAACTTGGAATTTTACATGGTTAAAGCATATTCCCTTGCCATGGGAATAAAAGATTCCCACCTTGGAGGTGGGTTTGAATTTTGATCATTTTCCATTCCTGGGATAAAAAGTTGCCTAGGAATATTTTTCAATTTGCCTACCAAACACAGCAAAGTTACATTCCCATGGCTAAATTCCAAGAATGTGAAAGAAGTCACACGCCCTGAAGTGTTAAGTGATCCTTATAGTTAGGAATGTTCATATCCTCCAAACTAAAGCAAGCTAAACTAAAAGAATCTAAGCAAAAAATAAAAATAAAGGTCTATTAACTTTTGCACCAAAAAATAGGTCTATTAACTTAGTTAATGGTAGATCTAATAACAATATTATTTTGGTTCATTAAAATTACACTAAGAATTGAACATGTAATCTCATGTGTACTACTTAAACTTTCAAGAGCTTTTTAATTAAATAGGTTGTTAATAGAATTTTAGTTTAAACCAAGCTTTTGAAAAAGTCTGATTCAGATGACTAAATTCTAGATTCAAGTCATTTTTCTTACCAAATAAAGATATTCAAGTGATTTATTTTGAAAATAGGCTAAGTTAATTTCAGGTGCATTTGGTTTGGGGTAAAAGGATGGAAATTTTTATAGATAAAATTCATTTATCAAATTACATATGGAGCTTGTCCATAAAATTTCTATCATTTTACCCATAATCAAAAGTACATCCTTAATGTAAATTTGGACATGACCTTGCTATTCTGCCCTTGAATCATATGGAAACAACTTTATTGAGCTTAACCTCAATCTTTTGCCTTGTGAATCAATATAAATAAATAAATAAATAATTGATAAGTTTAAGTTTTTGCAAATTAGAATTTCGATCCAAGAGTGAAGGGAAGTACGACATCCCAAATTTTTCTAAAAAAGATTATATTTTTATAGGTTTAAATATGTTTTTATTGCCTGAAAAAATAAGTTTAGATTTTGGTCTTTGTAAAAAAGTTGCATTTGGTCCAAATATTTTTAAAATAGATTGGTTTTAGTCACTACATCTCATCTATCTCGATTAAACACTATACTGACTAATAAAAAATAACGTTATCTAATCATATATGATAGTTCATTACTAGTCACGCATGACATATCATAACTAAATGTATCAAAAACCTATTACAAAATAGGTTATTAGATTTGGTAGAATGGATTAATGAGTTGGGTATTATGAGATATTGGGTGATAGTTTTGACATATAGGATCATCATATGCCACATACGACTACAATAAAATAGTCTTATAAATATTTGGACCAAAACCAGTTTTAGAGATGAAAACAAAACTTTAATTAATTTTTAGGGACAAAAGTATATTTAACCCTACTCTTATATGTGATTTTCTTTTTCTAGCATAAGTACTAATAATTTTAACTTAAACTTTCTACGTAATGGGTCAAAAGATTTCAATAAAATTCTTGATAGTGATTAATTAATTAAGAACAATATAACTCATGTTGTATGTTTTCTAAGTTCAAGGAATCCATCATTGGCAGAGGGAAGGGAGGACAACCAAGGGTTGTCATGGTCCCCATAAACTTTGCACTATTATTATTATTATTATTATTATTATTATTATTATTATTATTCTTTTTCGAAAAGTAAGTCATATTTGTACATTGTATATATAATAAATAATAAAAGTCTATTAGTTTAGTATAGAGACAAACAAAAAGAATAAAAACACTATTGACAACTAATAAAAAAAAGTTTAAAATGAATACAAAAATATAAAAGATAAATATAGAAAAGTGTTATTTGTACTCATAATGTATGGGATACGTGCTAACTGATAAGAGGCATTTATCCCACTTATCTTGCTACCAAACCTTAGCTTTTTATTTGATTTTTACTATGCTATTAATGTGATTAATTAGAATTTTGATATGTTCCTCATTATGTGATTTTAATAGAATTATTGGTTTTTGCACTAATTTTTAAAATAATTTGTAATTACACCTGTTGCGTTTGACTTGTCTCCTTGAGCATGATTTTATGCATAGGAGCTTTGGATCAAGTGCAAAATATCAAAAACACAGTTGGAAACTATTGGGAAGAGCTGGAACAAAGGAAGAAAAAACATGGAAGCTTGTTCTCAGGTGAGAGCAGCGCTTGGCAGAGTGACAACTATTAATTTTTGAGCCTCATCATTTGGTAAGTGCTAGCACTCATTAGCGCTCCAGCGCTCATGCGAAGACTGATAGCTCATTAATATGTTTTTGGACCCACTTTGGCCCATTTTCAGAGGCAGTATTTAAGGGATTGTTAAGACTTTTATCCTAGCTTTAGACTCACTTTTAGGTTGCCACTTTTAGTTCCTATTATTCTCTCTCTACATCTCTCTCTCCTTTTCTCTACACATCTTCTTCTTCTCTATTCTTCTCTTTTCAGAATTCTATTAGCAAAGGTGCTTTGTCTTAGAGATTGTGGCAAAGATTGTTGCTATTATTTTCAGGTTCTCTCTTATCTTCATTGTTGTAATCCTCAGAGATGGAGGAGTAGATTTCTTTACTAGTGTAAGGGTTTTGGATGGATTGGGATGATGTTTAAGACTCCTTTTTGATATTAAATGCATTAGTTTTCTCAATGTTCTCCAGTTTCTATTCCTTTAATTATTGTGGTGATTGCTATAATCTTTATTGGGATAACTAAATTGGCGATCATTATTTAGGGAAACTCTTTGGGCATAAATTGATAGATCTATTGGTTTATGTTTGAAGGAGAACATTAGAATTAACTTTTCGATTGGCGGTTAGCCTATAGTAATTGGTTCATTAAATCAATGTGATTTCTAAATAAATTGAGATCTCATTTATTAGTTATTTGCATTGGTCAAATTCTAGAAATCGGTCAATAGTATAACTGCAAGTAATTTATTACTAATAGCCACCAATGGATTCAATATTTGGTCAATGATAATTAATTTCCAATCTTAGGAATACCTTGCACTAGTGCCTTCTTCACTGTTTGCTATTATCTTTTAATTTTACTTACTTTGCATTAATTCTTGAAACCCTCAATTTTTCTAACTAAGTGTTGAAGCCTCCTTGAGAGACAACCTAGTTTGTGCTCTTTACTATATTTTTTGTGCAACTTAGCATTAAAATAAATTTCTAATTTGAGGAGGTAGACGATAGCCTCTATTCAAATTTTGGCAGTTGTCGGAGAGACATTAAAACTTAGTTATTTATTTTTTCTATTTTTATTTTATCGAGTATTTATTTATTTTATTATTTATTTATTTATTTAGTGTTTTTATTTTCTACCATTCATTCTATTCTGCCAAAAAAAATGAAAATAAATTAAAAACAATTTCTATTCCCTTGTATAAGGCATTTCTATTTATTGGAAATTTGATACCTTTTGACTCTGAGATTGAGAAACTTTAGAAAATCAACGGGAAAGGCGTGAACAAATAGAACTATCTGAGCATTCTAATCCTCTTTTTAGTGTTTCAGGAAATCCAGGTGACATAGGAGATAGGAACAGGACACTTAGAGAGCTCACTGCTCCTGATTTTACCCAGCAACCTTTGGCCATTACATACCCAAGCTTGACATTGACTTTGAGCTTAAGGGGTACATGGTTCATGCTCTCCAAGTTCCATGGGTTATTTGGAGAAGACCCACACCAACACCTAAAGAAGTTGCATAAGGTGTGTTCTGGCATGAGGCCCAATAGGGTGGAGGTGGATGATGTTAAGCTGAGAGCATCCCCCTTCTCCTTAGAGGGTGTAGGAAAATTGGTTCTTCAACCTTCCTGATGAAGTTGTAAATAATTGGACTGGGATGAAGAGGCTTTTCCTAGAGAGGTATTTTCCCGCCTCTAGAGTGGCTTCTATAGAAAAAGATCTCCAGAATCCGCCAGACTAATGACACTCTACATGAATATTGGGAGCTCTTCAACTTCTTTGTGCAAGTGCCCGACCATCAGATTTCGGAGCAACTCCTCTTTTAGTACTTTTATGAGGGGTTGGTACCTGCCTGATAGATGTATGATAAATGCTGCTAGTGGAAGGGTACTTTTGGATAAGACTCTAGCAGGAGGCTCGTGCTTTGATAGAGAATATGGTTGCCAATTTTCAACAATTTGGTTCTAAGGCAGCCACAACTATTAGAGGCCTTTATTAAGTGAGCTAGCCAGAGAATCCAATATTGACCTAGACTTTATAGTAACTTTCTAGGCTTATGCAAGCTGATGGCTAGCAAGGAGCAACTCCAGTGGTTCCCAAGATCTATGGCATATGTACTTTAATTGATCATCACACTGATATGTGCCTAGCATTACAAGATGAATCAACCACTAGAGTAGCAACAACTAACCCCTTCCAGAGTCCACCATAGAATTAGCAGGTAGTTCCCATTTGGGAAAACTTATAATTTCAGCTAGAAGAATCACCCCAATTTGAAGTGGGGAAATAATTCACAACATGGCCAACCTTCACAACAAAAGTATTTGGCACCTCATCAGAGGCAACCAGCCCTTCCTGTACCTTCATCCAGATACCACTATGACTAAAATGGTGAAGATGATGATGGAGCAAATGTAGGAAATAAGAAAAGAGAGTGTCCAGCTAGAGAAGAGGTGTCTCAAATAAAGCAAAATAAAGTCAGTAGTCCCCTGCCTAGTTACCTTATCGGACCATACCCAATCTAAGGGGAAATGTTTGTGCTATCACTCTAAGGTCTGGGATGAAAATTCAGAAGTGACTAGGCCTACAAGAGAAGGAGCAAGTTGAAGACGAGCCTGAAGAGCATTCTGGAGGCAAGCAGTGGTCAAACAACACTGCAACGCTCGCAGAACCATCAGATGGAAGACTAGCACAAGAGCACATATTGGGTGAGCGCATGCTCGAACGCACCGCGATCCAAGGCTGATCATACATCAAAGTCTAGAGAGCACCACGGCGCTCAAACAGCACTGCAGCACTCAACAAAAGCTACAAAAGTTTCAGAATTCACTCCCTTATTACCATTCCCACAAAGGACGCAACCCAGGAAAGCTGCTAAGGAATTTGGATCTAAACACACGGAAACATTATGAAAAGTGCATGTAAACATACCTCTATTGGATGCAATCAAGCAAATTCCTAAATATGCTAAATTCTTAAAAGATCTGTGTACTAGTAGGAGGAAGATCAATGGCAGTGGGGAAAAGAAGGTGACCATGTAGGTAAATGTCTTCTCCATTATCAAGCTGGGCAATTTACCACCTAAGTGCAAGGATCCAGGCATATTCATTATCCCTTGCACTATTGGGAACCCATACATCACAAAGGCCTTGGCTAACCTTAAGCTGGCATTAATGTTATGCCTAAATCACTCTATCAATCCTTGCACTTTGGGGAGCTAAAGCCTACTCACTTGCAAATTCAGCTTGTCAATAGCAGCATCACGAGAGAGGGAGTATTGGAAGATGTTTTGGTCCAGGTAAATTATTTAATATTCCTTGCTGATTTCTATGTGCTTGAGATAGAGAATGACACCAATGCCAGCTAGTATACATTGATCTTGGGTACTTTGAAAATCGCTAAAACCATGATTGATATTTATGTTGGCACATTATCCATGGAGTGTGGGGACATGAAAGTCCAATTTAACTTATCTTGATACTATGAAACATCCCCATGAGGAACACTCCATGTTTGGCATTGATGTCATTGACTCTTTAGTTGATGATGCTTGTGGAAATTTGCTTTCAAGGATCTAGATCCCCCTTCTCCACTTTTTCTTCTTCCATGGGATATGATGAGCCTATTGTGTTAGAATGTCCCAAGTATTCATATAGGTACACCTCCAGGCGGCAGTCATCGGTTTTAGGTGCTCCATGACGGCCCATGTTGGGTACTAAGCCCTATGAAGGGTAGTGGATCTTGTTGCATGAGCCCCAAGAAAAACTGATGGCTAGAAGGCCAAGTAGGACCATTCTTGGTCACCCGTGTGCACCCTGATGGTGCAATTAAGTTGGAAAATTCCAAGATGATCAGATGTGATATTGATGGGTATGGCTAATGCACCTATATGAATTCCCTAAGGATTTGAGGGCTGAGATGACATTTTTGTGGGTTGAAGCTGCATAACCTCTATGAAGGTCCTACCGTCCAACTTAGGGATGTTAAAGCAAAATCCTGGGTGGAGAGAACCCACCGTGAGGTTTTTCTTTACTCTTCCTTTTATTTTTTTGCATTTTATTTATTTTCATTTTAGTTTTGAGTCTTGCATTATATTTATTTTTATTTGCATTTTACACCATCCCTTTGGCATTTTAGAGGTTACATGCATAGGCTCACACCACATGCTCCTTATTGACTTGCTTGGCATTGACATTATTTTGTGTTGTATGCTTGGTAGATTCATTATGTTGTTTGGATTGAGTACATGCACTTTTACCTATGAGATTTTGAGCCTCTTTGATTGGACTATCATGTGCCATGCTTATTTGTTCATATGTGTTTCCTTCTTTGGATTTGCATTCTAGAACTTGCTTAGAGTCTTGTTTGAAAATATGTTTTCATGTGTATGCTTGAATATGATTGAGGCATTTTTCTTGTGTATAGCCACTTGCCCATATAGCCACCATTTGTATGTTACTATTGTTTAGCCCCTTTTAGTCTTATTCCTCATTCTTTTGTTTTAGCACATTCTTAGCCAAAAGTGAAAAACCATGAAAATTCTAGACCTTTTAGGCTTAGGTGAGCATTTCTGCAATTTTTATATGTGCTTGAGTATAAGTGTGGGGGAAGAGCATGAGGACATGCCCAATTCAAGTGTGGGGGAGGAACAATATGTATAGAAATAAATTCAGCAAATGGCACACCAAGAAAAATATAAAAAAAAAATTCAACAAAAATTTTTTTTGGAAAAGTTGGGGTTGAAGGTGTGTCACATTGCAAAAGAAAGCCTGTAATTGTGTTAACTGGACAAAGTGTACCCTTAGAGACTTGTGCTCTTGGTGTATTTATTTTCTCTCCTTTGACTTGAGGTTTAGCCCATTGGCCTTATATTTTAACCCACCTTCACCTAAGCCCCATTACAACTAAAGGTAAGTCCTCTTGATTCAGTATGCACATGTATATGACAAAATGGAGAATGAGACCCATAGCAAGCCTATAGTAATGTATTTTCATTTAAGGTGATTGAGTGTATATGATAACCTCAAACACCTGAGTGAATGAGTGACAAACATTGACCTTAGGAGGATTTTGGTACTTGATCCATGCATCATATGTGAATTGTACTCCGTGTGTTATGTTCTTGTTCATGCCTTGCTTGTTGTAATTTTCTTAATTGTTGGTGTGAAAACTTATTGTTATGCCTCTAGGTTCATTGGATTGGTGTATTACCATTTAATTTCATGTATCATGCATTTTAGGTTAGGAGTATAGTCTAGGCCTTGTATACTATTTCTTATTGTGCCTTGGTTTAATCTTTGTTTCACATGAGGACATGTGAAAGCTTAAGTGTGGGGAAGTTCGATAAGAGACATTTATGCCACTTATCTTGCTACCAAACCTTTACTATTCATGTGATTAATTAGGATTTTGATTTGTTCCTCATTATGTGATTGTAATAGAATTATTGGCTTTTACACTGATTTTTGGAATAATTTGTAATTACATCGTGTTGCATTTGACTCGTCTCCATGAGTATGATTTTATTCACATAAGCTTTGGATCAAGTGCAAAATATCAAGAACAAGGCTGGAAACTATTAGGAAGGAGTTGAGAACAAAAAGAAAGAAAAAGCATGGAAGCTTGCTCTCGGGTGAGTGCTACAATCCTCATTTAGCGTTGCAGTGCTTGGTAGTGACAACCATTAATTTTTGAGCTTCATCATTCTGGTGAGCGTTGTGGTGCTCATTTAGCGCTACAACACTCATGCAATAACGGTTTATTCATTAATCTGTTTTTGGATCCACTTTGGCCGATTTTTAGAGAAGAGTATTTAAGGGATTGTTACGGACTTTTACCCTAGCTTTAGACTCACTTTTAGGCTTCACTTTTATTTGCTATTATTCTCTCTCTACATCTCTCTCCATCTTCTCTCTACACATCTTCTTCTTCTCTATTCTTCTCTCTTAGGGATTCCATTAGTGAAGGTGTTTTGTCTTGGAGATTGTGGCAAGGATTATTGCTATTATTTTCAGGTCTCTTATCTTCATTGTTGTAATCCTTTAGAAATGAAGAAGTAGATTTCTGTTCTAGTATAAGGTTTTTTGGATGTATTGGGATGATGTTTGAGACCCTTTTTATATTAAATGCATTAATTTTCTCAGTGTTCTGCAGTTTCTATTTATTTAATTATTGTGGTGATTGCTATAATCTTTATTGGATAACTAAATTGACAATCGTCGTTTGGGAAAATCCTTTGGGCATAACTATTGGTTTATGTTTGAGGAGAATATTATAATTAACTTTTCGATTAAGTTAGACTATAGCAATTGATTCATTAAATCAATATAATTTCTCAATAAATTGAGATCTCGTTTATTAGTTATTTGCATTGGTCAAATTCTAGATGTCGACAGTCAATAGTATAATTGCTAGTAATTTATTACCAATAGCCACTAATGAATTCAATATTTGGTCAATGATAATTAATTTCCAATCCTAGAAATATTTTGTATTAGTGCCTTCTTCACTGTTCCTTATCTCATTGCTATTATCTTTCAATTTTACTTACTTTGCATTAATTCTTAAAACCCCTAATTTTTCCCAACTAAGTGTTGAAGCCTCCTTGAGAGATGACCTAGGTTGTGCCCTTTACTACATTTTTAGTGTAACTTAGCATTAAAATAAATTTCTAATTTGAGTAGGTAAGCGACAACCTCCGTTCATGACTCACACCCTATTCACCGTTAGATGGAGTGTGGGCCCTATTTGAATGGAGTCCACACCTCATCTAATGGTAGATGAAATATGAGTCACAAGTGCTAATACAAAATGAGTATAAATAACACAACTCATGAATATACTAGCTTTTTCTGTATGCTTTCTTTTTATTTTCATCCACCATCATCTTCTTCCTCAGTGAAACAAAAAACCACAACAACACTACACTTACAACTCTATGATGAGTTACGGTAACTCTCTTTACTTCTCTTTTAATATTTTTGTTTTATCAATTTAAAGTTAAAATCTTCACAAAATATTTATAGAGTGGAAGTTCATGAGATAAAGTTCTTAGGTATGTGCTTAATCTTATATGTATACTTGATACATTGTTTATGTGGATCTTAAATACACGTGGATGACTTATGATTTGTTAGTAGTTTCATATACTATGTTTTCTACATGACACAATTAATTTTATTTTATTTTATATATCTTAGCTAATTTAACTCCCTTCCTTTAAAATTTCGGCTCCGCCCTTAGAATCGTCAATCCAATACTTGTACGTATATATTGCATAAAATAATATAATTTTACTAAAGTGATAAATCATAAAATATAATTATTCACTATTATAACCCACCAAAAAAAATTATTCACTATTATAACTATTAGATATTATTTGTCATTTTGGTGAATTCTTATACCTGATAGTGCAAATTATTTTACACTATATCTACATAATACTTAAACTCAAAGACTTTTATAAAGTAAAGATGATTGTAAAGTGAAAAAATGAGGAGTTAGTCATCTTTATATCATTTGATGAGATCCATACAATGACATAGTTACTTATTCAAGTGGTTAACATACTCAATCACTTTATTACCAATTTTATTTTAGAGGAATTAAATCTTCACAAGTCTCCAACCGCCTTAGGGGGTTTGGTCTAATCTTATATGCCGAAGCCAATTCTTGTAGTACACCAATTTGAGTATGGTATGTGACGCATCAAGTGAAAAAAATTGGGTTTATCTTGAAGTCTGCAATGATTATTTAAACAATTGATTTTCCATTAGGGTGTGTTCGATATGGTGTATTAGACATAATAGTATAAGCTTATACTATACATTATATTTTTATTGTTATTTGGTGGAGATAATGTATTGAATAAACTTATACGTCAAAACCCCATTATACGTCAAAATATTATATAACTTAATATATCATGAAGATGTCATATTATGTCTAATTAACTTTTACCGTATAAGATTACTTTTATTTTTTTAATATTTTATTAAAATAAATAAATATTAAATAAATAATGAATAAGTAAAATGTATAAATAAAATAATTCTTAATAAATTATTTCATAATATATAAATATTGTTACAAAATAATATATGATATCAATTTAGTTATATACAATAAAAATAAAAAGTAACTATAATTACTAAATATTAAATAAATAAAATAATAAATAGTTAATAACAAATAAATATTCAAAATAAATAACAAATAATATGAAATATATAAAAGTAAAGATCAATAATAAAAATATTTTGAGTTAATGTTTATTTTGAAATTTAAATTTAAATAATTATAATTAAAAATAGAAAATAGTAAAATATATAAAAGATTTATTTTCTATTTATATAATTTATTATTGAAATAAATAACAATATTTAATATAAATTAAATTAATAAATATTTACATAAATATAATATTTGAAAATTATATTTAAATCATTAATAGAATTTTTATTATATTATATTTTATTTTATATTTACTTATAATATTACAATTATTTATAAATAAATGATAATGTTACAAAATATAAAATATAATATCTTATATAATATTATACCAAATACTATAATATTAAATATTTATTAGATCTTATGCTATTAGATCTTATACTATAAGTCTTGTTCTGTAAGACATACCAAACAAACCCTTAATGTTTGAGTTAAGTCGTTGATGTTCCATTAATGATTGAGATACTATGATTTAATGATGCAATCATCTTAGAAGTGATTAAATTTGCTCTATATGATGCCAAAAAAGTTTCAATTAATTATAGGATCACATAAATAAATTAAGCTATTTATCTGCCTGATGGTAAAATTAATTGAAACATTTTGGAAAATCACAAAAAAAGGTCCCTTATAAAATATGAAAATGATGTTTAATAAATTTAGAAGTGACTAAAATTATCTAGATAATCCTGTCATTAATTAAAATATTTTAAAATGTCATATTATTAAAACCTGATCACTTTTAAAATAGTTATACCAATATTTGATAGCATTTTCATCATTGACATAAATTGTTTAAGAGTGTGTTTGTTTGTGATTATTTTGATTAATAATTAGTTTTTTTTACCTAAAAAAATTACTTTTCATATATTTAGACAATTTTAAAAGAGAATCAAAATTTTAAAAAAAATTAATTTTTAACCTCCTTGTAAAAATTAAAATTAGTAACTTCTGAAAAAAAATTAATTTTTAACTCTTTCACTTATAATAAAATTTAGGCCCATAACCACTTCTTTCAAAATGGAAACATACGCACGCACCTAAATCATCAATCTAATGTGCTTTTTTTAATTTTTTTGTTCTGTTGGCCGTAACACCATATACCAGACTACCACTTACTGGTTTCAGGCTTCTACTTCTGCATGGTTGAACGGAAATTTCTACTCCAATGTTTTTCATATGTAGACTTTGACTGTTATTTTGTTTCTTTTGCGTCTGACTTTAGTCTATTCTATACGCTAACCCCCCGACATGTACGTCTTTGCTGAGTATTTCATTTTATTTTTACTTTATTCATGTATTTTCTTGGCAATTCTCTGTCATTAAGACGCCTTTACACGTCAAAAAAATAAAAACACTTTAGCGTGTCAAAAGTGATGAAACGATAGTTGGGCTGACGATGGGATCCGGCACTCATTATTAATTCTATAAAAATATATTACTAATTCTAGAACAAAAAATTATCTAAAAATTAATTATCCATTTAAAAAATTTAAATGGTATTAATAATTTTTTTAATAATATTTCTATTAAATACTTTTAAAAAAAGAGAGACATAATAGAGGAGAAGGAAAAAAAATTAAAATATTAAAAATATATAAAGACAAGACAAAATATCTAAAATGATTCTTCAGAAATGAATTAAGGACAAATTAATCTCTCAAATTTTAAAAATTCTAAAATCTTTCACATTTTAAAAAAGACAAATTGGTCCTTCATATAGTTTCACAGTATATGAAGGGACCAATTTGTTTTTTTTTAAATGTGAGGAAATAATTTGGATTTTCAAAATCTAAGGACTAACTTATCCCTTGATATGTTTCTGATGGATATATTAGTATTATAGTCTAAAGAAAATTTAGTAAATTATTATTAACTTTTTGGATAAATAACAAGAAACACCTTTGAGGTTTGAAAAAAAAAATATTCAAGCACATTCTTATTTCAATATGACACTTTACCCCAAATATGTGATGAATGCCACTAATAACCTTATAAAATAATTTTCTATTATTAAAAAGTTGTAAATTATAACTAATATTTATTATCTAATGTTTATTATTTTGAAATAAAATACCCTTTATTAACACTTATATATATTATTTTTACAAAATGAAATATATATGGCTTATAATAATATAAAATTAATTTTTAAAATTTTACCATATCACAAGAACAAACTATTAATAATCATGATAATTATAATAATTATTTCTTAAAAATAAAAATTATATTTCTTTTAGCTTTTAATTTTAGAATATTACTGAGTATAAAAATAAAAATTATTTGTTAATATTTTATATAAAGATAAATCACAAATAACATAGCAAGAAGAATTTTGTGGTTTTAATACAATATATATATATATATATATATTCTAAAATTAATAGTTGAGAAAATGTATTTTAATTTTTATAAAAATAATTATTATAAATTATTATTAGTGTTAATAATAGATTATATTAATGGGTTTAATTTTGTTGTACTAATTGTATAAATTTTTTTATAAGTTATCAAATTACATATTGTCACATATGTAAAAACAAGTTTACTCTTACTCTACTATTTTAAAAATCATGCATATGAGAATATTTGATTGGATGAAAATATAAAAACTTTTACACTATAGATGCATTTAATTCAAATCCACTATCAATAGTTATAATAATTTATAATAATCATTTTATGGAAAAATAAAAATATGTATTTTTCACTATTAATTTTAGAATATTAATATATATTTTTTATATTAAAACCACAAAATTCTTCTTGTTAGGTTATTTATAATTTATTTTTATATATGATACTAATACATAATTTTGATTTTTATACAAATTAATATTCTAGAATTAAAAAATTAGAAAATATATATGTAATTTTGATTTTTGTGAAATAATTATTACAATTTATTACTATTATTAATAATTTTTTCTCTTAATTTACTATAATTTAAAATGAAATTGAATATGTAAAAATATAAGAACCCTTTGGTTTAGTTTTCATTTTTAGTTTTCAAGTTTCAGTTTCCAATTTGTAAATAAAATACCAAAGTCTGAAAACTATAAATTTTAGTTTTCAGTTTTCATTTCCATTTTCAGTATTTCCTTCACAAAATCCTAAAACTGGAAATTGAAAATGAAAATTAAAAACTGAAAACTCAAACCAAATAGCCCTTAACATTTTATGTACTATAAGCCACATATATTTTATTTTGTAAAAATAATATATATAAGTATTAATAAATGATATTTATTTTTAAAAAATAATAAATTTTAGTTTTATTTTACCCTTATTGAAATATAACAATCACTACAAGAAATGCATGGAAAATCGACGGGATTACCGATGGATCCTTATTATACGGTGGGTTTACCAACGAGTATGAGGCATTGATTTTTTGGCCGTCGATGGAATATTATGGACGGGTAATTAAACCAATCGGTAATTTTTTATGGGTGTATCGATGATAATTAAAATAAAGACCAGTCAGTACAATTGCGTTAAAGGCATCACCGAGGTCATCAGATAAATAATAGTACCGACGAGTTGTGTTAATTTTACCAATGGGTTCTGTATTTTTTTTAAATTATTTAATTTGAAAATATAATTAATTACCGATGGGTTTACTCGTAAGAAGTATTTTAATTATTTTTTTAATAATTGATTTCATTGCTATGTGTAGCTCATCTATATAAACTATAGATTGATTGGTATTTAATTATTTTTTTATTTACTTATATAATAATTTAATTATCAATTAAAGTGGTATTAAGTAAGAAAATAATGAAATAATAATAAAATAAACAAAATTGATGCAATAAGTAAACAAAGTATCATAACAAAATATATACAAAGTGCGATAAATGTAAAAAAGATCCAAAATGACATTTTAAAAAAAAGCTAGATGAAGACTAGTTAAACTCCTAGTTGTCGACATCGTCAACAACATCGTCATCATTGAACCCATTAGTGTCGTCCACACCATTACGTGAGAGCCCTAAAAATGGAGGGAAGTGGCATTGGGGGAGCTTTTGCCAAAGCCAGGAGATCCTGAGGCCTATATGTCCTGGAAGAAGCTCATCACATCAGTAGTGATCTTCTTTTGCATCCTTTTGAACTTAATCTTTTCTTTCTTGGCCTTCTCTTGCACCTGCCGCTCCATGGAGAGCTTAAACTATGGAGATCTCCCTAAGCTCCTATTCCACTCCTGCAGCCTTGCTTGCTCCTGACCTGCTAAAGGAGTTGTGCCTGCGCTGTAGCTCCTGGTTGAGGGCATGCACATGCTCCCTAAGAGCATCATCCCTAGTACAGACCCAGTGGTGGAAGATGGGGATCTACTCTTAGGGTAATACCCATCCCATACATACAACCCTTAAAAGGGCCCAATTCCTGAGCCCAAACATCCTCCTTGTTTGGAGGAGGAGATATCAGCATCGAGCCTAGCCTCAGCCACCTAGGTCGGTACTGAGGTCCTTGTCTTCAGAAGGTCTGTAACTTCACGCTACAAATGAAAAAGGATAAAACACAATGTAAATAATAATTATGACATAAATGAAAAAAATGATAAGAATTAAGTAGAAAGATGTCTGAATTCAAACTTATATAAGTGGCCTCGAAGCGAGGATCTACCCAAAATTCTCCAACTCCCCTCCTGCTTACCCTTTTGGGTACAGGTTTCCCCAAACAACTCTCCCTAAGTCGAAGGCAGTTTAACTACCTCGACTACACAGATATGCATGATAAAGTCATAAAAACATAGTATTTTCCATAATTCAAATGTAGTAAATTAACATTTAATAATATATTAGATATAGAAAGGTTAAAGCTTATGGGTCCCTCCTGGGTGCTTGACCTATCTGTATGTAGCAATCCACCTTTCTGTGAAGCCTGGTTTGTCTTCCTCTTGTTAGACCTATCCTTGAAGGCCGGTCGAAGGCCCAATAGTGCCACAGCTCACTGAGGGTAGTATTATTTAGCCATGAGCTGTTCATATGGCCCTCGCAAACATCATGGAGCATGTCTCATAATCACTTGGAGGACCTAATCCTCCAAGCCCTCTTAATAGTGGGCTCATGCTCCAGGAGAATGTAGAATGTCCTCTGCATACACAAAACACACAACACATAAGTAATCATAAGCATATATATAATATAAACATATATATTTTAACAAAAGCAAATAAATCATAGAACTATCTTCCACTCCTCCACCACATCTCCTCGACATCTCTCGAGATGTCAATCCAAGTGGGTCATGCGTAGTTATACCTACTATGTATAACCTCCATGATCCGATGGTGACCCTCGACAAATGGATCAAAGCTGTTACATAGATGAACTAAATTAAAAACAATGAAAATATTTTAAATATCATACGTAATACAAAATTAGAATATAATAGAAAATATGTTTAAACTTATCTTTATTGTTTGGCCTTATCTGCCGAGCAGCACTATCAGGCCAAGTGGCCTATTATCTAAGCCAAGTGCCCTCCCAATGGATCTCATGTCTGTGACCCACCCAAGGAAGCATGAGTTCTATGAGATGCGTGGTTAGGAGTTAGGGCAATGGTAGGGCTAGAAAGGGTCACTACTACATATGGGTTGTGACTGGGAATAAGGGGGAGATGGGCCAGCATACCCAGGAGTGCACATCATCCAAAAGAGAGGGGTGGTGGTGGAGGGGGTAGTGGGTAAACCGACCTTCCAAGGTTAGCCTTTGCCTCTACAAGCCATATTAAAATAATTAAACGGTCCACAAAAAAGCATTAATTAGATTTGGTCTTTAAAGTTTAGATGGTTGGAAGAAATTTACATAGCGTTCTTCTTTAAGACATGAATAATTATTATTTTTAAATATAAAGGAGGTTCCTATTTTAAAGTCAGAGTGTATAATCAAAGTGAAAAATATATACTCACCAGCTTTTCTTGAAAGTTGTTTTGCATAAGCACCTTAAAGAAGTGTACATGATTCTCAAGTATTTTAGGCCTTTCAGTGTCATTATTGCCAACTTCACAATCTTTGGTAGTGTTTTTATTACATCTTGAATAATTTATTTCCAAAGCACTTTGATTATACACTCTGACTTTAAAATAGGAACCTCTTTTATATTTTAAAAATAACAAATATTCATATCTCAAACAAGAAAGCTCTGTAAATTTCTTCAGCCATATATTTCAATGCAACCATAGACATACAATTTTTTAATGACGTCAAATTATTACTTTCAAACACATTTAATTTATCTTTAAGTTTTTTAATCCAGTTACTTTTAATCTTTTTTCCCTGACAAAAATTTTAACAAAATTTTGATAGCATCTCTGCTTAAATTAGGAGCTTCTGTCATTAGATATTTCAGTGCATTCAAAAATCATAGACATTATTAATGGTCAACAACATAAAAGACAGAGTTAAACAATTACATATTAACAATTATATACGATTCACATAATCTTAAAAGCCATTCTAGAGTGCATCTCCTTATAACCCCACAACATGCATCCTACAATTTTCGCAAACACAAAGAATCACATAGCAAACAAGTTGGGGAAGGACCTCTATGCTCTTTCCCCAAGTCATGCAATCCAAATGTCCTACAACTCTATCCTAGAAAACATAAGTCTCTATCTTGCATACATATTAAAACATATAAATAACAAGGATTTCGTTACTAACCTCTATTGTAGTAAAAAAACAAAGAATGCAAAAGCTCCCTACGTGGAACCAAATCCAATATGAACAATTATTTAATTTCATACAATTGTAAACATTTATATGTACAAATTATAAAATAAAATAAGGAAAAAAGATGGCAAACTACTCTCAATGTCTACTGTTAATGTCAATAAGTCAATGCCAAGGGTCAACATAACACCTACATTAACAAAATAATAACAATAATTACTCTCCAATGCATTCAAAAACAACACTATAGGCACCCACAAATGAATGGAAAAACTAAGTCAAATAAAAAAACTAAACCAACTAAAATGCTCACCAACGTACTTAGATCGCAATGGTGGTCTTCATTTCACAAATAAGGCTCCGACGGCGGTGAACGGCGGAGATGTATCAGCTACGTGGAGGGAGAGAGAGTGAAGAGAGAGAGTTTTGGAAAAATGGGGAAGAAGAAGAGCGTGGGTAAAATATCCATGAGCTATCGATGGGCCCTAAACCCTAAATCCTAAACCCTCGATAACCTATTAGTGAAATGGTGCGTTTCACATCTCATTTATTACCAACGGGTATGTGGGAATCCCAAGAGTTGTGTGCCAACATACAAAATTTTCAAATACCCCTCGGTAAAATCGTCGGTAAATTTTAAAAAAAAATATTTTTATATATCCATTGATAAAAGTCAATAATTTAAGGAATAAAATAAATGAAAACAAAATATTAATCACCCTTTGGTACACCCCTGGGTATTATTGCTCCATGTGGCATGGTACCATTATTGATGGGCTTATAATTACTATTGCACCAATTGGTAAATCTTCAGTACATCCAACATAAATTGTGCATGCCATATGGTGCATAGTGGTGCCATTATTTACCAATGAGCTATCATGCAAATTGATTATCATAAGTTTAATAATGCAAAAAGGTAGCAATCCATTGGAAATACCGTCGGTATTTCCTAGAGGTCCATACCCATTGGTAATTTTCGTCGATATTAGTGAATTTCTAGTAGTGAATAGAAAATTAGTTAATAAGGTTATTAGTGGTATTTTCATCACATAGTTGGGGTGAAATGTCATATTGAAATAATAATGGGGTGGAGTGTTTTTCTTCAAATCTCAAGAGTGTTTCTTGCTATTTATCCTAACTTTTTCTAATATTGATATTTTTTCAATCATTTCCTTAATTTATGTGAGTATTTAAAACTCGATAATTATTCAATAACGAAGGAGTAAAATTTAAAGTAAGTTAGCATTTAATCAGAAAACCTAACACAATTGGTAGTTAACTCTATATCTCAAAAGAATTAGTCATCAATGCTTCTTGCGGTGGATACCATGTGTTCACCAAAAACAAAAAAAAGTTAGCATTTATTAGTCAAGGTGGATTGGATGCATCAAAAGGATAGTCAACATGTATTGTAATTCTGAAAAAAGTAGTAAAGGTATATTTTGATCATTGAAAGATTTATATTTTAACACGTATTACATATCAATTATATACACTTGAATTCCCTAAAATATAATTTGGCATTATATAGCACTTTGTTGGAAGATTAATTGCTTATATTTGAATTCTCCAAAGATTATATGTTATAAACTTCAGTTTAATGAAAAATAGTAACAATAGATCAAAGCGTTAAAATACAAAAATATTTAGATAACTCAAATATATATAATTAATCTTTCAAGAAATAAGGTGTTAAAACAAAATTCTTTGGATCAGAAACCAAAGTGTGAGTTTTCTAAAAAAAAATTATTTATAACATTAAGAATTTAAGGTCTTATTAGTGTAAATTTCTATTTTCTATTTTTGATATGTTTTTTTTATTGTTTAAGATTTTGTTAAAAAATAATAAAAATAAAATTATTGTTTTTAATTTAATTTTTTTTATAAAATCCTTGAACAAAACATACTAAAAATAAAAAATTAAACTACAAATCAAACGTATCCTAAATTTTTGAAGTTATTATTTTAGATACGACTGTTGTTTTTTCTTTGAAAAGGAAACGAAGAAAAAGAAGATAAGGATAAAGTGAAAAAAGATATATTATTAGTCAATGATTCTATTTAATTCCTGTAAATACTTATTAAAAAATTAGCATCTAACAAATATTTGGTCATTTTAGCTATCAAAGGTTCTAAGTGGTTAATAAATATTTGATATAAAAAATTGATTATACAAATTAATAGTTAATAAAATATGGATTTAATTTATATGGATTCACAGTATAAATTGACTTTATACTGTCAGGTAATAGAACTTGAGAAAAATGTTTAATCATGAGTAACTATCTACTGTGATTGTTTTTTTTTTCCCTCAAATTTATTGATTGATAGTACAAAATTATTTTGCATTGTTTGTGCATAAACATTAATCTCATAAATCATTGTAAAGTGGAAAAGTACAACTAAATCTAAAATAAAATTAATGAGTATGGTCGAGTTGAGATATGAGCTTTAACTCTAAGGCACATTACAACATAATTTGTAAGCTCCAATATTCTTCAAAATCCACGGTTAGGTTCTGTAAGTTTCTAGACATAACCCTAGTGTTTTGAATGACGCCAAACCAATCCCTTAAAAAATAATTTTGTAAATATTAATGGTTTTTCTACTACTGTGATGTAGAGAAAGATAACATTGTCAGGGATACAGCTAATTTCAAAAGAAATTTCTCTTTCTAAGTGTGTCTTTGAACAATGATGATTATATCCTCTCTTGAGAACACATTGAGACAATTAATTTTCTGGAGAAACAAGCCAAATTGTCTCCAGAAAGAAGGTGCGGATCCATTGAAAGGAAAATCTACCATTAGAATGATCTTTCATCGCACTAGAAAGAAGGCTACATTCTGAAAGAGTGTCTTTTCTTCAGAAGGCTACACACCAGAAGGAAGTAATGGATCAAAACGTTATCTGAAGAGTCAAGCGTTAGAAGAAATCTTTATCAGAAAGCTCCTCTTATTCTTCATTGAAGCTCTGATCATGTAAACATTCAGAAACTTCTTCTAGAAGCTCACTTAAAAAATATGATACATCATTATGAAGATGCGCCACTACAGTATACAACTGTCTGTTGTGAAGCACTCCTATTGATGCCCTTGTGTATTGAGGAAAGAAAAACTTCTCAATCTCATCCTGCCATGTGTAAGACCAACGGGATTATTTTTTCTCTAGGGTCTGAGCTCTATTTCACAACGAAAATCTCTTGGAGATGACTATATAAAGGGTTGGACAGTGAAAAGAAAAAGAGAACATGCTCATAGTTTGAAACATTACAAAAATTATTTTTCATTCTTCTTCATTTATTTCTGTGCAAGAAAACAAAGTTTCTACCTCAGAACTTCAAAAAAGGAAAATTTTCACTGTGTTCATTATCACTTTCTCTGAGAGATTTAAAGAAATCACTCAACAAAGTTCTTTGTAGAGAAACCCATGCACTTTTGAATGTTAATTTTGTTGAGTGTTTCCAAACACAAACCCCCATGTTTTTTACTATAACCAGACTCGGTATCGATATGTAAGGGTAGCTCGAAGAAGCTATTTGAAAGAATACTCATTGTTATTAACTTGAAGAAACTAGACAAAGAATACTACCTAGTTATTGAAAAATCTTAATGGTTTTGTTAGGGACAGGACATAAGCTATGGTTTGACTAGACCAGGATAAATCTATATTCATTAAACGGCTTAGATTAGGGAGGTATGCAGTGCACCGAACTTCATCAAGTATACTATAATATTGACCAAACATTTTTGTAATCTTGAATATAGATAGGGACTCGATTGAAAATGTTTTCATAGTATAGGGATCTGAGTATGATTTTTAAATTATAAGTACTTAATTAAAAATTAAATAAAATTATAGAGATTAATGACATAATTAAACCTTAATATAAAAATGACTAACCCTGTTTGATAGGAAAAAAAAAATAATCGCCCACTTTCTCATTTTATAATTCCCCACTTTAAAAAATGTAATGTAATCCGCAATTCGCATTGCTTAATAACAGTCACCCAACTCCGTGGTGGCTTACCAGATCTCTTAAAAAGACCAAACTCGTGTCGTGAGAAAAGGGATTTGAGTCTTTTTGAAGTGTTTGATGTTCCAATAAATTGCCCAACTGTAATTATCGAATAAAAAAAATTAAAATTTTAGAAAATTTAGACATTTTTATGTCAACTTATATACACATATAATTTAATTTTAATATATTACGAGTGATTTGACCCATTATGAAATTAGACGATAAAAAAAATTTTAAATTGAGTACATAACAAATTTGGACATTTTTATGTCAACTTATATACACATATAGTTTAATTTTAATATATTATTAATGTAAAAAGTGTTAACTCGTTTATTCATATATTATATAGTCGTTTCATTCTATAACTATCATTCAATAATTAATTAATGCTATAATAATATATCATTACGTAAAAAAAATTTAATAGGGCCTTTGGCCCGTATATATATATATATATATATATATATATATATCCACTTAACGGAGAAGCCGTACAGCAACCTTTTAAAAATGCTATATTAACGTTAGTTTTTTTGAAGACTTGAAACCAAAAGGAAATTAATGTCAACTATTTCATGTAAAAAAATTCAACCGTTTTCATGTTTTAATTAATTTCTTCTATTCTCGTGTGTTTTTTTCCTACGAATTCCACCTTAAAAGTATGTTTTAACGTGTGGGTTGGAGGTGGAAAACAATTTACGAATAAATGCATAGATAGAATTTAGTCTAAATTGTCGATAATGATCCTTGGAAGATTATATCTATATATATATGTGTGTGTGTATAGCATCAATTTACTACTTAATTATATCAGTTTTTTCACATCAACATAGTACAAAAATCGTAGGTTATTGGGACTCGCTTCACGTCGTGTGGTGATAAAAAAATATTATTCGAGAATTATTTTTAATTTTCGATGTCGCCTATAATTAGAAGAATAAATCATTATTTGAAAATATATTTCGACGACTGAATTGGAAATTTTCTCCAAAGTCTATTAAATATATGAGACTAATTGGAGAAATTGATTCACATTTCCTTGATAATGTCTTCCACGCACGATCGATTTAGTTGACATGGAAAAGCATGAGAAATTGTTGTTTAAGGTTGCGAAACATCTTCATGCTTTGTAATAATATTCTTACCATACGCGTGAAACACTATCATTTGACTCACGTAGTCCTCATGCTTCAAAATAAATGAAAGTCGTTCTTCTTTGCGCGGGAAAATCAAAAGCAATTTACAACACCAGTAACTTGTTTGACCGGAAAACTGTGATGACTAATTTGAAGCAAAAACGAACAGGAGCATCGATATATCCAATCTACTAACTTATAATTAACCAAAAGAGGCCCAACAAGACAGAGTAATAAAACTTCGTGGAGATTGAGTACGTTTTGGAAGAACTGAACAACAATATAATATGACTGAACAATCGAAAAGTAAGTAAACTGTTAACGTGTGAGATGGGATGTATATACGGCGTACAAACATCATAGGAAGCGAAATCGTTTTTTCTTGTAGGTTTCACTCGTAAGCTCGAATAGTCTTATTATTACAAATGAACCTAATTTGTTTTCAATGCCATTTCTGGTTCGCAATGATGAGAAATATAACTGTATAATATAATGGAAGTAACAGCTTCAACTAGATGTCAGCTAAACCCAAAACTCCTCCATTTGAAGGGTTTTTTTACCAAAAAAAAAAAAAAATTATATACCCATTTGCACAGGTAGTGAGATTAATTACCTGATATACACTAATTTTTTTACTAAAAGCAATGCGGTAAATAGTCTCATGTATTATGAAATCAATACGTTACAATTACTCACGTATTATGTGAAATTTTCCTGAACATGGTCTGTGGGTTTCAGCATAATACGTGACACAGACGTCACGTTTTATAGGCTGTGCAAAGAGAACCACTCAGCCCTCTGCGTCGCCGAACGGAGCAGAAATATGCGAGGCGTTTCACGTATTGTGCTTGTAATACATGAGGATGTTTTATGTATTGTGCTTGGGCTGTTTGAATATAATATGTGAGAGCGTTTCACGTTGTATTTCGCAAGCTATAAAAGGCAATGGGGCCACATGTCTCACGTATTATCTGAGAAAAGAGAGAAATGAGAGAAATGGAAGAAAGAGAGAAAAGTTAAGAGAAAAAGTTTAGAGAAGCGTAAAATATATTTCTAATAGCAGTGAAAAGTTCAGTATGATTGAGAATAACAATATCAATTGGAGGATAAATGCGGATACATCTCAAGAAATCTGGAGACACATGTAAGTTAAGAAATTAATTTTATTTCTCCACATTGTTATCGTTAAATGATTTAATTTTGTGTATTATATAATAATTAGTTATAAAATTTGGGTTTAGACTTATGTATAGTTTTAATCTGACTTGGTTTCTTTAAAGATATAATTTTTGTTTGTTGATAAAAGCATTTAATTAAGTTTAATTTAATTAATCAACATTAATTAATGAAATCATAATTTAATGTAATAGAAACACGTTTAGAATTTACTTTAGTTGGGATTAATAAATTAATAAATTGTTAGTTCTAAGAAAAATGAAAATAGTTTCCCATAATAATATTTATTCTTCATAATTAATAGTATAATTAGCAATAAAAATGTTATATTAATATTTAGTTTTAAAAAAATCTTAAAATTAAATAAATTATGTTGTGAAGAGTTAAATAATTAAGATCTATTTAGTGTCTCAATTTTTTTTAAGTTTATGATTTTATTGCAACTAGGTTAGAGACTCTAGCTTTGTACATTGAAAGCTTAGGACAGAAATTTTTGTTATTTGTTCTTTATATTTAATAGTATAATTAGCAATAAAAATGTTATGTTAATGTTTAGTTTAATAAAAAATCTTAAAATTAAATAAATAATGTTGTAAGGAGTTTAATAATTAAGATCTATCTAGTGTCTCCATTTTATTTTAAGTTTATAATTTTATTCCAATTAAGTTAGAGACTCTAGCTTTGTACAATGAAAGCTTAGGATATAAATTTTTGTTATTTATTCTTTATAACTAATAGTATAATTAGCAATAAAAATTTATATTAATATTTAGTTTAATAAAAAAATCTTAAAATTAAATAAATAATGTTGTGAGGAGTTTAATAATTAAGATCTATCTAGTGTCTCCATTTTTTTTTTAAGTTTATGATTTATTCCAATTAGGTTAGAGACTCTAGCTTTGTACATTGAAAGCTTAGGATAGAAATTTTTGTTAGGGATTAACTTTAACAAAAAAATTAATATTTTTTCCTAATTGATTATAAATATTTAAATTGAATATGTAGGCTTGTAATGAGTTTATTTCTAGTTTATGATTTTAATCAAGTTTAGGTTAGGGACCCGCCTTTGACATTTTAAGTGTAGGTTATAATTTGTTGGTTTTAGTAGATTTGTTTGGTTTAGAAGGTGAATATCATAGGTGTATTATAAAAAAAAAATTATCCTTAGTTTTTGATATTTCTTTTTATATTATCAATTTTTAGAGTTATGAAATTTAGAAATTGTAGTATACTTTAGTAAGTTTGTTTAAGTTGCCCTGATGTAAATTAATTTTGTTTGTTTTATGTCCTCTATGTAGCCTCGTCAAGTTCTGCGGTAGATCTAACTTTAACCATGCAACTCCAATGCCCGTATTCAGCCATACTTGATACATGCAGGGTTTTGGCATGCTTCGGGATCCCATATTACGAGTATGATAATGCATTGCTATTGGCATTTGTGGAGTGTTGGAGGCCCGAGACACACACTTTCCACCTGCTTGGGGTGAGTGCACCATCACTACAGGATGTCGTATTCTAGTTAGGACTACGAGTGGATGGGGACCCGTGAGTGGTTGCACGGGTTCATGGGAGCTCCATCATCGGGTATGGACATATGGGAGCTTTGCGATCAAATGCTAGGGATGGTGCCATCAGAGGATTATTGGAGGGTGTATAAGAATACACGCTCTATGGACTGGCTAGGAGAGAGGTTCTCTTATTGGGCTCCGGAGGTGAGGCACGGACCATACAACTTGCCGCCATATATATTGTTGCATTCGCTGTGTAGAGCTTATCCACTGGTGGTGTACTACTGCGACAAGCTTTCTTCTAGGGTGCATGTGAGGTATCTCCCACTACGCGTGATTTTGAAGAGTGTGGGAGCCTCAGCTAGGGTTCCTCCGCGCTGTCCATACTCTACCATGGACTTAGTCGGGCTTATGGCATTTATGCCATGGATTTTAGTGGATGTCTTTATCCGCTTCAGTCTTGGATTTTGTATGGAGTGCCAGTTGAGACCGACGGTTTACCTGGTATCCTGTTTCCTCTTACCATGAGGTTTGTCAAATTTCCCTTTCCATTATAAAAATTCATACTACAAAACTCTTTTTAATTCTGATAGGCTATATAAATAATTGAAAATTTAATTCGAAAGCAAAACACTGGTGGTTCTTAAATGTGATATGGATATGGCATTGCTTTTTAGATGGCGCCGATATAAATGTTAGCCAGATGTTACAGGCAATCGTTACATCTATGATAGATGCAGCTTGATTTACTATCACAAGATGATGTAAGTATATTATTTTTTGGATTAAATATTTTGATTAATACAATATAATTACGAAGGTAATGCATATTTATGCAATTGCAGTTCATCTAGAATCCATACGACACTCAGGAGATACTTACGGCCACACCAGAGTAGGTATATCAGGAGTCACACCTTTGGACTTTTGTGACATCCTTTCTGCTTTCCAACTGTTGAGTGGCACCAGGTGGACCATGTGCTCATCACTTGGTCGATTGCTTGTTGATTTCAACCGCTCGCAAAAGGGCTTGCGAAAACCTTGCACCTATGCAAGTTGTGCCTCGGCTTGCTACCCTTTTTTGACAAATAGTGTAGCAAGACGGTAGTATATTGCTTTAACTATGGAGTTATAAGAAGATTGCGACTCCTTTCAAAACAACATTAATACACTCGAGAGATTAGTTGTCATGTGAGCATACCTACGTCCTTCATCATGAAGCTATGTCCACTTTGCCAGGGGGATTCTTTTGACCCATGCATCATATTCCGTTTGAAGCTCTCCACAAACCCATAATAGTGGTCAAACTCTGCCGAGTCTTTGAATATGCTACATTCACTAGAGCTCGCTTAGCTTCTTTGTCCTTGAATTTTAGTGCAAAGTTAGAAGCAATGTGGCAAATACAATATGCATGGTAGGCCTGGAGGATGCCATTGATAAAGGCATTTATGCCACTTATCTTGCTACCAAACTTTAGATTTTTGCATGAGTTTTATTGTGTTATTGATGCAAATAATTAGGATTTTTATTTATTCCTCATTGTGTGATTTTAATAGAATTATTGGCTTTTGCACTGATTTTGGAATAATTTGTAATTACACCTTATTATGTTTGACTTGTCTCTTTGAGTATGGTTTTGAGCATAGGATCTTTGGATCAAGTGCTAAATGTCAAGAACAAAGCTATAAACTATTGGGAAGAAGCTTGGAGCAAAAAGGAATAAAACCCGTAGAGGCTCACATTCGAGTGAGCACCCAATGTTGGCAAAGAGACTTTCATTAATTTTTGGGACTCAATGTGTTGTTGAGCACAGCACTCATGCAATAATGGATTGATATCTTATTAATCTATTTTTGGGCCCACTTTGATCGATTTTTAGAGAGTATATATAGGAATGACTCAAATTTTTACCCTAGCTTTTGACTACTTTTAGATCTACACTTTGTATTGCTATTATCTCTCTACATCTCTCTTTTATCTCTCTAAGGGTTCAATTGGTGAAAGCTCTTTATTTTGGAGATTATGCAATGATTATTGCTATTATTTTCAGGTTCCATTTATTTTTATTGTTGTAATACTCCAGAGATGGAAGAGTAAATTTCTTTACTAGTGTAAGGGTTTTCAGATGGATTAAGATAATGTTTGAGACCTCTTTTGATATTAAATGCATTGGTTTTCTTAATGTTATGCAGTTTCTATTCCTATAATTATTGTGGTGATTACTATAATCTTTATTGGGATAACTAAATTGGCAATCGTCATTTAGGGAAATCCTTTGGGCATAAATTGATAGATCCATTGGTTTATGTTTGAGAGAGAACATTAGCATTAATTTTTCGATTAGTGATTAGGTTATAGCAATTGGCTTATTAAATTAATGTGATTTCTAAATAAATTGAGATCTCGTTTATTAGTTATTTGTATTGGTCAAATCTTAGAGGTCAATCAATCACTAGTAGAATTGCTAGTAATTTATTACTCATGGCCACCAATGGGTTTAATATTTGGTCAATGATAATTAATTTCTAATCTTAGGAATATATTGCACTAGTACCTTCTTCACTATTGCTATTATCCCATTGTTATTATCTTTTAATTTTAATTGCTTTAATTCTCAATTCTCCAAACCCCTAATTTTCGCAACTAAGTGTTGAAGCCTCCTTGAGATGACCTAGGTTGTGCCCTTTACTACATTTTTTGTGCAACTTAGCATTAAAATAATTTCTAATTTGAGGAGGTAGATGACAACCTCCATTCATCCACTGCCTTCCGGCTAAAGTAGCTTTTATGGCAGGATGTCTGTCAAAGATTATAAGAATCCCTTGTTGTGGTGTCACGTGTCGTCGAAGATTAGTTGTAAAAAATGATCAGGCATCCCTTGTCTCTCCTTCAACCATAGCAAATGCAAGTGGTAGAATGTTCAAATTACCATCTTGTGCAATTGCCATAAGTAATGTACCCCTATACTTGCCATACAAATGTGTCCCCTAAAACAAAATGCTTAGTATTTAAACACCGCAACACAAGGCGAAAATGTCCAAAATACACAATGAAACATCACACATATGGGGTTAACCAAATTTCCCTCATAGTAAGATAGAGTTGAAATTTCAAACACTTTACCTAAAATGAATTAAAAAAAGGAAAATTATTAGTTAATCGATCAATGAAAAAATAAAATAAAAATTAAACATGCAAAGGTACTTGGCATCAAAGACTGCAAACCAAGTAGCCATTTCAGAAGCTCATTGTAAGAATCTTCCTAATCTCCATAAATCCGAGCAATGGTTTTTTGTTTTGCTAGCCATGTGCTCCTATATGAAGCTGAAAATCTATACCTTTCATGCACTGAGGCTTGCAACACTCTAATAGGAATTGTCTGGTTCACTTCTACCAAAGAAAATATGTAAGAAGTGATGACATCAACATCCAAGTGGGAATTGTGTTGTGAAACTCCTCTAGCCAACCAAGTATGCTCTCCGTTGTACTTTTGAACCTCCCATAACCCCCTCTTCCGTCTATATGTGACGTGGATGCTCCAATTACACCCATTCCCAAGGTGCTTACATTTGCCTTGATCTTTTGTTTGATCTGACTCATGGACCTTGTACTCAATACCCCTTCAAGATGCTATAATTTTTAACTCAAGTAGCACGAACTCTTTATTGGGAAATTGTTGCCCCTCTTGCAAAGGGGACTCTCAGATAATTGCATAGTGTATCCACTACCCACAGTGTCCCTCAACCCCCTAGTCCATGGTCACTTGAGCTTCTTCCATATTCAAACTTGAATAGTGACCAACCAGTTGACTTTCATAATGCATGAGAGTTTGTGTCAATGGTTGGGTCTGGTGGAGGGCACTATCTCATCGTCATCATCTTGTGGCACTAAAAAATTTCAAGTAATATGAACATATGGTAACATTCATTGTAAATAATCAATTATACTAAATGATAAAGATTAATTATTCTGGATGCCCAAATAATTTCACTCGGCTTCCACTATGTCACTATATTTTAAAAGTATTTAACTTGGTCCTTATATTGGAATATTCTAATTTTTTTTAACAATAAATCCTTTATTGAAAGATGTGATGCACTATAGCAACCTAATTAAAAACTTTTAATTAGTAGGACCTAGTTGAAAATTGTGTGAGATAATAGGAACTTGCACAATAATTAAACCAATAACAAATTAACCCCATACATCATAGTGAAACAAATAACATAAAACATAAATACTTGATTAAGTAATATTAAAAAACAAGTTAACCACATTCCTAAAATATATATAACACAATAATCCATGGATGTGAATTGTGAGCTAAAGAGAAAAATTTAACAAATAGCACTAGTTAAATTAAAAAATATTTTCACAATTCATGAATAAGATTGGAACAATATTAAAAAATATGTTAATTACAAAATCCTAAAAGATATAAAATGTAATACCCAGGGTAGTGTTAGTAGACGAGTTTTGTCACCTCAGGGTTTCTGACCCATCGCCAGGTTTTGATTTTCGCTAAGTTGGACCGTACGCCTCCTTAGAGGGCTATATGTTAGAGTGACATTCTTGGGATCAAAAGTACCAGTAATTGTTTCCTAGAGGGAAAATAAGTCAAAGAATGATTTTTAATGATTTTTATGAAACCTTTAAACGTTTCGTTTTTGGACCACAAGTTTAGAAAGCCGTGAGGATTTTGGATTTGATCTAAAACCCAAAATTTGAATTTTGATTTGTTAGGGTTTTCATTTTTTTGATATTTTATTTGAATCCAAATGTGGGGTATTTCCTTATTTATATTTATATTTTAAAGTTTAACTTAAAATTAAGAAATATAAATAAGTGAGCGTAGACAACCTGATGCAATTGGATGCTGTTCCTAAGATTATGCAGAACAAACTCGCTGTCAGAGAGGCAAGATAGGAGTCTCACCTAGGAGATATACGCAAGTGAGTGCTTACTATCATTGCAGTGAAATTTACTCGCTGAGAACGGGTCTAATGTTAAGCATAGTGCAAAACGACGCAATTTTGATAAATGAGCCCCAACCCTTTAAAACATCCCAAGCTTGGGGAAAACACCCTTTGAACTCTACCTCCAAAATCTCTCTTTCTCCTTCCTTACTCTCATCCTCTCCCAATCTAGCTTCCATCTAAGCTTCAAGTTGGTGGTGCCATCCCTGCTCCACGGAGCTATATTGGTGTTGACGCCTTACTTTTCTTCCTCCCAGGTGAGTGGGTTCGAATCCTATAGCCTCTAGGTGGATCACTATAGCTATTTTTATTAGATTGCGACTTATTGCATGATTTTGGAAATGATTTTAAAGAAATTATGAATTATTATGAGTTATGTCAAGTTTATGAAATTGTGATTTTCAACTATCATGAATTTTATGACTTGAGGCTATTTTAGAAAAGATTTGAGAGTTGTGATGATTTTGCTAAGCTTATGAGATTATGATTGCAAGAGTGCCGAGTATGCATATATGATACAGTTTAAAAAGAGAAGAACTTAGCACAGAGTATTTAGAGAAAAGGAATATATATAGAGCAAGGTATGATTTAGTTTGTGAATAAAGATGTTATTTCATCTTAGAGTTATTATGTTTATGATTATGAAGTCTGGTGTTTTGAGTTATGATTTTAAATTATCAAGTATATGAAAAAATATATTAGTTTAAGTTTTGAACTTAGAACTTTAGCATATGGTACAAAGAAGTATGGAATGCAGAATGATTCATAGCAACTGCGAGAATACATATTCTGGGCTTGAAATCGAAATACCTACAAGGGTGATCCATTGGGCATGATTTCACAGCTAGGTTATGCTAAAATTAAATTGTTAGAATTATTTGAGTCCAGAACTCTTAGAATATTAATAATTTAGGGCTCGTCATGAGAGACGGAGCACCCACCTTTCAGGATTGTTGATTTTATTTATATCAGCAGTGATGTATGATGAGATTTATTAACAGCCATGGAGGGCTATTATGAAACAACCATGGTGGCAACTTCAAATATGGGACCTAGTTAGGTGCCCAGGATTGTCCGCGAGGGACAAGGTCCACGAGGGACCACAGGGTGTGCGAGGGACAAGGTCCACGAGGGACCATAGGATTGTCCGTGAGGGACAAGGTCCACAAGGGACCACAAGAACAAGGAAATTCAGGAACAACTATTATTATTATTATTATTATTATTCTCACGTTCTTATTATTGTTGTTATTATGATTGCATACCTCTTGTTGTTGTTGTTGTCCCATGAAGGGGTATAGATAAAGAATTCACTACTGAGTTTTAGATGAAACTCACCCTCTCCTTTCTCCCATTACAGGTATAGTAGCGTTACGGGTCTTTCCCAGTCGTTTCCTCAACAGGAGAGGTACCTGTTGGTGAGCTTCACTTTGGAGTGAAGTACCTTTTGTTGTTCTTAGATGCTCCATGTCATTGCGGGTAGGGTCCGAACCATAGTGATATTTTATATTTTGTCTTACCATGAATTATATTATATTGTATTTGCATGATTAAAACTTTCATTATTTTAAATTTGTAAAGAGAGTAATTCAGTATATGTTGTATTATGGCTATAGATAGAGAGTTTGATTATGAAACTAATTATGATGATTTAAATTTCAAAGACATAATGATTTATGTTAGATATGATATTGTGTTTGAAAATGGATTTTATGATTTAAGCTTTGCATATAGAGAAACTTAGAGGTCACGAAACTTACGTGGAGACGAGATTTCCTCGTGTCGGTCAATTTTAAGTTGGGTCGTGACATAAAAACTCTAAACACGGCAATTAAATCTTACCTTCGTTCGGCTCCTCTTCAGAAATCACTACATTATAAGGCTCATATCTTACAATTGGACCATCTAGTTGAAGTTCTCTACCATCCTTGATCAGGTTTTCAAGATCGAGCCACTAGTCCCTTCTTCCAAATTTACTTGTCCAACATTTTCATTTTGCTGGACTTTGCCTTGAAATTATTCTAGGAGGCCAAGCTAGTGACATCCCATCAAAAGCTTGAAGGGGATTTGATCCTTCAGAACTCAATGAACTCCCCCAGCTACAAATACCTCCATAACATGAAGGTCGGAAACTACCTATGGCAATCAAACATCATCACCAAATCATCTTCAGTATCAATGCTGCAACTTCCATACCGCATCGCACCTTGACTGATCAATATAGGTAGCGATACATCATCTAAGTTATTTGCTTGTTTCCTTCTCGTAATTTGTGAAGAATTTTGCTGTGAACCTTAGAAAGACTCATAGATCAATGCACATTTATAAGTATTGGATTCTGACCACAAAACATGACCTCATCTTGTGAATTTTGAATAATTTCACAATTATAATGAATAAGTAAATAATATCTCCTAGACATTTATTTTCAAAGATGAGAAAAGATAACTCACTCACTCACACATAGACTTGTCTTTCTGAACTGAGAGAGCTTTGGGATGGCTGGTTTTTATAGAGGCCCGTGATTAGAATATGTGAAAGTGACTCACGTAAACATAATACGTGACATTCACCGTATTAACTTGAGCATAATACGTTTGATTGTCATCCATATTATACTCAAGTTAATACGGTGAAAGTGTCACGTATTATTTTACATGAGCTATTTTCACATATTCGTGCAAGTTTATGATTAAATACGTGACACTATATCACATATTGCTTTTATAACAAAACGAGTGTATACTCGTCAATAATGTGAACAGTGGCATACATCCATAAATATTTTTGTTCTTTTTTGTTTTTTGTAAAAAGGCCCCATTTGAATGTTGGAATTGGAATTGTATTGTGGAATTCCAATTCTAATTATAAAAAAAATTGGAATTGATTTAGAATTTTAAATTTGGTTTTAATAAAGAATTGTAATATGATTATTAGAAAATAAATGAGAAAGAGAAAGAATAATATAGACTTTAATGACCAGAAAGATATTTGATAAGTTTTGAAATGAAAAATGTTATTTGTACTCATGGGATGTGAGACATCATTCACTTCATACCTCATCCACCATTGAATGAGATATGGACCCTATCAAATAACACAACTCTTTTGAAATTGACAATTCATAGGGTATAGGTTAGCAATTAAAAATGATCCATTTTAATTGTTTTTGAATTTTATGAAATTGCATTATGTAATTATAATTTCAATTCTATTTGTTACGTCAAACAAGAAAATAAAAATTGGACTTTTCAATTCTAATTTCAAACTCCAATTCCATATTCAATTTCATATGCCAAACATACAATAAATTAGTTGTCAGAATTTTCTCCCCTTCTAGAAAAGAATAATGACCGAATAGGTTAATTAGAGTAAAGACCAAATCCTCTGTCCCAACACCTTGTCTCATATCAAGTGCCCCTATTAAAATTGGATTTGGTTATTCTAAAGTGAGAATATTGATAAAATATAGAAGTAAGGGTTAAACACTCTTGAATCATTTAATGAGATCCACATATAATGTACACATGATAAAAGTTATTGATCCATGGTGATTAATCCCTTATTTTTATATTTTACCAGCCTCCTAACTTTGTAGGAGTCAAATCCATTAAAACTAGACACCTGGACAAATCTTTATACAACACTATATTTCCGTTATTATAATTAATTTTTAAAATTGCAAGGGTTGTGACAATGAGCCATTTTTTTTTCAACAATTCATGAATCCATTATCATTGAATCAAATCAGAATCGGTGCTGCAAAACCCCATCAAGGTAGATATGCATGTTTCCAATTCATCTTTCATCCCTTATTTCTTATTTCGCTTATCGAACTTCCTCGATCAAATCTTGAAACAGGAGTAGTTGTTGCGGAGACCACGAGAGGCTTCGTGTGTCATTGTGGAGCTATGTGTACCGACGACGTTGGACTTAATAGTGAGTTAAAGAAAGTTGGGAGGATGGGAGAGTCCTGCATTAGATGTATTAACTATGTTGTATATATATGGGTACGGATAGAGAAATTTTCTAAAAATAAGAGTACGAGTATGAGAGATATATTATAAAAAATATGAAATTATAACTAATAAAATAATTATATCATAAAATAAATATTTTTTATGATACTCAAGTAAAAATACATAAAGAAACATGATATTTAGAAAGATAAAATAGTAGTTTAATTTAGGGGTGTACAAGGGGTGGGTTGGGTTGGTTGGACAAAACCCCAAACCTTCAATTTTAGACCAGGTCAATTTTTGAAATTGAACTTGGCCCCAATCACGACTATGTCCTGGGTCATACCTGTTAACCAATTTTGAACAATATAAGGAAATTTGGATATTATACATAGTAAAGTTATAAAATTTTGCAAGTAAAAAATAAAATTTTAGAGATATTTTACGATATAGGTTTCAAAATAAACCATATCAATGTAGAAATATCATGATGTTATGTAAAATATATTAATTCAACTTTAAAATTTTATAATTTTCATAAATTATTATAAAAATATATATCTATTAAGGGATTATTTGACTTCGGGTTTGTTAGGCCAACCCGACCTATGACCCGAACCTAGCCCGAAAGTATATCGGGTTAAATTTCAAGACCCGAATCCGTCCAATGAGCTTCGCCGGGTTGGCCGGATAGGATGGGTTATGAACACCCCTAGTTTAATTTATTTAATTGTAAAATTTAATATTTTATGAGGATTAATTTATATGTAAGTAAGATTTACTTATCGGAGTTGTTGATTAACAAGCATCCAACAAATATCAGTATTGACTAAGTATTTGGTATGACTAATGGCAAAGAATGCAACTCCAATCATGAAAAAGCATCTGCTTAATGTCCAAGCAGATCAAACTACTATAGATATGGAAGAAAAACCCTACCTAAACCAACTGGTCAAGACAGCAATTTCCAGGGTCCACCTCGCAAATGACTGTATGATAGCCACATCCACACAAGGCACTTCCCCTGGTTCATGGCCAAGAGCTCAATAGAGATTGTCTACATGCCCAACAAAGTCAAAAAATCCCACAATTCAAGTACCTCGGCTATATATCTATATATCATCAACCAATACAACTAAAAATATCAATCTAAATCAGTGATTACAAATAGAAAAATGATTTGAAGAAGAAGAGATTCAAAAACCCTACTCTTGGAAACTAGTGTATCCTTGGCTCTAAGATGCTCCAAGATGGATTCCCTTCACTTCAAAGCTCTCAAATCAAACCCAAACCCTTCCTAAATTAGTGAGGAAGTGAGGTATCAAGGTGAGAAATGGTGAGGAAATGAAATTCTAACAGTTAGTTTGCTAGATTATGAGGAGTAGAACAAGTTTTGTGAAAGGATCTTGGTGTTTTAGTGACTTTGAGCTAGGGTTTTGCAAGCTTTGAAGCTTCAATGGAGGTTTGGAAGAAAGAAACATGGAGGTTGTATTTTAGAGGTCTTGGCCGAAATTAGAGGTCTTGGAGTGATAAGGTTAGGTAGCTTATCTTTATCTTGATATAAATGTAATATTTATGTAGGTAAAGTGTAATTTTCTTTCTTTTTGGGGAAAGAAATTATATGAATGGATAGGATTTGATTGGATAGTCAAACAATGAATGTTGGCCATCCACTTGGCTCAAGATAAGTGACTTACTTTAATTTAATGAGCAAGTAGCTTTTTCTGTGTTAAATCGCATATGAAATTCATTAACGGATGAGATATTGGATCTTGAGTAAAATATAATAAATGAAAGGTCATGATTGAAACTTACTTTTCAAGTTTCAATCATTGCCATCCACTTGGCATAAAGTGGTTGGTAAGAGTTACTTGGTCACCAAGTAACTTGTACGTGTTAAAAACCACACATCAAAACTCTACTCAAGGTAAAACACTTATCCGAGTAATCAAACATTATCTGAAAATTAATTCTAGGTATAACTTCTCATTCCTTACCATTTCTAATCTTAACCCTCTTTTTTTCAGCCCGGGCATTTCCTAGTCCCTCTAGGGTTTCGCCATCTTGATATGCCCGTAGGCCCGCAAGGTCATTATTCACCCTGGCCCGAAATTTTTTTAACACGTCTGTTGGGCTATCCTTATCATTGCTAAAACTGTTAGATTTTTGAAATTATGACTAATAAAGCTCAAATTAATTTTTAAATAATTTTCAAGTATTACACTAAACCGTGACAAGCAAGAACACCTTACTGCGCATTGCAAGTAGTTTTACCTTGGCCTCTCCAAGCTATCTCACACTGATCACTACTAGATCGTGGATACAAAAGTTTGTGTTTGGGTCTGCCACTCAAACTAACCTACACTCAAGTTTTTTAAGATATACAAGAAGAGACTTAGGAAAAACTTGAATGACTTCTTTCTATGATTCTTTCTTGGAAGAACGTGTTATCTACTAAGATCATAGAAAGAAGATTTTTATGGACAAGGAAACTGATTACAAGAAGTAATGAACTTCACAGAAAAATATGAGGAGAAAATTTTGCAACGTATCAACACTTGTGCAACGTCAATATCTCTATCTTTGAAAGCTCATCTCTATTTATATATGGTCTGCATATATGACCATTTCCCTTAATCCGTTATCCAAGTGACACGTGTTGATCATCTATTTATGTCTTGAAAAAGTAGTCTAGAGGAGTAGCTCATCTTGTGTCAGAGCTTATAGAAACGTTGTGAAATAGTGATTTCTAAGACTATCTTCAGAAACTACTTTTTACTTTTTGAACGAGGTTTCTAAATACTTCCTTCTGAAGCTGAGTGTTGACCAAGTTGGCAGAAGAGATAACATGTCAATCTAACCGGGTTTGACTTCAAATTTGAATTTCAAATTTCCCTTTGTTTCCTGAAAGTGCATCGTTTCACTATAAGTGAACTTTCTGAAGTGTGATATCTGTTCTTCAAATGTCTTTAATCTTATAGCCTTCAATCAAAGCTTGTTGATGATATTATGATTGTGATCATGATGATTTAAGGTTGTAGAACCCATTCGCTTCAAGAGATGGATTGATATCTTCATTTGAAGCATACTTTTTGAAGCCATGTCCTACTTTCTGAAGATTTGAGTCTTGGTTTCTTGTATAATATGATTTTCTTCAAACCGTTAGGCATTTGTACATTCATTTCACGATATAATATTCACTTTCGTTCAGTTTCATTCTTTAAGCTAGATAAATGATGTTTGAAAATGTAAAGTGAAATTATTCTCGCTATAGGAATAATGTTATGCTAACGAATGAACCCTTTGCTACTTCAAGAAACTCAAGGTAGACATTAGTCATTCTTCAAACATATTTTTCTTAAATTAGTTGTGTTATCATTCAAAGCATATTGCAATAACACTTTCTGAAGGGTTATAGGGCTAACACCTTGAGCTTCTGAAAGTTAGTTTTGAAGTGTCCCTTTTCTCCATAGTTGTAGCAAGTAATGTAACACCCATTTTTCCGAGTGCAAAAATGACCAAAATGCCCTTGAGGTCATTCTGCCCGAAAATCGAGGATGGCCGGTCCAAGCTATCCTCAAGGGTTAGTCTAATGTTTGAAGGGGATTAAGTGTGCAATGGATGTGTTAAAGATGAAAATATTGATTTCCTAGTTTTTTCATATGTGAAATTATCGAAGTATCCCTGAGGTAATTTAACGCGAGATTAAGTGAAGATGAACCCGGCCATCGCCCAAGAGTTCAAAAATGTTAACGATAAGTGTTGCATGATATTTGGAAATCCTGGGTGGTGCCAAGGAGTCCTTGTGTGAATTTACGTTTTTGCCCCTGATTGGTGCTATATGAGCCTATGTAAACGATTAATGTAATACATGCAATATTAGGCTCTAATTAAAGATAAATTAATTTTAATTAATAATTTTGAGTCTAAATAATTGTTTGAGGTTAATTAAGACCTAAGATTGCTTAAGGAAAATCAAACTCCCTTCTTAAATCAAAGACATTATATCACATCAAGCCAAATAATATTTTCTCTTCAATTCCCTAAATCAAGGAAACATGTTGGAGTTTGAATTTCAAAATAATGAAGTTTAATTCAAACTAAGCATGCAAGACTACTCTTAATCATGTCTTGAAAAGCCTTAAACACTTAGTTACTAACCCAAATACCCAAATTACCAATTCCTAACCCATTCCTTAATAAAATTTATCTCTAAATCCACATCCTAACACAAATGAAAAGCAAAAATTTTCCCGCCAAGAAGGCCGCGGCCTCCCTCCCTATTTGCTCCCTTATATTTTAATTTTTATAAACACCAATACACTCAAGGAAATACTCACTTTTGCCATTTACTTTTTTGTTACAAGCTTTGGCCAAAAATCCTCTCTTCTCTCAACTAAAGGCTCTCATTTTCTTCCTCTTCCAACTCCATCATCAACCTCCTCTCAACCTTAAACCATCACAGCTCCACCTTAGATCAACTCTCAAACACATAACCTTTCCATTTCCAAGATCAAGCTTCTTCATTTTCAACCAAAGAAACAACTTGGTAGGGATTTTGTTTTGTTTTCTTTCCCTTGCTTCTTCTCATTTTTGGATTTGGCATTGAATGAATGGCTATGTTTTTGTTCTCTCTTTTTCTTCCATTTTGGTTTTGAATCTCCCTTTGCTTCCTTCTTTTTTTTTTTTATTTTGGTTGTTGTTGGAAGGTTAAGACCATGGCTTGATGATGAGAGATCTTGATGGTGGTTTTGATATCACCATGTGCTTGACCTCAAAGCCCAAGTTTTGTTTTATTTTTGGTTTTGAAAGGATGAGGAATGTAGAATACCTATTGTTTCCTTTGAAATATTATTTTTGTTTTCTTGATGTTTGAGACCATGGCTTGATGATGAAGGTTTCTAGATGATAGTTGTGGAATCATCACACTTGTAACCTGTAAACCCTAAAACTTGATGTTAGTTTCAAAGAGACATGATAAATAAAATGTTGGTTGGTTTTCTTGTCCATTATTCTTGAGCTTGATGGTGAGTCCAAGAGATGAGGTTCTTGGAACCATGATGCTAAAGGACTCTAAAGCTCATTTCCATTTGGTTAAGATTGATTAGGGTTGAGAGTTTGATTCTTTAAAGTCTTGAAATGAGCTCTAGTAAGATATAAAATGGACTTATATCATGTTTATATTTCAAGCTCTTGTATCTCATTTTTATGTTTCAATGCCTTGCATATCATGTTTATTTTCAAGTCATCACCTTAAATCTTGAAGACTAAAGAAATGGACTTGCATTTCCATGTTTAAATTTCAAGTCTTGCATTTCATGTTTATATTTCAAGTTATCACCTAAACTTTGAAGACTTAAAAATGAACTTGCATCCTCATATTTATATTTCAAGTCTTGCATATCATATTTAAATTTCAAGCCATCACCTAATAATGATAAAGATCTAAAATGAGGTTTGCATAGCATGTTTATTATTTTTATTATCACCTAAACCCCTAGAGCTCAAAGATTTGCCCTTGTATCTTAAAATGGAAATTTTGATCATGGCTATTGAGTGTGTTTTTGGTCATGATATATGGTTAGTTGTATTCTTTTTGAGACTTGGACCTTGTTTCTATGATGTATTAAAATGGACTTCGAATGAAAGAGCAACTTGCTTTGTGTTAAAACTCTGTTTTTCAAAATTTGGGATTTGGTAATCGATTACCAGCCTATGTAATTGATTACCAGGATGATTCTTTGAAAGATTTTAGTTATGGTAATCGATTACTAGTCTATGTAATCGATTACTAGGATGTTCGTCATATCGGAATAAGTTTTTGGCTTTGGTAATCGATTACTAGTTCATGTAATCGATTACCATGATGTTCTTCATACCTAGGACAAGTTTTTGGTTCTGGTAATCAATTACCAGCACATGTAATCGATTACCAGGATGCTCTTTGAGCCTGAAAAGTTTTTAATTTGGTAATCAATTACCAGCACATGTAATCGATTGGAACCCCAAATATGCAAATAAGTGAGTTCTAAACGAGATAAAGTGGATTGGTGGCTGTATATGCTTATGTGTTGAATTGTGTGAATGATGATTCCTGACAAGGGGCATTTATGCCACTTATCTTGCCACCAAACCTTAGCTTTTTGCATGAGTTTTACTGAGTTATTGATGCAATTAATAAGGATTTTGATTTACTTCTCATTGTGTGATTTAAATGGAATTATTGACTTTTGCATTGATTATGGAATAAATTGTAATTACACCTTGTTGCATTTGACTTGTCTCTTTGAGTATGGTTTTGTGCATAGGAGCTTTGGATCAAGTGCAAAATGTCAAGAACAAGGTTGCTGATTTTCTAATGTTGTCCAACTTGACCTCTAGTTAGTATTTTCTATATATCTGGAGCTACATATGTCCGATTGAGGTGATTTTGGTGGCGTTGGAAAGCTTATTCAAAGAGCTAAAACTTCTATTTCTAGGTTGAAAAGCTAATTCAAATGTTTTGGCCCTAAAAATAGGCTTGGAAGTTTCTAGAGACCGCCCAGGCGGTGCGAGAGGGACCGAAGTCAAGGAAATTCACACCGCCCAAGGTCATATGCGAGTAGCCAGCGTGGAATGCAAATTTTGCACTGGGCCCTATTTCAATAATTTTTTAGGTTTTAAAGACTCATATAATATCACACAATTTATTCTATTCACTCTCTCTCATTGACACTCTCTCATTCTCTCCCTAGAAAACACATTCTCTCTCTACATCTTTTTCTTCTTCTCTCGCTTTCTCTAAGGTTCCCATTAGTGAAGGTTCCTTATCTTGGGGATTGTGCCAACGATTGTTGCTATTATTTTCAGGTTCTCTCTTTTCTTCATTGTTGTAATCCTTCAGAGATGGAGGAGTAGATTTCTTTACTAGTGTGGGATTTCCAGATGGATTGGGATGACATTTGAGACTCTTGTTTATATTGAATACATTGGTTTTCTTAATGTTCTGCAATTTCTATTTCTTTAATTATTGTGGTGATTGCTATAATCTTTATTGGGATAACTAAATTGGCGATCGTCGTTTAGGGAAACCCTTTGGGTATAAATTGATAGATCTATTAGTTTATGTTTGAGGGAGAACATTAGAATTAGCTTTCCGATTGGCGGTTAGGCTATAGCAATTGGCTCATTAAATTGATGTGATTTCTAAATAAATTGGCGATCGTCGTTTGTTAGTTATTTGCATTGATCAAATCCTAGAGGTCGATTGATTACTAGTAGAATTGCCTGATTTATTACCAATAGCCACCAATGGGTTTAATATTTGGTCAATGAAAATTAATTTCCAATCCTAGGAATACCTTGCACTAGTGTTTTCTCTATTGTTGCTATTATCTTGTTACTATTATCTTTCAATTTAGATTATTGTTTTAATTCTCAAAACCCCCATATCTTCCCAACTAAGTATTGAAGCCTCCTTGAGACGACCTAGGTTGTGCCCTTTACTACATTTTTTGTGCAACTTAGCATTTTATAAATTTTAATTTGTTTGTGAGTTGCGAGTTCGCATCAATTCCCTAGTATACTATATATATATATATATACCCGAGCATTGCATACATATTAGCTTGTCAGGTCCTTGACTTCTGGCATATTGGGTAGGAGCATGTTTACTGCTATAAGATAATGATTGATAATATGCTTATTGATATATGCAAAAAGGATGTGATGCATGCTTATGTGAATTAATGATATGATGATATTGTGGCATGATGAAATTATGACTAACTGGTTAAAATGCATGATTCATGAGAATTATGAACATGATATGTTTTATGATAAATTATGAGTACATGCTCACATTGCACCTCTAATTAACATGCCAGGATTAAGGTGACAAAAGATATATGGAAATGATCCTCTAGACTTCAGGAATTAATGGTTATAAGAGGTGATATAAAAAAGACCCTTTAGGCTTCAGGAATTAATGGTTATGAAAGGTAATCCTATGCCCTCTATCCCACACTTGGAGTTGGAATTAACTTATCAAGAAGATAAGTATAGACTAGTGACGACTAGTTTAGGTATGAGCTCATAACCTAGAACTCTCAAAAGGGGAGAATATTAGGGTGGCCCCCAAGGAAAAGAGAATAAGAAGTTTAAGTCACTTAAAAGGATAATGAGGAAAGATCATGTTAGAAGAATTTTATATTCTTTATGGTATGTCCATTGACCATGACCACAATGATATTTTGCTTATGGCATCAACATGCATTCATGACCTAGTATGTTGCATCATGCATTAAGATTCATGCTAAAATTTACGGCCTCAGATAACAATGTTTAAAACTTAATAAATGAACCCTAAGTATAAATGCCCGCTAATTTCATAATGAAACCCGAGGTTGAGGACGTAGATGATGACACATATTAGGAGGTGAAAACCCTACTGAGATTCTTGTATAAGTTTCTTATTTTTTTTCTTTCCACCTCGTCTTCAGAGGTCGATGGCAACCTTCGTGATCTACGTTGATGCTCCCACCTGGGAGATGCATTTTGATGCCACTCACCAGACGTATCACTTCGTGGGTCGATGTGTTGTCCGCCTTTTTGTCTTCATGGAGCATCCTTTGCATACCCGATCATCAGCTGTAGGTTCTTTACGCTACTCCATTTTCCGACAACCTTATTTTTTAGTGTGCTCGTCCACGCTGGGAGAGACGTCACACTCCCCTTATTGCTTTGATTGCCTGAATATCCTAGTCTACGTGCCATAGTTAGTTCCTCACCACCTCGAGCCCTGTCTGACCCATCCAGAATTCACCCACCTAGCTCTCCTTTAATGGTTCCCCCATCGTTCCTATGATGATGGAGGTCGGTAGTGATGGGGAGGCTATGGTCATGCAGCCGATGAGAGGAGCCACCTGACCTCACCAAGGTGCCCTTGCTTGCCCTGCCTACGTCTTGCTACACCCGATGAGCTGGCCCACTGCATTGGTTACCTTACTCCCTCCCAAGAGCGGCGGAGTAGGAGGCTCGGACCTTGGAGCGGCTATGCACATATAATAGAGAGGATAACCTTCTTTTGCTTTTGTTTATTAGAGGTTATCCATCCTAGGTGCACCCCAGGAGGAGTAATGAGAGAAGAGGTCCTTTATGTAGCCTGGTTATAGTTTACTTTTGCTTTGATTCATGGATATTATGGGATGACTATACATTTTGAGCCCAACCTGTGTTGGTGGGCATGTTATAACTCTCTTTATGTATATGATGGGTATGCAAAGTGGAATGATTAACCATTGATGATGTGTATATATATATATATATATAAGTTATGATCTTACTTGTTCATGGTTTGTGATGCTGTGTTTTATGTATGCCTATGTCTTGTTGTAATCTTCTTCCTTGTTACGCTAGAGATGAGATGTAGCTCAGGATGTATGCATGACTCATGTTTTGCTTTTTAAAGTTAAAAAAAAAAAAATTACCCATATTTTCACTAAGGTATTTTCAAGAGTTTAAAGTAAGAACTGGACAAAATAGTAATGACTAATAATTAACTTAAGCATGTCTTAGGTGTGTTAGGTTGAATATTAGAGTGTTATAGGTAACACTATCAAGCTTGCTCTTTCCCTTCTAGTCCTTTTTGAAGATGATGTCTCTTTTCTTCTTTGTTTTGCTTCTCCAAGCTTTAGACATCTTCCTTACAAGCATAGAGATCTCATCTCCATCTTCTTCTCTAGACTCTTCTTTTTCATCTTATGTTTTAGCAACTTTCATTGCTTTTCCCTTTGTTTACTTTTTGTATGAGGATTTTACCACCATGGATTTGTTCTTCTGTGGATTCGTCATGCATTTCAGAGAGCACTACCTCATGGGTTTTGAGCGACCCAATGGGTGCGTCCAAGCCAAGAGTTTGATGGTCTTTGGCTTCTGGAATGGTGACCTTGGATAGCCATTTAGCAGGAGGCTTCTTAAAATTTTTTTAACCATTTCAGAGTTAGAATATCTTTTGCTCAGTCCCTTCAATTATTTTATGATGTGCATAAACCTTGTGGTCATATCATCAATACTTTCTTGATCGGTCATTTAAAACATCTCATATTGATGGACCAACATACTGATCTTTGTTTCTTTGACTTTATTAGTGCCTTCATGCAGGCATGTGCAGTCTATCCCAAATTCCTTTGCCGTGTCACAAGCAATGATTTTATCGTATTCAGTTTTACTTAGTCCGCATGTAAGTAGGTACTTAGTTTTGGAGTTCAAATGAATTCTGGCTTTATGTTGCTCTGTCCACCTACTCTTGGGGACTTCTCTGAAGGTTGAAGGCGCATTATCAGTTCCAGAAACTTCTTCCGTTGGAACATAATCTCCTTCATGTATGATCTCCCACAAGTCAAGACTTGTGTATTTTATAAACAGCTCTATTCTCGTCCAATACGCATAGTCCCCACCATCAAAGAATGGTGGTCTGTTATGGAGTGTCCTTCTGCAATATAAATATTTTGTGCCATTTGTCCCTTAGATCTTTAACCTCTATAGTCATTAAAGTGCTCAACCCCTTAGAGGCCTTAGCTCTTATGCCAATTGTAGATAGAAAAGTACATGAGAAGGGAGGTTGAATTGTGTTTTGACTTTTCTTTCCTTTTTCATTTTTGAAAAGCTTAAATAGAGACTATCAAGTAAAAACTTGAAGTAGTGGAAAGCGTTAGTAAGCATCAGAAAGTAACTTTCTGAACCATTTCAAAAGAGCTAAATAAAAGATTGAGTGAGCTTATCTAAGAAATAAAAACAATAAGCACAAAACAGAATATAAAGGAGATTTAGAGAGAGAGAGAGAAAGAGAAAGAGAGAAAATATACTGCACAAGAGTTTTTATATTGGTTTGGCCACCTCTACATCCAGCTTCAACCACTGTTGAGTGCTACTAAAACCTTTCTCAACTCGAGAAAGTTAGATAGTTTTTGCAGTAGCCTTCTCAAGCTCTTACTAGTGACTAGTAGCTTACTCTCCTGCCATAATCAAGTAGTCTTTGACTAGCCTCTCCAAGCTAACTCTATGACTAACAAGTACACTCTACCTTCACTTACAAGTAGTTTTTAACTAGTCTCTTCAAGCTAACTTCATGACCAGTAAGTACACTCTACTATCACTCCCAAGTAGTATTTGACTAGCCTCTCCAAGCTAACTCCTAGCGATCACTACCGATCAGGTTACAAAGGATGTGTTTGGGTTGGAATACTTAAACTACCCAACACTCAAGTTTTAATAGAATATTGCAGTGTAAGAGCAGAAAACTTGAATGACTTCTTTTTATCTATTCTTTCTAGGAAGAACGTATGATCTATTAAGAATGTAAAAAGAAGATTTTTACAAAGATGAAACTGATTACAAGTTGTAATAGTTTTACAGAGAAGAGGAAATTTCTTCAGCATTTCAGCACACTTGATGATCATCAAAAGTTCTTCTATTGTTAACAAAACATCTATTTTTATACTTGATCTACATTTACTCCTGTTGCCCAAGATCCGTTTCACAAGTGACACGTGTTGATCCACTTTTGTGTCTTGGAAACAATGTCTAGAGGAGTAGCTCAGGTGTCAGATGTAACACCCTAGAGTTATTTAGAAACTAATTTAAGCTTTATTAACAAGAATTTCAATATATTTTGATAGACGTACTAATAATGAGGACGACCCAATGACGAGTAAAAAATGTAAAAAAATGAATAGTAACCTTGTGGGCCCCACAAACCTTGAAGCTGAAACTATAAAATTGAGACCCAAAAGATGCCCGGATTTAGAAATGATAGGATAGAGGTTAGAAATGGTTAGAAATAAAATTCTAGACCCGAATTAAATTTCTGGAGGATCTGTTTTCCTAAGTATGACATTCTACCCATTCGGTGAAATATTAGTGTGCAATTTTAACACTAAAAAAGAAAAGTTACTCACTAAATTTAAGTGGGTCAATCATGTTAAGCTAAACGGATAATAAAGATTAAAACTTGTTAAGTAAGTTTTAATCACTCTGGGCTAATATTTCATCTATTTAGTAAAATTTTGATGTGAAGTTCTTACACTATATGAAACTTGTAGCATAAGTTGGACACCATATATGATAAGTGTGTGGCTTAGAAGAAGCCACACCATTGCCTTTACAAATAGCCAATAAGAGCATTACAAAATTTCACCATTTATCTTTATGGAAAACATTTTTATAATAACAATTAATGTATATATTATCTTAAATAAGTGAAATAAAAAACCTTATCATTTTCCTTCCTTCAAGTTTGGCCAAACCTTTTCCTTTTCAGCCTCCATGTTCTTCTTTTCCAAATCCAAAAAAAAAAAAAAAAAACTAGCTTCCATGGCCTCAATGTAACATCCTCCCAAGTACAACATTAGTCTTAAGCCATGACATCGGACTTTAGAGTGGTTACTTATAAATTAGCGGACCTTTCTTAAGTATTTATATCAAGAATCATTCGAATCGTGTAGTAACTAAATCGTGGTTCTATCAAAATATATAGCAAAGAAACAAAGTATTTATTTAGTACAAGTCAAGTACAAAAGGAAGCTCTTCTATGAGCTTTAGTACACATATTTTCTTTACTATTTTTAAGACATATACATACAACTAAGTACAACATAACAAAAAGACTAACTACTCAATTACCGAACTGATTCCTTTTGTATAGCAACCCCATAGTTCTCTGATCAACCTGACACGACATGGAAACACAAAAACACATAGGGGTGAGAATTATACAATTCTCAGTAGGGCATTTCCCCAAATACACAATTGTAATGTCATCGTCACCATCCCAGCCACTTTGGTCTATTAAGAAAAAGGTGGTTATGCAGTTTATAATAACGGTTCATTTTTAAAGTTCCAAATCATACTTCCGAAGTGGGTTATTTTTAAGAATCAATCACTTTGTACACATTTATCATAAGCTTATAATCATAGTAAATAATGTCAATTAAAATGATTTGATATGATACAAATATGTATATACCAAATATAGGGAAATTATCTTTAATTGCCCTTGATAAATTGAAGAAGACTTCATCTATCTCTATTTTCCCTTTACAAGTTGAAAAGGATCTCATCCCTCTCATTTCAATCTCATCCTCTCTATTTGCCCTGGACAAGTCAAAGAGGATCTCATGTTTCTTATGGCTATAGAACTTAATTCAATATATCATTCACTTTTATTTTTCCAATGCATGCATAAAACACATGCAGACATTCATTCACAATGTAATTCTCATTTGTATGTCATAAATCAATCTTTAAATTGTCTAGCATGCATTCATATGTCACAATTTACATGGTCCAATAGTTAACATCAAGTATTCATGTCATACTAGAACCCAGAATGCTATTATTTCATCAATTCAAAGCATTGTTGCATTTCTAGCATAATGGCAGATTTCACAACTTTGTAGCAAAATTTATTTGCTCATCAAACAAACAATTCAGAGACTATAAAATTACTCAAGAGTTCAATGTGTCCACAAGGTCCTATAAATATTTTAGAGAAAAAGAGTTCTCTAACTATGTTAAAAAAATTAAACAATTTAAATCTAGGACCCCCTAACCTTAGCTCAGAACCCAAAATGTATAATTTTTAGCTTAGAAAATGATTGAATTAACTCAAAAGAAAATTACATTACACTCCAAGATGTTATCAAGGCCCTGTAAAAATTTCAAAGGAAAAATCAATCATTTGGTATGTTAAAAAAATAAGCAAAATTTGCAGCGTCAAGATTGAAATTCAGACAGCACATATATAGCCTCAGTTCATGATTTTTTTCAGGTAGTTAGAGTCTTTATAATGCTCCATAAAAATTCTCAGAGTTGCCTTAGGATGTTAGCTACAATATATAATTTTTATAGCTAATGAAAATACCAACTATGCCATAAAATTTGTGAACAAATACTACCTGTAGGAAAATTGAAAATCCAGCATGACTCAAAATCTTTTTCGCAAAAATGATTTTTAACATCATCCAAACACACCATCAAAATTCATACATCAATATCTATGTATTATCAACCAATACAATCAAAAATTTCGGACCTAACTAAATCAGAAATCATCAAAATAAATTTGAAAAGAAAAGGCAAAGAAAACATTACTTTGCAAATCTTTAGAGTTTTATACTTCAAAGGTGTTTCAAGGGATTTTCTCTTCACTTCGAGGACTCTTTCAAACTCCAAACCTTCCTTATGCAGTGAGGAAGTGATATGTTAAGGTGAGGATTGATGGAGAATTGAAATTTCAATTAGTTAGATTTGTAGGTATTGAGGGGTAGATTAAGTTTAGTGAAGGAAGTTTGTGATTTTAGTAAGTGTAGGTTAGGAGTTTAGAGATTTGTAACAAGGTTTCAAGCTCTTTGAAGTAATAACAATGGTCTGAATTGCTCCCCTTTGGCTGGCCGAGAATTGCATTTATGGAGAGATAAGTTTGATGTATTATATTTATCTAAACTTAGCTTTAGATATTATGTCACGTAAATGCATAATTCTTCAAAAGAAAGAAAGATGGATGACTAGGATTTAATCTTGTAAATCAAGATTAATCTTAGCCTTTCACTAAGTCAAAATGGATAAACATTATCCTTTTATAAATATTAAACTATCTTTCATGTTAGAAATCGCACATCAAAATTTTACCGAATTGGTAAAATACTGTACCTGGGTAATCAAACTTTACTCAAAAATTAATTCTAGGTATAAAATCTTCATTCCTAGCTATTTCTAATCTTAATTCTATATTTTCTTAGCCTCAAGTATCTTCGAGTCTCAATTCTAAGGTTTCAGCTCTGGGCTGCAAGGCCCGTAAGTTACTATTCACAATTTTTTTTTTAACAAATCCGTTGGATCGTCCTCATCATTATTGAAACTTAGATTTTTGAAATTACTACTAATAAAGCTCAAATTAATTTTTAAATAATTTTGAGTGTTACATTACCACCCACTTTAAAAAGAATTTTGATGGCTATTAGTAATAAATTATTGGCAATTCTACTAGTGATCAATTGACCTCTAGAATTTGATCAATGCAAATAACTAATAAACGAGATCTCAATTTATTTGGAAATCACATCAATTTAATAAGCCAATTGATATAGCCTAACTGCCAATTGGAAAGTTAATTCTAATGTTCTCCCCATAAACCAATAGATTTATCAATTTATGCCCAAAGAGTTTGCCTAAATGACGATCACCAATTTAGTTATCCCAATAAAGATTATAGTAATCACCACAATAGTTAAAGGAATAGAAACTCAGAACATTAAAAAAACCAATGCATTTAATATCAAAAAGGGGGTCTCAAACATTATCCCAATCTATCCGGAAACCCTTACACTAGTAAAGAAATATACTCCTCTATCTCTAGAGGATTACAACAATGAAGATAAAAGAGAACCTGCAAATAATAGAAATGATCCTTGCCACAATCTCCATGACAAATCACCTTCACTAATGGAACCCTTAGAGAAAGAAAGAGAAAAAGAGAGAGATTTAGAGAGAGAATAATAGAAACTAAAAATGGCTACCTAAAAGTGAGTCAAAAGCTTAGGTAAAAGTCTGTAACAATCGTTTAAATACTACTCTCTAAAAATAGGCCAAAGTGGGTCCAAAACAGATTAATGAGCTATCAGTTCACTATCGCACGAGCACTAGAGCTCACCAGAATGGTGAGGCCCAAAAATTAATGGAAGTCTCTTCCGAGCGCTAAGCGCTCACCGAATGTGAACTTCTACGGCTTTTATTCCTTTTTGCTCTAAGCTTCTTCCAAAGAGTTCCAAGCCTTGTTCTTGACATTTTGCAGTTGATCCAAAACTCCTATGCACTAAACCATACTTAAAGAGACAAGTTAAACTTAACATGGTGTAATTACAAATTATTTCAAAATTAGTGCAAAAACCAATAATTCTATTAAAATCACACAATGAGGAATAAATAAAAATCCCAATTAATTACATTAATAACACAATAAAACTTATGCAAAAAGCTAAGGTTTGGTAGTAAGATAAGTGGCATAAATGCCCTTTATCAAACTCCCCCACACTTAAGCTTTCACATGTCCTCATGTGAAACTAAGATCAAACCAAGGCATGGATGAGAAATAGTATACAAGGACTACACTAGACTCATAACAATAAAAATGCATGATGCATGAAATTAAATGACAATACACTAATCTAATGAATCTAGAGGCATAACAATAAGGTTTCACACCAACAATTAAAAAATTACAACAAGTAAGGCATGAACAAGAACATAGCACTTATGGTAGAATTCATATAAGATGTATGGACCAAGTACAAAAATGCTCCCAAGGTCAGTGTTTGCTACTCATTCACTCAAGTGTTTAAGGTTATGATGCACACTCAATCACCTCAAATGAAAATGCATTATCATAAGCTTGCCACGGGTCTCATTCTTCATTTTATCACACGCATGTGCATACTAAATCAAGAGGATTTACCTTTGGTTGTAATGGGGCTTAGGTGAAGGTGGATAATTATATAGGTTAGTGAGATAAACCTCTAGTCAAAGGAGAGCAATTGCATACACCAAGAGCACAAGTGCCTAAGGGTACACTTTGTCCAACTAAACATAATAAGGTCTTTCTTTTGCAATATGGCACACCTTCAACCAAACTTTTTTCAAATTTTTTTTTAAAAATCTTGCATTCATTTTTTTTTTATTTTTTTGTGTACCAATTGTTGAATTTATTTTTTGTACACATTGTTTCTCCTCCACCCTTAAATTGGGGCATGTCCTCATGCTCTCCCCCATACTTATGCTTAAGCACATATAAAAAATGCACACTCCTAAACCTAAAAGGTTGGGATTTTTCATGGTTTTTCACTTTTGGCTAAGGATGTGCTAAAATAAAAGAATGGGTAATAAGGCTCAAAGGGGCTAAATAATTGTAACATGCAAAAGTTGGCTATATGGGCAAGTGGCTAAAAACAAGAAAAATGCCTCAATCATATTCAAGCATGCACATGAAAAACATATTTTCAAATAAGACCCTAAGCAAGTTCTAGAATGCAAATCCAAAGAGGGAAACACACATGAACAAACAAGGATAGCACATGATAGTCCAATCATAGAGGCTTAAAATCTTACAGGTAAAAGTGCATGTACTCAATCCAAATAATACAAGTGAATCCACCAAGCATACAATACCAAACAAAGTCAATGCCAAGCATATCAATATAGTGCATGTCGTGTGAGCCTATGCATGTAACCTCTAAGGTGCCAAAGGAATGGTGTAGAACACAAACAAAAATAAACATGATGCAAGAATTAAAACAAAAAATGACAAAAATTAAAATGCAGAAAAATAAAAAGAAAGGTAAAGAAAAACCTCATAGTGGGTTGTCTCCCACCCAGGACTTTGCTTTAACGTCCTTAAGTTGGACGTTAGGACCCTCATGGAGGGTGTGCAGCTTCAACCCAAAGATAGGCCATCTGATCCCTTAGATCCGTGGGTCTCATGGAGGTGCACCAGTCGGTACCCCTCAATGACATACCTAGTCATCCAGAATTTTTCAACTCAATTGCACTATTGGAGTTACGGGTAACCAAGAATGGTCCCCTCCATCTAGACGTTGGCTTTTCCAACCATCAGTTTTGCCCGGGCACATGGGAAGACCTGCCCCTCACAGGGCTTCTTACCCAACATGGGCTGGTCATGGAGCACTTGGCAAACTAATGACTACTACCTGGGTGGCAAACTTGTATCTGAAAAACTTGGGCATTCTAAAACAACGGGTGCATCATATCCCATGGAAGATGAAAAAGTAGAGAAAAGAGGATCTAGATCTTTGCAAAGCATATTCCCACAAGTATCATCAACTAAAGAGACAATGACATCAATGCCAAACATGGAGTGCTCCTCATGGGGATGTTTCATAGCATCAGATAAGTTAAATTGGACCTTTATGTCCCCACACTCCATGGATAATGTGCCAGCATAAATATCAATCATAGTTCTAGGTTTTCAAAAATGGTCTACCCAAGATCAATGTATGCTTGCTAGCATTGGTGTCATTCTCCATCTCAAGCACATAAAAATCAGCAGGGAATATTAAATTATTTACCTGGATAAGAACATCTTCCAATACTCCCTTTGGTCTTGTGATGTTACGTTGGCCAGCTGAATTTGTAACCTGGTTAGCTTGAGTTCTCCAAAGTGCAAGGACTAATACAATGATTTAGGCATAACATTAATGCCAGTTCCAAGGTCAGCTAGGACTCTCGTGAAATATCAATCCCAATGGTACAAGGAACATAGAATGTGCTCAGGTCCTTGTACTTGGTTGGTAGGTTGCTTGGCTTGATGATGGAGGAAGCATTTACCCCTATAGTCACCTTATCCTCCACACTGCCCTTAATCTTCCTTCTATTGGTACACAACTCCTTAAAAAATTTTGCATACTTGGGAATTTGTTTAATTGCATCTAATAGGGGTATATTTACTTGCACCATTTTAAAGGTTTCCTAAGTTTCAGAATCCAATTCTAAATAGCAGATTTCTAAGGTGGATCCTTTATGGGAATGGCAGTGAGGGTGGAATTGTAGTCATTGGCAACTTTTAAAGAATGCTTAGTGCTATTTGAGCATTGCATGCTCACCAGAATGATTCTCTTGGAGCTCTTCTTTTTCTGGAACATTATTGGCCTCTGAGACCGCCAGTGATTGAGCACTGGAGGAGCAACAGAATCTTCTGGGCCTCTTTGTCCTTCAGGCCTAATCACTTTTAGAATTTTTGTTCCAGGAACTTAGAGTAATTGCACAAACATTTCCTCTTGGATTGGGCATGGTTAGAAACAGGACTGGAAGCTTGGCCGCGGCTCTGACTATTTTTCATTTGAGTCACCTCCTCTCAGTTGGGCATTTTCTCTTATAATTTCCTACATTTGCTCCATCATCATTTTCATCATCTTAGTCATAGTAGGATCTGAGAAAGGAGATGCACGAAGGGCCAGTTGCCTTTGATGAGGTGCCAAGTACTTTTGTTGTGAAGGTTGGCCTTGTTGTTGAGAATTATTGCCCCACTTCAAATTCTGTGATTCTTCCCCTGGAGTTATAAGAGTTTCTGAATGAACTGGCCTTCCTGATTCTGAGGTTGACTCTGGAAGGGATATGTTGCTGCTACCCCAGTGGTTGAGTCATCTTGCAATGCTAGGCACATATTAGTGTGATGATCATTTAAAGTACATATGCCACAGACCTTAGGAACATTGGAGTTGCGAAGTTTGGGTCAACAATAGATTCTCTGGCTGGCTCACTTCATGAAGGCCTCTAGTAGTTGTGCTGCCCTGGAATCAAATTCCTGGAAATTGGTAGCCATGTTCTCAATCAAAGCACGAGCTTTTTCCAATGTCTTATCCAAGAGTGCCTCTCCACTTGTAGCATCAATCATGCACCTCAGCAAGTACAAGACCTTCATAAAAGTATTGGAGGAGGAGTTGCTTTGAAATTTGATGGTTGGGGTAGCTGGCACATAGGAGCTTGAAACGCTTCCAGGACTCATGGAAAGTCTCATCTGGGTGAATTCCAGAGATCTCTTTTTTGATAGAAGACACTCTAGAGGTAGGAAAATACCTCTCTAGAAAAGCCTCTTCATTCCAGTCTAATTATTTACAATCCTATCAGGAAGGTTGAAGAACCAATTTTTTGTTGTACCCTCAAGGGAGAATGGGAATGCTCTCATCTTAACATCATCCATTTCCACCCTATTAGGTTTCTTGCTAAAACACACCATATGCAGTTCTTCAAATGCTCATAGGGGTCTTCTCCAAACAGCCTATGGAACTTGGGAGAGCATGAACCATATACCTTTTTAGGTCAAAATCATTGTCTAGCCTAGGGTAAGTAATGGCCAAGGGTTGTTAGGTGAAATCAGGAAGTTAGCACCCTCAGTGTCCTTTAATCTCCCATGTTACCTGGATTTCCTGAAATACAAAGGAATATCAGAATGCTCAAATGGTTCCACTTGTTGAAGTTTTATCAGTTAGATTTTTCTCAAAGTTTTTTCAATATTAGAATTAAGAGGTATCAAATTTCCAAGAAAATGAACACCTCATACAAGGGAGCATATTTTTTAAAAAAATTTTCATTTTTTTTAAATAGAATAATAGCAAGAAATAAAGAACAGTAAATAAAGAAAAATAAAATAAAATAAAAATTAGAATAAAATAAAAAATAGAAAAAAATAAACAACTAAGTTTTAATGCCTACCCGGAACGGCGGCAAAATTCGATGCGAGTTGTCTCAACTCACAAACAAATTAAAATTTATAAAGTGTTAAGTTGCACCAAAAATGTAGTAAATGGCACAACCTAGGTCATCTCTCAAGGATGCTGGACACTTAGTTGGGAAAATTGGGGGCTTGAAGAATGAGAGTTAAGCAATTTGAATTAAAAGATAATAGTAATAATGAAAAAAAGCACTAGTGCAAGGTATTCCTAAGATTGGAAATTAATTATCATTGACCAAATATTAAACCCATTGATGGCTATTAGTAATAAATTCCTGGCAATTCTAATAGTGATCAATCGACCTCTAGAATTTGATCAATGCAAATAACTAATAAATGATATCTCAATTTATTTAGAAATCACATCAATTTAATGAGTCAATTGCTATAGCCTAACTGCCAATTAGAAATTTAATTCTAATGTTCTCCCTCAAACATAAACTAATAGATCTATCAGTTATGCCCAAAGGGTTTCCTTAAACGATGATCACCAATTTAGTTATCCCAATAAAGATTATAGCAATCACAATAATAATTGAAGGAATAGAAACTACAGAACATTAAGAAAACCAATACATTTAATATAAAAAAGGGGTCTCAAACATCATCCCAATCCATCTGGAAACCCTTACACTAGTAAAGAAATCTACTCCTCCATCTCTGAGGATTACAACAATGAAGATAAAAGAGAACCTAAAAATAATAGCAATGGCAAGCTAAAAATAATAGCAATGATCCTTGCCACAATCTCTAAGACAAAACACCTTCACTAATTGAACCCTTAGAAAGAAAAGAGAAGAAGAGAGAGGTGTAGAGAGAGAATAATAGCAACTAATGTAATGCCTCGATTTTTCTATTTGAGTACAAATGATCAAAATGCCCCTAAGGTCATTTTTAAAATTCGAGGATAGCCGATCCGACAATCCTTGAATAGGTCAACTCAATGTTTAAAGGGGATTATAACTTTAATGTTTGATGTCCGAGGTGAAAATCTCGTTTTTCAAACTTTCAGCTCAAAATGACCAAAATACCCTTATAGCGTTTTATGCGGGTAAAGGTGCCGTTGAGCCCGAAACTTTTCCAGGAAGTTTGGAATGATGTTTATGAGTGGTTTATGATGGTTAGTTCAGCCCAGAGGTTGAGCAGTTTTAGTATAAAATTACCATTTTGTCCCTAGAATAGTGTACAGTGAGCCTAATGATGTAATTAACCAAACCTAAGCAATATTAGGCTTTAATCGAAGATTAATTAATTTCAATAATTAATCTAGTGTCAAAATGATTTATTAAGGTTAATTAGAACCTAAGATTACTTAAAACTCTAATTTTATTCTTTAATCAAGATTCCTAGTCATGGAATCTTGAATAGTAAATCTCTCCAATTCCTTAAATCAAGGAATTGTGTCTATGATTTAATTTGACTAAAAAATGGTTCTTAATTTATTAATCTAGCAAGATCACCCCTAAATCAAGTCTTGACAACCTTAATTGACCATTACCTCACCTAAACACTTTCTTACAAACTCCTAATCAAAACCTTAATCAAAGAAACACCTAAACACATAATTAAACCACAATTAGATGAACAAAATCTCTCCTCCCCCTTGGCTGAAATGCTGGCCAAATACATACCTTCTAAATTGTGTCACATGTTGATTTTATTGCACTCAAAGAACCATGCCTCAAGCCATGCCTTGACCATACCTAGCCATACCTCCACCCATGCCTTTGAATGACCAATTGTTGAAGATATTTTCCTCCCCCAAGGCCTTGAATACCATCGGCCTCCTCCCCTTTGCAGCCCCATTGTTTCAATTTTCTATAAACACCAAGCTTTAGTGAACTTGGTTACACTTTAGAAACTTTGCCAAGTTCAAGCTTTCTTGCAATTCTCTTTTTCCTCTCAAATTCTCTTCATCTTGTTCTTCTTCCTCCACCACCACAACAACCTTGAGCCACCACTCCCCCATCTCAAACCAACTCTCAAACACTAAACCTTTCCATTTCCAAGCTCACACTCTCAAGGAAAATTCACCTTCCTTGAGTTTTCCTCTTGGCCGAATCCTCACCACCCTCAAAGAGAAGATTTTGTCTTCTCACTCCCTCAAGGAACCAAGCTTTTTTCATCTCATTCAAGACTTCATTAGGTAGGGGTTTATTTTCCAAGTTTTGCTTACTTTCTTTAAGAAAAGTTCTAGTTTTCTCTTGGTTTTCAGAGCTCTTCCTTTTCATCTTTTCATTTCGGCCTTAGAGCCTTGTGATAAGAAAAACTTTGGCTTGGTGATGAGGTTTCAAGATAATAACCTTGTGATGCCATGTGAGAAACCTCTAAAGCTTGAAAACTTGGTCTTGGACCATATATGATTTCGGTTTCCTTTTCTTTTCCTTACTCAAGATTTCGGTTTTCATTTCCTTTTCCCCTCTATGATTTTTATTTTGATTCCTTTATTTGTACAAAGTTTGATAAAAATGTTAAGTAGCTCACTAAAGGTTTTGTTAAAAAAATTAATCATATGTTTTCAAAGAGCTTTAAGCTTACCCTTGCCAACCTTAAAGTTGGTCGGCCGTTCTAGAGTTTACTCTAGATTGAAGCCCATGAGCAATAAAATGAAGAATATGAGTAGTTCTTTTTATGTTTGCCTTGATAATTGTTGATGTTTATCTCTTAGTCCATTTTCTTGAGTTTGATGATGAAGTTCAAACCATAAGACTTCTTTGAAAACTTGGTGTTAAGAACTATAAAGCTCATTTTATATTGTTAGATATATGTTGGGTTAAGGCCATTGATGTTCCTCTAAAGTCTTGCATGAGCTCTAGTTAAGAATAAATAAGTTTGCATTCATGTTTAAGTTTATGCCTTGCATATCATGTTTACTCTTTGATGCCATCACTAAGCTCTCAAGAATAAATAAATGAACTTGCATTTCATGTTTAAATTTCCAAGCTTGCACTTCATGTTTATATTTCAAGTTATCACTTAATCTTTAAAGATAATAATGAGGTTGCATCTCATATTTATTTTATGCTCTCACTTTATTTTATAATGAAGAATAAAACAAAGTGCATAGCATGTTTATGTTTATGTCATCACCTAAATACTCTAGAGCTCAAAGACTTGCCCAGGTATCACAAGTAAAGTTTTAGAAAATGGAAGCTTTCCATGAGTGCCATTTTGGCCTTGTGATGAAGATGATGGACTTGATATGAGTTCATCTAATCATAAGTGCCAATAGGCTATGTCTTGGAATTTTTCTAAGCTTAGGTGAACTTAGAAAGCATTATGAACATGATTCTATGTTTTAAATCCTTTTTATGGGAAAAATAAATTAGCTACTACCCTTACTCATGTTTACATGATTTTAATGAGATAAATTAGTTTCTAAAAGAGTTTTGAGTTCCTAAAATTATTCCAAGAGAAAACTAGCAACTTATATGCACTTAAAACATGAATTTATGTGATTATGTGTGATATACATTTAGATTTCTGCCTTGTTCCTTTGGCCAATGTATTAATTCTGTTTTATGGAGTTAAAATGTGAAAAATTGTGATTGAGTGAGGCAAAGACCGATTTAGGGAAGTTAGGAAAGAATAAGTAACTAGAAAAGACTTAAAATGAGAATTCTAGAACACTTAGACACAAGATATGTAAATTCTGTTTCAGCATAATTGAACTTAAGGAAAATGGTTTATAATTAGTGGATATGTGTGGGAATCCCTGATAATTGGTTTAGGAATTGAGTATAGAGCCTTAGGCGAAGACAGAACTTAGAAAGGGTCAAAGACGTAGAATCTAGAACCCCGTAATTGAATTATACTATCCTGCTTAATTTATGCAATGCTGTTTGGAAGAGTTAGTGAGCATAAATATTAGAGAGAATTACAAGTAGCGATCCTCTAGGTGTATCAAAGATCTATAATGGGCATTAGGATAACTAGAACACAAGTTTTAAGACCCGTAAGGGCCAAAGCATAAGATACTATAAGATAGGAGACATAACGTAAGTAAGTGATCAAGTGAACATATATTTATGTTATGTTGAGAGCATGTGATAGTATTCATGTTATGTGTATGAGAATATGTGAATTTATGACGTGATTGTTATGATAATGCGGCATGCTATGATTGAGATGCATAAGGATATAAGATGATGATGAAGTGGAGGAACAAGTTTATATGACTTTAAAAGATTTGCTTAACTAAGATATTGCATGAGCAAATATGTGTTCGGTGAGTTATGTGGCATGACTCAAATTTAAGGAAATTCATTGTACAACGATTATGCTTCGAATTTCCATCAAATTTGAGAGACTTAAGAAACTTTTTGAAAGTAAGATTTTAAAGGTAACATGCCGAGACGCATTTCTCCCTGTGAGGAGAAAGTAAACCCGTAGGGGGTATGGTCGTGGAGCCATACCGATGCAGACAATGTCACTGGTTTTAACCAGTTGATGCGTTTTGTAGACGAGACGTACTTCTCCTACGACGGTGAAGAGAAGGTAAAACCATGAGGGCATCGACATCAGCCTGCCAAAGCGGACAAAGTCAATGGTCTTAACCAGTTGATGCGTTTCGAAGAAGGAGAAAGTCCCATGATAGGTGATCCTTAGGCCCCTACCCGTACTCTAGGAGTCGGGATTATTATGATTGTGATTATGTTATGCTTATCAAGAGGATAAGTAAGAACTAATGATGACTAGTTGAGGTATAAGCTCATAGCCTAGTTTTTAGGGTGGCGATGATACTAGGTTTGATACCTTTATGTCACAAGTTTGAGAAAGAGAAAGGTGTTCATGAGAAACTATATGCCACTTATTTGATGATAAATTACTATTAACATGTTTTATTGGTTTGTTTGCATAAAGTATTGCCATGCATTCATGTTTTGCTATGCTGCATACATGCATTAAGATTCATCATAAAAGACGGACCTTGGATAATTACTTTTATAAAATCTCATAATAAACCCAAGGTTCCGGGACGTAAACGATGACATTAGGATAGAAGGATTCCTCCTGAGATTCTTTAGTAAGATTCTCACCCCTCTTTCTCTTTTGTTACGTCTTCAGATCTCGATGGCGTCGTTCATGGTCTTCATTGACACACCGATCTGGGAGGTGCACTTTGACCGGAGCATCAATCGTATCATTTTGAGGGTCGATGTGCTGTCGCATTTTTGCACACATAGGACGCCCGTTCACGCATCCATCTTCCAGCTTTTGTTTCACTCCTACCTCATCGTATGGCGACGACCTGATTTTCGAGAGAACTCGACCTTACGATGAGCAGACTTGTCGTGCCCGCCCTTCGGCTTCAGCGATGCGCGACTACCCCGAGTATGTTCCTCGCTCGAGGCATTCTAAGATGACCCAGTGGAGGACTCCCCCACCCACATCTATTCGGAGGGATCTGCCCTACGGTCCTCATGGACATCGGGAGAGGGTGAGGACACGGTGACGCGCGGAGGCTAGCTCAACGCTTAGAGATGCACCCACGTCAAGGAGGTCACGTCCGTCCCCCTTTCTACTTGCACGCACCCGAGGAGCTCGCCTAGTTCATTGGGTATGTACCTTCTAGGGATGAGGATCAGCGTCACCTGTAGGTTTCGAGGGAGGGGTAGCTATAGTTGGGGTTTGATCTTTTGGGGCTTCCCTGTACTTGTTGTTTATGTTTACTTTCTGTTTATGTATTTTCTTGTTTTATGTATCTCAAGCTCTGCCCACTTTATATAGGTATGAGTTTATTTAGTCTTTATTTTAGTTGGTGTATTCAGGAACATATGTTCAACTATGATATCTAATACTATGATATTTGCTTCTATGGATGGATGTGTTCTTGGTTGCTTTTAATTGTATGTTTTAGTCCTTTCCTGCTTCACGTTTCACTCATGATAGTACACGATGGCTTGCATTTTGTTTTACATGTCTTTAAAAAAAAAATTTACCTGTATTTTCGCTAAGTAATTTTACAAACGAGTTTAAAAGGAAGTAATAACTAATAATTAATCTTAATACGTCCTAGGCATGTTGGGTTAAATATTAGGGTGTTACATTATGGTATCAAAGAGTTCGATTCTCATGGAGCCTGAGGATTGGACTAACCATGCTTTATAGGCATGATACGATAGTATGTCATGTGTAGTGCTTAGCTGATAAAGATAAGCTATAGGATAGACATGCATGACCCCTGTCCTGCTTGCTTGTGCCATGGTAACTAGCTCATCTAGCATGGAATATTGAGCATGATCACCTCAGTGTTTGTTGACTTGTGTGTTAGGGACCAATGGCTCCTCGATAGAATAGGAATATGAACAAGGGTAATCAAGGGAATGAAATTGCGGCTGCTATTTGTGAGATGGCGAAAGCGATGGAACGCATGTTCGATCACATGAACCAACAGAGGGATGCTGCTCAAGGTCCCCTTGAGGCTATAGAGTAAGCCCGATTTGGGAAATTTCGCAAGGCCAATCCCCCAACCTTCGAGGAGCCTTGAACCCAGACAAGGTGGATGAGTGGATCAAGAATATGGAGAATATCTACTCGGTGATCGCCTGTTGGAAGAAAAGAAAGTCACCTTCGCTGCATATATGATGGAGTCCGATGCGGAATTCTGGTGGACGGCACCAAGAGGCTACTTGAGGCTCCTGGCAGGCGATCTGGGAGCTGTTCAAGACCTACTTCTACGAGAAGTACTTTCCGGAGTTCAGTGAGGAATGCGAAGGACATTGAATTTATGAACTGACCCAAGCGGATCTCCTGTCATCCAATATACGACAAAGTTCGAGGAGCTGATCAAGTTTCTCAGTTTTCCAAGGGAATCCCGATGAAGTGTGGAAATGCATCAAGTTCGAGGCATGTTTGAGGGTCGAACTCAACGTGGCGGTGGCGCATATGGAGATTAGGGACTTCCCCACCCTAGTCAACAAGTGCAGAATCATAGAGGAGAGGCACAAGAAGTTGAGTGCCGCGAGGGTGAAGCGCCCCATGGGTTGGGACCTCAAGCTCTGAGGTTCAAGCCACAACATCAGAACTCGTCAAGGAACCACTACAATCCTTACCACACCAACCAATTCAAGCAACAACAACAACCACAACAACAAAGGGGACCCATCAATCAGCCATTCCGACAACACCCGAGGCCACCATTCAACCACAACGGCCATGGAAGCCGCAATAACCAACAAGGAGGATCGGGCGGTCCTCGCAACAACAACCAAGGAGGGCCCAGCGGGGCCAAGAACAAGGCGCCCAAGGAGCCCCCGCCTTCCCCAAACCTACACCGCCGTGGTATGCCCTCCTTGGAAAGAATTATGGAAATCACCCCTGCCAAGCTGGGTAAGGAGTCTGTTTCAGATGTGGCAAGCCCAGCCACTACGCCAAGGACTGCGAAGTAGAGGGCCATCCAGCAGAAACCCAGGCCGCAACACCAAGGACGGGTCTTCACCGTCAATGCGAAAGGGCAAGCCAGATCCAATGACCTCATAGAAGGTAAGTGCAAATTAAATGGTAGAACCTTAACGGTCCTGTATGACTCTGGTGCTACCCATTCATTTATCTCACATGCTAGTGTCGAGTCTTTGAATCTTAAAGTTTCTAAACTTCCTTTTGATCTTATTGTTTCTACCCCTACAAATCGTCCTGTACATACCTGTAATTGTTGTTTGAATTGTCATCTTACTGTTGAAAATAGGTCTTTCGTCATGGATTTGATCTGTTTACCCTTGAAAGATATAGGAGTAATTCTTGGCATGGATTGGCTCTACGCTAACCATGTATTGTTAGACTGTTATACCAAAACTGTTATCTTTCGTCTTCCCCTAGCAAAACTAGTCAAACTTTGAAGCTTTATGTGAATTTCGTAGAGGTCTACTATAGTGGGGAGAAAACTAATGGATATGTCCTCCTAGGCAGTGAGGTAGACTTTGAGCAAAATATAGATGATATACCAGTAGTAAGGGATTATCCCGAGGTATTTCCGGATAGATACCGAGTCCCTCCGAGAGAGAAGTGGAGTTCTACATTGAGTTGGTTCTGGGAACGGGACCTATCTCTATAGCCCCCTATAGAATGTCACCCTTGGAGCTAACCGAGTTGAAAATCCAGTTGGAGGAGCTTTTAGAGAAGAATTTCATAAGACCTAGTGCTTCGCCTTGGGGAGCCCTGGTCTTATTTGTTAAGAAAAAGGATGGAAGCATGAGGTTGTACATAGACTATAGGCAATTGAATCGAGTGATAGTGAAAAACAAATACCCTTTGCCTAGGATTGATGATCTCATGGACCAATTGAAAGGAGCAGTGGTATTCTCCAAGATTGACTTAAGGTCGGGATACCACCAGATTAGGGTGAGAGATCAAGATATACCTAAAACCGCCTTTAGAACTCGGTATGGACACTTTGACTTTATCATGATGTCTTTTGGTTTGATGAATGCTCTTGCCGTATTCATGGACTATATGAATAGGATCTTCAGACCCTATTTAGATAAGTTTGTGGTCGTTTTCATAGATAACATACTCATCTATTCAAAGACCCACGAGGAGCATGAACATCATCTAAGGTTGGTTTTAGAGATTTTGAAGGAGAAAAAGTTGTATGCAAAGCTTTCTAAGTGTGAATTTTGGTTGGAGGAGGTGAAATTCTTAGGACACGTAGTGTCAAAGGGAGGTATAGCCGTAGGCCCAGTAAAATGGAGGCTATAATGAATTGGGATAGACTAACCACCGTATCAGAAATACGGAGCTTTTGGGTTTAGCAGGCTATTACCATAGGTTTATAAAAGGATTTTCTCAGATTGCCCTTTCCCTAACCAAGCTCACTAGGAAGAACACCCCATTTTTATGGAATCCTGAGTGTGAGAAAAGCTTCCAAGAGCTAAAAGGAAAGTTAACCTTGACCCAGTTTTGGTTTTACCCGACCCCAATGTACTTTTTGAGGTATATTGTGACGCTTCGGGCAAGGGTTTAGGCTGTGTGTTGATGCAAAATAGGCAAGTGGTAGCCTATGCGTCTAGACAACTCAAGCTTCACGAGGTGAACTACCCAACCCATGACCTAGAGTTAGCCGCCATAGTGTTTGCCTTGAAGATATGGAGGCACCACTTGTATGGTGTGAGGTTTGAAGTTTTCTCTGATCATAAGAGTCTTAAGCATCTCTTTGATTAGAAGGAGTTAAACATGAGGAGAAGGTGGATGGAATTTTTGAAGGACTATGGTTTCGGCTTAAGTTACCACCCTAGCAAGGCTAATGTGGTCGCCAATTCCTTGAGTCGAAAATCATTGCGTCTATCTCACATGATGGTTAAAGAAGTTAAGTTAATAGAGAAGTTTAGAGATTTGAATTTAGGGATGTCTTGACGGATGGGAGTATGAAAATGTGTCACCTTAGTGTGACCAGTGGGTTAAGCGAGGGTCACTCTAGCACAAGTGGAGAATGAGGAATTTAGAGACCCTAGGCGGTTAAGGCAGGTAAACTAAAGGGTTTTGAGAAAGGATCCAATGGTTTATAGAGGTTTGGAGGGCGAATCTTTGTGCAGGATGGTGACCTCCAGAAAGCATCTTGGAGGAGGCCCACAAAAGCCACTTCACCATTCACCCTGGTACTACCAAGATGTATCTGTAACATCATAGTTCTTTTCTTTAGAAATTTATTGAGGAATGATTAATGGGAATATCAAGATTTTGACAGACGAAGTTGTGATGAGAACGCCTCTATGAGTGAGCACCAAAAAAAAAATGAATAGTTTTTTGCAGGCCTGCAGGCCGGACAGCTGAAATCCAATTTGGGACGGAAGTGCCGAAGTTAGGAAAATGTGAGAACAAGGTTAGAGATGTGTGGGAATGACAATTTTATGCTTAGAATTAATTTTCAGGCAACATTGGTTTAATCGGTACGAGATTTACTCGTTCGGTAAGATTTCGGTGTGCGATTTTAACACGAAAGATATTTTTAGTCACCACAAATGGTCAAAGCTTATCCTTTTAGGACATGTGGAAGGCCAAGATTTAATCTTGGAATCCAAGATTGAATCTTAACCATCTATTTTGCTTTACCACATAAATGATTACTTAAATTCATAATATCTTTATGCATCCAATACAAAAGAAACAAATCACAAACTTCTCCTCCAAGCAAAACACAACTTTGGCCAGCAAGAGAAGGAGAGAACCAGCCACCATTTTTGTTTCTTTGAGCTTCCCTTTGAGTTCCAAGCCCAAAAACTCTAAGCTCCAGTTATTGAAACATCAAAAGTTCTTAATCAAACTTGTTCTACACCTAATTCTCTACCAATCTAACCAAACAAAATTTCCATTCCTTATCAAAACCTTGTCTTGTACCTCATACCTCACTGATATCAGAGGGTTTGAAGTTGGATTGGGAGCTTTGGAGGAGAAGGAAGCAAGCTTGGTTAATCTTGAAGCCAAGGAGCTAATAGGTTACCCAGAGTAGGGTTTTTGCCTTCTTTTGTCAATTTTTCTGATCTGTTTTTGGGTTGAACTAGGTCGAAATTTTTTATTTTATTGGTTAATATTATGTTAAAATTGATGTATTAATTTTGGTGGTAGGTTTGGATGGTGTTAGAAAAGGGTTTTTATCAAAGGAAATTGGGACTAGGCTTGTGAATTGGTGGCCCTTGACCAGAAATTTGTACATTTTCCTGAAGTAGCTATAGAACTCTGTTGTCTTGAAATTTTTAAGAGTATCCTAGACATATTGAAACATCATATAGAATTTTTGTGACTCTTTAAATGGCCATTTGATATGGCAAACAAATGTTGTTATTAGAATGATAAATTTGCCAAAGTGCTGGAATGGTAGTATTGGCTGAAAACTAATGGTGGAATGATATCTATTCAAGTGTATGGCATATGAGTACATGCTAAATGTTTTAAATAATTGTTCATGAGGTATGAATAAGCCTCTAAAATAATTGAATACTTGTATGTGATGCACACATGCCCTTGATAAAGAAAGAGAAGTACATGATATGAGTTTATGACAAAAGAGCACATATACATTTCACAAGTGCTTGTTTGAACATATGGGGAAAATAGAGACAAGGCTTAGATGAGATGTAGAGGGAAGGCAAGAATAAGTACTTCCCTAGAAAATTTATGAGTTGGTAGACGTATCGGCTAGGAATAGAACTGTGTGATTCAGAAATGGAAAAAAATGAAGTTCAATAATCACGAATAGGAATAAGCTCATGTCCTAGCAGTCTATTGTCCTTTGCGGAATTATTGAATGCAGATGCATCTTTATGTGAAATTAAGTCTTCCCTATGTTAATAAAAGGAGGAACATACATGGAAGTGAGCTTATGGTTCCGAATAATAGTACATGACTTGTTACTATAGTGACATTCTAAAGTCCCATGATTTACGTATTTTAGCATTGATGCTTGTAACTTTTGTATGGATATTTTATATGGATGAACTCATTATCTATATTTCTATAGTATCTGGGAATTACCCTACTGAGAATTTTATAGTATTCTCACCCCTCAGCTGTATGTAATGTATTACTCAATTTAGCAGATGCCATCACTAGTATTCTTCCTTGACTCGCCGCAATGGGTGTAGCGTCGACCCGGCACTTGACTCTTTGTATGCTGTAGATTACTCCCAGTTTCGCATATATATGTTTTTCGATCGTTCTTTTAGTTTGTCAATTTTTATTTTCAACCCCGCTTTCCCCTACGAAGTGCCTCTCCATATGGCGCATCTTACGTATTTGAGGTTCTACTTGCTCTACCAGCACACCCGGCGGATGCACCCGTTTCTTCATCCTCTTCTCTTCATCTGATGGACCTATCTGAGGCCCAGACACCCTTGGTGGAGGCGAGGTCATGGTGATGGCAACGCTTCCTGGAGAGGAGGCGATCTTCTGAGACTGTTGGCATGTACATAGCAGTAGTATAGTGTTAGGGTTTTACCAGCCAGACCGATGTACTATTAGTTTTCTTTTACTCCATTGTACCTATATGACATTTTTGTTGGCTGAATATTTGAGCAGGTTAGGTATGAGGTAGGGGGACTAGCCTTATTCGCATAGAGTTTTTTACTAGTTAGGTGTTGTTTCGTTGACTTTTCTTTTATGATGTATATATTGCAACGAGACATGATATTCATATGTGTGAATATGGTTCAGGAAATATATGTGTCAAAATTTCCTTATTACTATATCTCGACTAGTATAGATTAGAAACATCAGTAATACTCTTGAATTACTATGTCAATACTCGAGTAAAATGTAGTAATTAGGGGGTGTTACAGTATCAGGATTTAAAGAAGATGTTTTGGTGGCCAAGATTGAAAAAGGATATAGTTGCCTGGGTTAGTAAGTGCTTGGCCTGCAGAAGGTGAAGATCGAGCACCAAAAGCCTTCAGGAATATTGCAACCCTTGTCTATCCCCGAGTGGAAGTAGGATAGCATCTCTATGGATTTTGTGACCAGCCTACCCAGAACCTAAGCCGACCATGACACTATTTGGGTAATAGTGGATAGATTAACCAAGTCGGCCCATTTCCTCCCGATCAAGATCACCTTTTCCCTAGACTAGTTAGCCCGCTGTACATACAAGATGTAGTAAGGTTGCATAGAGTCCCATTGACGATAATCTCTTGAGATCCATGGTTTACGTCAAGTTTTTGGGAACCTTTCAAAAGGCATTCGGTTGAAGCTGTGTTTAAGCATGGCTTACCACCCTCAAATAGATGGCCAATCAAAAGGACTATCCAAACCTTGGAAGACATGTTGAGGGCATGCGTGTTGGATAGAAAGGGAAGTTAGGATAAGTACCTACTTATCGAGTTCGCATATAACAATAGTTATCACGTGAGCATCGGTATGGCATACGAAGCCTTGTATGGAAGGAAGTGCCAGTCCCCTTTGTGTTGGCATGAACCCGAAGAACAAAGCATGTTGGGACTAGGTAGTGAGGGAAACCAGAGCAAATCAAAAGGATTAAGGATAGAATCTTGACTACCCAAAGTCGACAAAAGAGCTATACGGACAAGGGCGAAAGCCGTTAGAGTTCCAAGAAGGCGAACATGTTTTCTTAAGAATTACCCCACTACAGGTATAGGTAGAGCCATGCGAGTCAAAAAGTTGAGTCCCGATTTCTCGGTCCTTTTGAAATTCTTCAAAGAGTCGGGACGGAGCTTACATAATAGTCTTACCTCCTAACCTGTCTAATCTTCATGACATCTTTCACGTCTCCCAATTAAGAAAATACCAATCCGATCCTAGCCATGTGCTAGAACTAGAGCATGTACAGTTAAGGGAGGACCTAACTTTCAATCTACCACCAACAAGGATCACGGACCGTGGTGTCAAGCAGCTGAGGAACAAGACTGTTCCTTTGGTGAAAGTGGCGTGAGAGCGAGACAAGAGAAGAATACACGTGGGAGCTAGATCCGAGATAAGGACAAAGTATCCTGAGCTTTTCTAAGGTGACAAATTTCGAGGGCAAAATCCTTTTTAAGGAGGGGAGTAATGTAACGCCCATTTTTCCTTTGAGTACAAATGACCAAAATGCCCTGAAGTCATTTTTACCCAAAATTCAGGATAGCGAGACAATCCTTGAATGGGTCAACTCAATGTTTGAAGGGGATTATAACTATAATGTTTGATATCCAAGGTGAAAATCTCATTTTCTGAACTTTTGGCTCAAAATGACCAAAATACCTCTGTAGCGTTTTATGCGGGTAAAGGTGCCGTTTGAGCCCAGAACTTTTCTAGGAAGTTTGGAATGATGTTTATGAGTGGTATATGATGGTTAGTCGGGCTTGGGAGGTCCTAAGCAGTTTTAGTGCAAAATTACCATTTTGCCCCTAGAACATTATACAGTGAGCCTAATGATGTAATTAACCAAACCTAAGCAATATTAGGCTCTAATCGAAGATTAATTAATTTCAATAATTAATCTAGAGTCAAAATGATTTATTAAGGTTAATTAGAACCTAAGATTGCTTAGTTAAACTCTAATTTTATTTTTTGATTCAAGATTCCTAGTCATGGGATCTTGAATAGTGAATTCTCTCCAATTCCTTAAATCAAGGAATTGTGTCTATGATTTAATTTGACTACAAAATGGTTCTTAATTTATTAATCTAGCAAGATCATCCGCTAAATCAAGTCTTGACAACCTTAATTGACCATTACCTCACCTAAACACTTTCTTACAAACTCCTAATCAAAACCTTAATAAAAAAAAACACCTAAACACATCATTAAACCACAATTAGATGAACAAAATCTCCTCCCCCTTGGCTAAAATGCTGGACGAATACATACCTTAAATTGTGTCACATGTTGATTTTGTTGTACTCAAAGAACCATGCCTCAAGCCATGCCTTGACCATACCTAGCCATACCTCCACCCATGCCTTTGAATGACCAATTGTTGAAGATATTTTCCTCCCTAAGGCCTTGAATACCGTTGGCCTCCTCCTCCCTTTGCAGCCCCATTGTTTCAATTTTCTATAAATACCAAGCTTTAGTGAACTTCGTTACACTTTAGAAACTTTGCCAAGTTCAAGCTTTCTTGCAATTCTCTCTTTTTCCTCTCAAATTCTCTTCATCTTGTTCTTCTTCCTCCACCACCACAAACAACCTTGAGCCACCACTCCCCGACCTCAAACCACCTCTCAAACACTAAACCTTTCCATTTCCAAGCTCACACTCTCAAGGAAAATTCACCTTCCTTGAGTTTCTTCTTGGCCGAATCCTCACCACCCTTAAGAGAAGATTTTGTCTTCTCACTCCCTCAAGGAACCAAGCTTTCTTTCATCTCATTCAAGACTTCATTAGGTAGGGGTTTATTTTCCAAGTTTTGCTTACTTTCTTTAAGAAAAGTTCTAGCTTTCTCTTGGTTTTCAAAGCTCTTCCTTTTCCTCTTTTCATTTCGGCCTTAGAGCCTTGTGATAAGAAAAACTTTGGCTTGATGATAAGGTTTGAAGATAATGGCCTTGTGATGCCATGTGAGAAACCTATAAAGCTTGAAAACTTGGTCTTGGACCATATATGATTTCAGTTTCCTTTTCTTTTCCTTACTCAAGATTTCGATTCTCATTTCCTTTTCCCCTCTGTGATTTTGGTTTTTATTCCTTTATTTGTACAAAGTTTGATAAAAATGTTAAGTAGCTCACTAAAGGTTTTGTTTAAGAAAATTAATCATATGTTTTCAAAGAGCTCTAAGCTTATCCTTGCCAACCTTAAAGTTGGTCGACCGTTCTAGAGTTTACTCTAGATTGAAGCCCATGAGCAATAAAATGAAGAATATGAGTAGTTCTTTTTATGTTTGCCTTGATAATTATGGATGTTTATCTCTTAGTCCATTTTCTTGAGCTTGATGATGATGTTCAAACCAGAAGACTTCTTTGAAGACTTGTTGTTAAAAACTATAAAGCTCACTTTATATTGTTAGATACATGTTGGGTTAAGGCTATTGATGTTCCTCTAAAGTCTTGCATGAGCTCTAGTTAAGATAAAATAAGTTTGCATTCATGTTTAAGTTTATGCCTTGCATATCATGTTTACTCTTGGATGCCATCACTAAGCTCTCAAGAATAAATAAATGAACTTGCATTTCATGTTTAAATTTCCAAGTTTGCACTTCATGTTTATATTTCAAGTTATCACTTAATCTTTAAAGATAATAATGAGGTTGCATCTCATATTTATTTTAAGCTCTCACTTTATTTTATAATGAAGAATAAAACAAAGTGCATAGCATGTTTATGTTTATGTCATCACCTAAATACTCTAGAGCTCAAAGACTTGCCCAAGTATCACAAGTAAAGTTTTAGAAAATGGAAGCTTTCCATGAGTGCCATTTCAGCCTTGTGATGATGATGATGGACTTGATATGAGTTCATCTAATCATAAGTGTCAATAGGCTATGTCTTGGAATTTTTCTAAGCTTAGGTGAACTTAGAAAGCATTATGAACATGATTCTATGTTTTAAATCCTTTTTATGGGCAAAATAAATTAGCTACTGCCTTTACTCATGTTTACATGATTTTAATGAGATAAATTAGTTTCTAAAAGAGTTTTTAGTTTCTAAAATTATTCCAAGAGAAAACTAGCAACTTATATGCACTTAAAACATGAATTTATGTGATTATGTGTGATATACATTTCCCTTCTGCCTTGTTCCTTTGGCCAATGTATTAATTCTATTTTATGGAGTTAAAATGTGAAAAATTGTGATTGAGTGAGGCAAGGACCAATTTAGGGAAGTTAGGAAAGAATAAGTAACTAGAAAGGACTTAAAATGAGAATTCTAGAACACTTAGACACAAAAAATGTGAATTCGTTTCAGCATAATTGAACTTAAGGAAAATGGTTTATAATTAGTGGACATGTGTAGGAATCCCATAATTGGTTTAGGAATTGAGTAGAGAGCCTTAGGCAAAGACATAACTTAGAAAGGGTTAAAGACGTAGAATCTAGAACCCCGTAATTGAATTATACTATCCTGCTTAATTTATGCAATGCTGTTTGGAAGAGTTAGTGAGCATAAATATTAGAGAGAATTACAAGTAGCGATCCTCTAGGTGTATCAAAGATCTATAATGGGCATCAGGATAACTAGAACACAAGTTTTAAGATCCGTAAAGGCCAAAGCATAAGATACTATAAGATAGGAGACATAACGCAAGTAAGTGATCAAGTGAACATATATTTATGTTATGTTGAGAGCATGTGATAGTATTCATGTTATGTGTATGAGAATATGTGAATTTATGATGTGATTGTTATGATAATGTGGTATACTGATTGAGATGCATAAGGATATAAGATAATGATGAAGTGGAGGAATATGTTTATATGACTTTAAAAGATTTGCTTAACTAGATATTGCATGAGAAAATATGTGTTCGGTGAGTTATGTGGCATGATTCAAATTTGAGGAAATTCGTTGTAACTGCTATGCGTCGAATTTCTATCAAATTTGAGAGACTTAAGAAACTTTTTGAAAGTAAGATTTTAAAGGTGACATTCAAGACGTATTTCTCTGCTTAGAGGAGAAAGTAAATCGTGGGTATGGTCGTGGAGCCATACCAATGCGGACAATGTCACTGGCTTAACCAAGTTGATGCGTTTCGTAGAGAGACATACTTCTCTACGACATGAGGAGAAGGTAAAAATGAGGGCATTCGACATCAGCCAAAGTGGACAAAAGTCACTGGTCTTAATCAATTGATGCGTTTCGAAGAAGGAGTGTAACACCCTAATATTTAACCCCACGCCTAGGACGTATTAAGATTAATTATTAGTTATTACTTTCCTTTAAGACTCGTTTGTAAAATTACTTAGCGGAAAATACGGGTAAATTTTTTTTTTAAATGGAATATGTAAAACAAAGTGCGAGCTGTCAAATACTACATACACGAAGCGTAAAGCGGAAGAGAAAATAAATCATGCAATACAAAAGCATTAAAGAACACCTCAATCATAGAAACAACCATGATAATATTAAATACCATAGTTTAGTACATTAACGAAATATAAAGGCATAAAGTCATGCCCATATAGTGGGAGAGCTTGCATAAGAAACGGAAATACAGGAAGGAAATAAGAAACATAACAGTGAATACATGGAAAGCCCAAAAGATTGACTGGTTAAAACAAACCCTCCCCCTAAAGCCTACGGATGGTGCTACTCCTCGTACTGGAGATGTAACCCCAAACTGCGAAGCTCCTGATGTGGCCCAACGAAGCGGGGCATGGGCATGCGGACAAGGTGCGATGTAGCCTCCTCAGTCAGGGTGCCTCTCTGTTACGCACGTGCCTCACAGGCCTCGGCAGAGGCCGGGTCTTCGCCCTTATCGACGGCCATAGGCACCGAGGGGCCAGCCCTCCCAGAGGTCGGCCAGAGAATCCTTAGACAGGTCCCTCCCACAACGAGGAATGAGGGACGTATTCCATGTAGTCATGCATTGCCGAAGATGAAGGTCGAGCTAGGCGAGTCTCTCGTCACGGGCCGCGCCTCTCGAAGATCAAATCGTCGCCATAGGGAGAGGTCGGGGTAAAACAAAAGCGGAGATCGGGAATGCAAATGGACATCCCATGTATGCAAAAATGTGCATGACACAACGACCCTCAAAATGGTAAGACTAATGATCTGATCGTAGTGCACCTCCCACATGGGCGTATCAACAAATCACGACAATGCCATCGGAATCTGAAGACATAACGGGAAAAGAAGATAGAAGGGTGAGAATCTTACTAAAGAATCTTATGGGAAACCTCATATCCTAGTGTCATCGTTACGTCCCAGGAACCTTGGGTTTATTATGAAAAGGATAAACATGCAAAGGTTCATTATGCGGTTTTCATAAAAGTAATTATCCAAGGTCCGTGTCTTTTATGATGAATCTTAATGCATGTACGCATAGAGAACATGAATGCATGGCAATACTCTATGCAGCAAACAAATAAAACACCTCATCAATAACTATTTCTCAAATAGGTGGCATATACTTTCTCATAATCAACTTCTCTCTTTCATAAGCAAAATGCTTCACATCTTTTCTCATTTCTCAAACTTGTGATATCATGGTATGTAAAATAGTAACCGACCCTAATACTAGGCTATGAGCTCATACCTTAACTAGTCATCACTAGTTCTTACTTATCCTCTTGATAATATCATAATCATAAAAATAATAATCCTTACTTCCAGAGTACGGGCACTGACCTAAGGAATCACCCATCATGGGACTTTCTTCCTTCTTCAAAACACCTCATCTAGTTAAGACCAGTGACTTTGTCCGCTTTGGCAAGCTAATGTCGATGCCTTCACAGTTTTACCTTCTCCTCACCGTAGCAGAAGAAGTACGTCTCGGCCTGCGAAATCATCATGGTTAAGACCAATGACATTGTCCGTTTATATGGCTCCACAACCATACCCCACGGGTTTCCTTTCTCCACGTAGCAGGAGAAATGGTTTTAACATGTCACATATAAAAATCTTTCTTTTCAAACTTTCTTTTAGTATCTCGAATTTCACGTTAATTTGACATAATGACTATATTCAATTTCCTCAAATTTGAGTCATGCCACATAACTCAAATCACACATGTTGTTCTCACAAAATTCTCAATAATAAATCCTTTAATCAGGAGCATACCCTCTTAACTTATTCATATTCCGCATTCTCATGCATCTTAAGCATAGCATACCACATCATCATAACAACATGTCACAAATACACATATAGTCTCATGTTCATGGCATTTAACATACTCACATTCAACACGAGTATACCCACTCGGTCTCATTCTCACATCACACCTCCTATCTCATGGTGTCTTATGCTTTGACCCTTACGGGTCTTATACTTGTGTTCTAATTATCCTATCATTCATTATGATCTTTATTTCACCTAAGGGATCATTACCTATAATTTCCTATAATGTTTATACTCACTAACATAACCAAGCCGCACTTCATCATTTTAGGCAGAATTTTGTCATATGATTACGGTCCTAAATCTCCATCTTTGACCCTTTCTAAGTTCCGTCTTTGCCTAAGGCTCTATAACTAACCGCTAAACCAATTATGAGGGATTCTTACACATATCCACTAATTATAACCCATTTTTCTTAAGTCCAATTATGCTGGAATAGAATTTACAATTGGTGCATCTAAGTGTTCTAGAATTCACATTTTATGTGCTTTTTAGTTACTTGTTCTTTCCTAACTTCCCTAAATCATTCCTTGCTTCACTCAAACATAATTTTACACATTTTAACACCATAAAACAGAATTTATACAGTGACCAATTGCACAAGGCAGAACAAAAAATACAAGCATCATAGAATCACATAATCTTATGATTTAAATGCATATAAGTTGCTAGGTTTCTCTTGGAATCATTTAGGAACTCAAAACTCTTTTAGAAACCAATTCCTCTCTTTGAAAATCATATAAAGGTGTGCTAGGTCAGTAGCTAAATTATCTTGCTCAAGGAATAGATTTAAAACATAAAACTTTATTCATAAAATTCCTTAAGTACACCTAAGCTTAGAAAAATTCCAAGACATAGGCTATGGGCACTTATGATTAGATGAACTCATCCAAGTCCATCATCATCATCACAAGGCCGAAATGACATTCTTGAAATGCCTCCATTTTCTAAAACTTTACTTGTGATAGTTGGGCAAGTCCTTGAGCTCTAGAATATTTAAGTGATGGCATAAACTTAAACATGCTATGCACTTGTTTTACTATTCATTATAAAATAAAGTGAGTACATAAAATAAATATGAGATGCAACCTCATTATTATCTTTAAGTTTAATTGATGACTTGAAATATAGACATGAAATGCAAGCTTGGAAATTTAAACATGATAATGCAAGTTCATTAGTTATTCTTGAGGGCTTAGTGATGGTATCAAAATAAACATGCTATACAAGGCATAATCATAAACATGAATGCAACTCATTTTATCTTAACTAGAGCTCTTACAAGACTTTAGAGGAACATTATAACCTTAACCCAATATGTATCTTAACAACATAAAGTGAGCTTTAGAGTTCTTAGCACCAAGTCTTCAAAGAAGCCTTTGGTTTTGAACTTCATCATCAAGCTCAAGAAAATGGACACAAAACTCAACAATTTGTCTAAACAAGCATATAAAGAACTAAGTCATATTCTTTATTTTATTGCTCATGGGCTTCAATCTAGAGTAAAACTCTAGAAGAGGACCAAATTTAAGGTTGGCAAGGTAAGCTTAGAGCTCTTTGAAAACATATGATTAACCGAATATTTAACACCTAATATTTAATCCGAACACGCCTAGGACGCGTTAAGATTAATTATTAGCTATTACTTCCTTTTAAAACTCATTTGTGAAATTACTTAGCGGAAAATACAGGTGAGTTTTTTTTTTGAAATACATGTGCATAAAACAAAGTGTGAGCCATCGCGTCAACATAAACGGAACGTAAAGCGGAAAACAGATAATCATGCAATAGTAAAACAATAAGGAACACCTTAATCATAAGAACACCCATCATAATATCAATCATGGTTTAATACATAACCACTGAAATATAATAGAAAGCATAAAGTCTTACCCATATAAGGGGGAGAGCTTGCAATCCAGAATCATAAAATGTACGAATACATAAATAGTGGATACAAGAGAAGTCCCAAAAGATACATCCCCAAACTAAGACTACCCCCTCCCTCGAACTATGGATGATGCTCCTCCTTGCCCCTCAATGGCACATACCCAATGAATTGGGCAAGCTCCTCAGGTGCATGAAGATGGAAGGGTGGGCGAACATGATCTCCACGACATGGGTGCATTTTCGGGCGTCATGCTAGCTCCGTGACCGTCTCCTCGCCACCCCTCCCAATATCCATGGGAACTGGAGGGTAGACCCCTCCAAGAAAGGATGAGAAGGGGATCTTCGATGGATCGGTCTCTGAATGCCTCGGACGAGGAATGTACTCGGATAGCCGCGTCCGCGAAGATGATGGTCGGGCATGACGTTTTGCTCATTGTGAGGCCGTGTCCTCTCGAATATCAAGTCATCACCATAGGGAGAAGTCGAGGTGAAGCGGAAACTAGAAACTTGGAATGAAATGGGCGTCCCATGTATACAAAAATATGTGTGGCACAACGACCCTCGAAGTGGTAAGGCTGATGATCTGTTCGTAATGTAGTTCCACACGGTGCATCAACATAAATCACGAACGACGCCATTCGATGTCTGAAGACGTAACGAAAGAGAAAGAGAGAGAGGTGAGAATCTTGCTAAAGAATCTCAGGAGGAAATCCTCTATCCTAGTGTCATTGTTTACGTCCCCAGGAACCTTGGGTTTATTATAAAAAAAGGTTAAACATGCATAAGTTTATTATGAGGTTTTCATAAAAGTATTTATCAAGGTTCGTGTCTTTTATGATGAATCTTAATGCATGTATGCGGCATAGCAGATCATGAATGCATGGCAACACTTAGCAAAACAATAAATCATATCATTAACAAATAGTTCACATATAAGTGGCATGTAACTTTCCATGATCAACTTTCTACTTGCATACGCAAGATATCATTTCTCATCTTGTGACACTAAGCATCATAATAGTAACCGTGTTATTCAAGTGGCCTCAATGAACTCAGAGGGGAGTGAATTGAGTTCTAAAACTTTTTCTTAAATATCACACTCTAATTACTTTTTCAAAAGGCTTTAAAGAAATGACTTAAAGACTTAATTTAATGGATACAAATGCAAGAGATATGAGAGTGTAATTATGTCTATGAAAAAGATTAACAAGACAATGAAAAGTAAATTTGCAACAAATGTAAAGAGATAAGGGAAGAGAGATTGCAAACTTGGTTTATACTGGTCGTCACCTCTTGTGTCCTACATCCAGTTCTCTTAAGCAACCCACTTAAGAGTTCCACTTTCACTTTAATCTTTACAATTGAAGAGCACTCTTACACCTTGGGATCCCTCACCCTTGTGTTTGAGTCTCTCAAGAACCAAGAGATGCCCCACTCTTGTTCTATCAAGGGATGCCCCACCCTTGTACACAAACTTGAAAAAGTATTACAAGAAATCACTCTTTGAATAGAGTTTATGTTACAAATTGAAGCCCTATAAGGTTTCTCAAGAATAAGACAATTTGGCCAAGTATTGATCACAAAGATTGATGATTGAGAATGATTGAACAAATGATCTTTGTAGTATCTTTTCTGTGTGTTAAAGAGTGTTAAAGAAGAGTATTTATAGAAAACAATTCGTGTAGACTGTTAGGGATTGATCCAAAGGATGTGCCTCTTCAAAACACACCTCTTTGCACATTTCGGGTATTGTAATCGATTACATTAACTTGTAATCGATTACATAGTTCAAATTTTCAAACTTGGCAACGGTCAAGTTCCTGGTAATCGATTACATTCTGTGTAATCGATTACATAGTTCAATTTTCAAATTCTTAGCACGTTGTAACGCCTAGTAATCGATTACTTGATGTGGTAATCGATTACTTGATTTAGAAATTGAAAATATAAGTTTTAACACACTTTTTCATTTTCAAAGCATCATTTAAGCATTTCTTCTCAAATCATGCTTATATTGTAAGAAACTAAAACAAATTTTTCATAAAGAACGATTAAATTCTTTTTAAAACAAATTTTCCTTAAAATTAAAACTTGATTAACTTAAAAACAAGGCCAAATAAACTTACTGAATAAAAACCTTTTAACAAATTAATCTATGTCCTAATTATTCTATCCATGACTTGATCGTTTGTCTTGATCATATCTTCACGAAATTCCATGTTCTTGTGCTTCCACCTTTTTGTAATATGTATTTTGGCATCATCAAAACCTACAACATCAATTCACATTCTCCCCCTTTTTGATAATGACAACCATCTTAGGTGAGGAGCAATAATAGATATGACAAAATGTACACTGCGTTCACTCCCCCTAAGTATATGCATGGAGTTTTCAAAGACAAACAAGGACTTTCAATTTCAAAGATAAACAAGCTCCCCCTTAAACATTGAGTATAACCTCACCATATATATCTCTCCCCTTTGGCATTATCAAAAAGGAATAAGCACAAAAACACTACAGCAATCATCAAAACCACAAATGATATAATCCAAGATATATAAACCAAAACAAAAACCAACTACCAAGCTATATAGAAGTCATGATATAAGTTCATCATAAGTCAAAAGACATAAGTCCAACTATAAGACAACAACAAAGTCCATAAACAAAATAAAATAAAAAAAACTACGGCGTATCATCAAAAGAATCGTCATGTATACCCAGGTGACAACGAATGGAACCCATATCTCCTTCAAGGCAAGCCATACGTGAATCAAGAGCATCGAAACGCTCTCCAACATAAACACGAAGACCACGCAACTCATAGAGGAGTTCGGACATGGAGGAAGAAGATATGTCCAGGCTACCGTATGCGGAGGGGAAGGAGTGCGTTCTGTTGATCTTCATGTTGAATTTCTCTTTTGCGAACCCATTGATTTTCAAGATTCTTCGCATAGCCAAAAGAGGAAATCGTATCAGCTCCAATAGCATAGGAACGCTGAACGGTAACGAAATGCTCATCATCAAATGGGACATCAAAATACTCCAGGAACATGGTGATCAAATGAGCATACGGAAGTGGTGCATTTGCCCGAAGGGCCTTTTGCATCCGATAGCGTACAAGGTGTGCCCAATCAATTTGGCGACTAGTCATTAGACCCTGATAATAATAATATCTTCCTTAGTTAATTGCGCAAGATTTGTGAGCTTAGGATTTAGAATCCGAACAAGAATATAGTGAATGATGCGACAGTTAAAATTCAATGACCCCAAGTAATCTACCAGTAATGTCAACCCCTTCATGACAAATCATTCGACGGGCATCATGATTGGAGTAGTCCTCCTTCCAATCATCAACAATACGACCCTTAAATTGTTC